>JAHWFO010074602.1:0-11547 GCA_023313115.1 Rhysida immarginata | reverse complement strand
TGGCGAATGTATTGACTTTGGCTCGCTAGAATGAATGTTTCAGCCATTTCTTCAATTTTAGAAAAAAAAATAAGATCTTTAAAAAGATGTAATAGATGTCATAAAAAATTTGTCAATGCATCATTTAAGGAGCCCTCCGAGTTTATATTAAAAAAAATTCCCAAAAAATACCAAAAACGGCTTCTCAGAGCCAAACAAATCATTTAGAATGGACGCTGCAGCTATTTCTTCATTTTTAGAAAGAAATTAATATCTCAAAAAAGGCTTAACTAATTGGCATAAAACATATGTCAAGGCACAATTTAAGGTACCTTCTATTTGTCGTTTCGGAGGAGTTACGTGCACAAAATTGGTTACATACGTCCGTACATACGCACTGACGGAGATGTTTTTTTTTTTTCAAAATTTCAACAAATCGTTTCGAAACATGAGTTTTTAAGTCGATTTCAGAAAAAAAAAATTTTAGTTTGGAAAACGAACACATAGGCCTTCACTCTTAATGAAGAAAATGAGCGACTTTTTTTAAAGAAATTGTCGAGGGAAGCAGAAGAACATGCCCGAAAACAACATGAAGATAACAAAAGGAAGATTAAAAAAAAAATTCCATTTTCAGATAATTTGCAATTAGACGAAGATACAGGTCATTTAATTAAAATCAGTATTGTTTATTACTTGGTTGCTTACATTTTAAGGAATGTAGAAAAGCTGAAAATTGCAGACTTTGTTTAATTTTATTTTCAATACTGATAGAAGCTCTGAATTATCTTGGTTCATAACACTGAATGATTTTGGTGATTGTTTTAAAATACCCAAAGTATCCAACTTGTTAAAGTTTTTCAGCAAGTTGAACGATGTCTTGAGAAAATTTTGAGTGAAAATAATTTCAAAAATTTGATTGATATATCTTCTGAAATTTTTTGAAAAATTGCCAAATCTGACAATTTCCAATGATTTGGGGGGGTCTATAAATGTTTTAGCAGAGAACATGTAGAACTTAGCTTGCCTCATTTAATTTTATATTACTGCCAAACAAAATTCTATTTCTCAGCTAAAGATATCAGAATGAATCTGTCCAATTCAGCGAAAAGCTGAAAATTGCAATAATTTATTTTCAAAAAAATGTCTAAATTGCAATAAACTTGTTTATTATTTTAAATTTATTTTCAGACTTTTTTAAAAATATAATGTAGATAATGTACAAATTATGTGTAATTATTTTTAATACATTTTAAATTACATTCATTAACTGTGAATGAAATTTTATAAATGTACATATATTTAATTGTTGAATTTTATTAGTCATATCCACTGATCATATTTTATTTAAATGAAGATGGTCTTTATTAATTTTGCCAATTTTAAATTTATATATGAATAATATAATGTGATTAAAAAATAAAAGTAACTACTATAAGACCTGACTCCATTTATTTCTTTAAATAAAAGATTTGAATCTTGCTTGTAAATAATTAAGTTAAGCTTTAACACTGTACAGCATTCATCTCTAAAGATAGTGGCGCCCTCATGCCGTGACCGCTATGAACTAAGGAGTGCTTCTACTTTCCCTTTTACTATTATGGTAATAGTGTCATATGACGTCATATGATAACAAACAAATCAAAGTGCTATTCATTATTTTTAGGTAGCGTTCAGGTGGTCATAGATAGATAACCAGAAGCAAAGCAGACGATATTGATAGAAGCAATATTTAAAAATGGGAAAATGGAGAAAATATCCAAAACAGTACCAGAAAAATGAAAAGGAGTTCAAAGGTAAGTTAAAATAATACGGAAATTAATTAATTTTTTTAATAATTACAGTTTTTCATAAAACTATAATATTTGGTATAAAAATGTATTTCGAATTAGTGATGTATTTCGACTCAACAATATATGCAAGTAAAAACAATAAAGATCAAGAAGATGCTATAGAAAATGAATTGTGTACTGTTGTTGAAATATTTGAAGAAATTGGATTATAAATTTAATTTTTTTTAAATAAATAAATAGTTTTTTTGAGCTTTTTGAATTTTTTGTTTTAATTAATTTTAATTTTTTTTTTTTTTTGGGCGAAAATTTTGGGCTTTTTACAAATATTTTTGGCGCTTTTGGGCGTAATTTTTGCCAAACGAGGGCGCGTTTTAGCAAGAGGTATCTAGTCACCCTGGATACAAAAGAAAACACAAGATTGCAGATTTGTTGTTAACGAGAAATTTTTACACGAGAACATTGCTTGAATATCTCGTAACTGAATTCTCGTAACGAAAAAAAAAATAACTCTCTAATGACGGCAACTATATAATTAATTAAGAACTAATTTTTTCTGTTACAGTGTTCGTCCTCTTTTATAAAAACGACATTGTTTTCCGATCCCCCAACTTAATGAAAGAACTCATAGAATAGATTTGGCACCCCTTTATTCCAGCCACTTTTATGGTTAATATCGCTTGCAAAAATCTCATAGAGTAAAATTTGTATCCCATAATTAGACAAAATAACAAGGTTCGGTATATTCGGACCCAAAGTATATTGTACCTTTGACAAACTTAAATTCTTGGCTTTCTCCCTCGTGTCCCAAGCAGTCGGAGGTCCAGTAAAGGAAGAGGTCGTTACCATTGCCTTCGGCGGCCAGCGTCAGAGGACTCGACTGGGAACCCACCGTGTCTAGAATGGGAGTCACGAGCAAAGGCCGACCAGTGGCACCATCTAAAACAGTCGTCTATAAGATCATTGGTTAACAGTTTGCCAATTAAAATAGTCATACCCAAAACAGAAGTTATTAGAAATATTTAAAAATTTTCATAGCTTAAGCCAATTCTAGATTTTACCTGCGAATAATAATATATCGGGAAACCAGGACCAGTCTGATACTTGATTAGAAAATCAGGAATATCGTCATTATTAAAATAGCCAACTGCTGGTGTGCTATTCGAAAGTAAGAATATAGATTTCCAATTGGGTTAAATCTTGTAAGTTAACATAACAAAGCAATTAATACTGAATCAATTCTCAATATAAAACAACTTAAAATTTAACATGCTTTCAAATCACAAAGTTCATTTCCAAAACCCATTAATTACAGTTAACGGCTGTCGTATTATTTTACCTATATGATTCCGAAGACGGTAACGAATAAGTCCAAATCATTTCGAAATTTAATCCATTAATAGCTATCACCGTAGAATTAAACGTCGCCATTACGATATCAGCTATTCCGTCGCCAGTTATATCGGTGATCACTGGCGGGGTCATAATGCCTTTATGAGAGTCTTTATATATAAGTTTTGCCTTACGCCAGAAAAGAAAACAATATGACCAGTTATTCAAGAAACTTTTAAACACTTTAAAATTTCAGTCTTTTAAAAGCCATCACCTACCTTTTCAATATTGCCTTTCAAAAGAGAATCTAGAGATATATACCATAGTCCTCCAGGGTGAGTTTCGCCGCCCGTTCCAAACAAAATTAATTCAGTGCCTTCGTAAAATAATGCAAATGTTCACTGTGTTATATTTGTAAAGCTTCTTTTAACTATTTACTAAAATGACTTGCATGATAAGCCTCATACCATCAGGATGAAGGAGACGTTGAGGTGAATAGTAGCTTTCTTTTCGGTCGGGGACGCCAACCCAGCGCAATACTTTGCCATCTTTGCCACTGAATATCACAATTCTTCCGGACAAACGGTATTCGCTCCCTGCAATAAATTGAAATGAAGACTGTATCTTATTTTAAATGCTAGCTAAATTTTTTTCATATCTATTAACGTAATGGTGTTAAAAACGATAATAAATTAAATAAACTAGAAGTTTGCACAAGGAAGGGTGAGCCTTTCGATTGCAAAATATGGTTGATGTTTTCTGTATTTTATTATTATTACTCTTTTCGAAAGCCAAATCTCACAGGCGGACCCAAAATAGAGCCAAGAGAAGGGAGGATAAAGGCATACGCTAAGTCAGTGCTTGGGTATAGCATTTTCTTTACAATATGATAAGTATCTAAGATTATGGCTTTCTGTAGAGTTTGAATATCCAATGTCCACCGGCCTCATTTAATGAATACGGAATAACTTCGGTGGCAGAAAAGACGACAGGCACAAAGTGTACTCGGGCGATTTTCCAAAGGTAATTTACACTACATGATCAAAGGAGTTGGGACACCCTGTGAACACCTGGACTGGACTGGGCCCGCTCATCAAGGTGGACGGAAACCTCAATGCTGGTGGCTACAGGACCATTCTGGATAACGGGGCACTTCCAGCACTGTGGGAACACTTCGGTGACGGGCCGTTCCTCTTCCAGCACGACAATGCGCCTTGCCACAAAGCAAGATCCATATCTGACTGGTTTGACGAGATGCGGGTTGAAGAACTGGATCGGCCCGCTCAGAGTCCTGATCTCAACCCCATCGAACATCTTTGGGACGAATTGGAACGACGTGTGAGATCCAGGATGGTTCGCCCTACATCTGTCCAGGAACTGACCACGACACTCCTCGAGAAATGGAGGTCAATACCTGCGGACACATACAGTAAACTTGTGGACAGTATGCCATGTAGGGTGGAGGCAGTGATAGCAGCTCGGGGTGGTCCTACTGATTGAAGCTTTTTGCGGCTTTACGGTAGAGCAACAGGTGTCCCAACTCCTTTGATCATGTAATGTATTCCGTTATGGGTTAGGACTTTGTCATGTAGCTCTTTTGGATAAGCGTATTGGGATTGGAAAAATTAATTTCAGGTGTCATTTTATTTTGTTTATCTACGTATGTCATGTCTGATCTGTTATGATGGACAGTCTGTCATTTATTTATTTATATCTATTTTCAATTGAGATTTCAATTACTATATATATCTTTGTTGTTGTTGTTTTTAAATAATGCTTTAAAAAGTTCAAGACCTCCGCGAAGTTAAAAATAATAATAAAATCATAATATAATTTATTAATTACATGCTAATCTAAAAATTAGGATCTAAAGATCCAGGTTTAAATCACATCACCAAGCCACCGAAGCCATCAAGCATATATTCTAGAATCAATTCCAGATTGAAGAGAAATAAACTATCTATCCAAAAGTAATCGGACACTTTCGATTTTAGACGTTTTGTCGAATATTTAGAAAAATACTTGACGAATTATGCTGAAACTTCAGGGGAGTAAAGAGCATGTTACACATCATATATTTCATCGAAGGTTTTGTCCCGAAGGCAAATAGGGGACCAGTAACGAATTGAACAAAAAAATAATGTTTGGGATCACCCTATATAAAATAATGCTTGAAATGTATTGTAGATTGAAATATTGACTTCATATCAGCGTAAGAAGAATAAGATATGTCCGATACTGGTGTCCGATCCAAAATAAAAATTTGGAGAAAGCCCCTTATCGTTTTGTTTATTTTTGAGAGTAGCTGAAATTCAACTCATTCTATCGACGATATCTTCCTGAATTTTCACGATATTTGCTTGGGCTTTTTGTAAGAGTAGCTCCATACATTTGGCTATTAAATTATGCAAAAGACATTTTGGTAACGCTTGCGCATGTGCAGTTAAACATTATTTAGTAAAAATGCTCATACACGTATATCATCAAATATTTAATACTTTTGTATTCTGATTACAGGGTGTTGTCTCTACTGTAGTTTGCCAAGTTTCCTGAAAATAGCATTGAATTGGTTTGAAAATCCTGCGTGTTATAAACAAAAAACTTATGAAAACATTTCGACTTTTATAAGAAACCTTTATATCTCCATGAATATACGTGCTATTCTCATACAAATGAATACAGATATGTAAAAGAAGTCTCATAATCATATTCTACAACTACAATGCATTTCAAGCATTATTTTTTACAGGGTGATCCCAAACATAAATGTTTTGGTTCACTTTGTTGCTAGACCTCTATTTGTCTTCAGGATAAAACCTTCGCTGAAATATATGAGGTGTAACATGCTCTTTACACCCCTGAAGTTTCAAGTATGTTTCTAGATATTCGACAAAATGTCTAAAATTGTAAGTGTCCGATTACTTTTGGGTAGATATTGTAGTTTTACATCAAGAAATTCTTTTTCGAAAATAAACCCTTTATTTCGATAAAAGCAAACTTAATGTTAATAAATAAAAACAAAGTAGAATTCCAGTTTTTAATTATAATTAATGCAGATTTCAGTTATCCGGGACCACGATTACCCGCCTCGCATTTCAGTTGCTGCAAATTAAACGCTTGCGTGACTTGGGTGCTAAAAAGCGCACGAAAGTGCGAAACAGACTTAAAACAAACAATTTTCATTGAAATTTTCATTAAGTAATGTATATGTAACTTATTTTACGTGAATTAAAAGATTATATCTTTGTCTGAAATAAACAATAAAATTATTGTATAATTATGTGAAATAAAATATACCATAGAACAGTCCTGTAAAAGAAAACAGAAAAAAATTACAATTAATACGTTCAGAAAAAAAGGGATAACCCAACCATCTGAATAATCCACAGATGCGAATGACTTGTCCTAATTAGTCCAGATATACGGAGTGCTTCCACTAAAGCTTCAAAATGAAAAGCAGAGTCCGTCGTAGGTGTATATCCACGAACTCTGATGAAAAAGACAACGTATTGCCATCTATTGGCAAAATAACTGTTACAAAATTATTCGGATTGTTTTTTCTTAATTTTATCTTCCAAGATATGGATATACTATTTTTTTTTTAAATTTAGAAATTTCAAAGACTTATTTCTCAAGAAGTTCATCATAGTTATTTTCGCAAACATTGTTACTGAAAATATTCACTCGACATTCACTCTTCAATGCTCTGTTAATGCGACTCCGAGATACTAAACAGGCATTATACGAATATTTTTAATTTTTACTAGAGCATATATACCTGGTTCAGCAAGAGGATCTCCCCCATGCACGGCAATCACATCGATTACGCCATCTTCGTTCTGATCAGGCAGATATTGGGCCGTGTATACGTTCATGATATTATTCTTAGCCTCTTGTGATTCGAAATCCCAAAGAACTTTACCTGTTCGACCACTGATGGTCTGAAAGGTCTGAAACAAGAAAAAACAAAAAGCATTTGTAATATATAACAACAAATAAACATCAGTTTTTAAACATATAAAGTTTATTTGCATTTGTAACAACCTCCGATATATTAGCCATTTGGTTTTTGATTGACTAAAAATTTGAATTTTAGTCGTATACATTGTGTAATTATTAAAGCTGACTTAAGATACTAGCAATAGCAGAATATGTTATGAGTATCTGTTTAATAAGAATCTATTTCTTATTTTACTCTCAATATTATTTTTTTCTTCCCAAGTAAACATTTTTGTTTCGAATTTTGATTGTAGAATCATATTGTGTAGCATAGTAAATTTTAAAAAGATATGGCATGTAACATTATATGACTCCCTGATACAGATTTTTATAAATACTTGTATTAACTTTCCAGACAAATCTCATGCCCTTTAGCGTTAAGTAATTACTATTTGCGTGAATTTTTTGTTTCTATGGTTTATCGATATTGCACATATAAATAAATTTAAAAATCCATTTTAGAAGGTCTAAATCTTAAAACGTATGGAAAATAAATTTTTTCGGTTTTTTTTTTCTTTCTGTTTTTAAAGTTTGTCTAACTGGGCAGTAGAAATGTAGTGAGGAATTTTGGCCCCTATGGCCAAGCAGTTTCAGCTTTAGGAAACCCATTGCGTGAAATTCAATTTTTAAGGCTTTAATTTTTACTGATTATTAATCTTCTAAGATTCGAATTATTTCTAATTAAGTAAAGCTTTTTTTTTTTTAGCTTGAATTTGCATGAAAATGATTCCAAAAAAAAATAGGAAAACAAATGAAATAAGAATAAGAAAAGAATTGAAATAAGGCTATTTTCTATTTTAATTATTTTGCAACTTCAAGATTTGTCCTATACAGTGATTGACAATGACTGTAAAAAAAAATTCGGCATTTTGTTGGGAAGTCCGGTTGGACAAACAATGTCATGTGAACACAAATTGTATTCCAATTAGGTACAGAATTATAACAGATCAAAGTTTTATTAGTGTAGTAGCAAATAGGTAAACACAACACATACCATGAACTAATAATTAACAACTAATTTAAAAGCGTAAGAGAATATACGATTTAATATAACAAATGCTCAAAATATGCTCATTAAGTCCTAAAACAGGATGTCTTAGAATTCATTGTACAAACTTCTAGGGGGTATGGGTGATTCTAAGCAAAAAAAGCTCATATGAACATGGATCCGAATTTGAACGATAACTGAGATATGAACAGAAATAAAAATGCCGCCACCAAGATCAACAAGTTAATAACTCAGGTTCTGTAAAGCCTAGATTAATGAAGTTTGAGGGAATAACAGGGTACATAAGACTGTGTATACCGTTAAAATTTAATTAAATTCCAACAAGAAGTTTCCGAGTTACTCATTCAACATCATAACACCTGCTCACTTGGGAGTACTAACTAGCACTTGTTACAATTTTGACTGTGTAACTCGGAAACTTCTCGTTGGAATTCAATCAAATTTTAACGGTATACACAGTCTTATGTACCTTGTTATTCCCCCAAATTTCATTAATCTAGGCTTTACAGAACTTGAGTTATTAACTTCTTGATCTTGGTGGCGGCATTTTTATTTCTGTTCATATGTCAGTTATCGTTCAAATTCGGACCCATGTTCATATGAACTTTTTTGCTTAGAATCACCCATACTAACTCCCCTAGAAGTTTGTACAATGAATTCTGAGATATCCTGTATAAGCACGACTCCAAGGAATCATAGAATTATGAACATGAACTATGGCATCGTTATTGCAAGTCTGATGCGGCCAATAACTTGCTCAACCTGATCTCCCCAAAGAAATACCGAAATTTTTTTCACTCAATGTTTGAATCACCCTGTATAAAGAAATGTTCGAAAACTATTCACAGTATTCATCTGACGAAATCAGTTAAATATTTAGGTTTATTTAAAATTAGTTTGTTAGGTTGTTCCTTCTATGTAAAATTTTACGCATTCTAATAGAGCTTCTTTATATGACGAAGAAATGGAAAGAACCACCAGAACCTCTAGGAATCCAGAATTTTTGTACAATTTTTCATATAAAACGAATTAACTCGCTAACCCCAGCTCTTCCACCTATCAAGCAGTCGTTGACTTTATCACCATCAATGTCTTCATTGCAGTTCAAAGCGAATATTTCGTGTTGAGCATAGTGACGCCACAGTTCATCCCCAGAGAGACCATTGAGTGCCAAAACACCTCCGAAGCAAGGTTTGACTCCATCGAAGTATATATCACAGACAAAAGAGGGAACATTGTAGCCATCAGCACCTAATTAAAAAAAATATATATAAAAAAGATTTAAGATATAGAAGCTTATGAATGAATTCAGCATAATTAATTACACTCCTGGGCAAATTAAAAACTCACTTACATTTGCCCAAAACTTTACAAAACTTGATAGGCAAATGTATTCAAGTATCAAATGACCACTAAAACTAGTTGCACTTTTTTGTATTCATAAACTTTTAAGAAATTGGAGGGAAAAAAAAGATGTACATTCAGTTTTGGCCAAAATTATAAACTCAGTCTCCAAAACAAATTAATTCCACACATTTAGTATTTCGTGGAGCCTTCATTATTTCTGAAAATTTCAAACATTTTATTTGGAATTGATTTAAGAAGGACATGAAGGTATTCGACTGAAATACTTTCCCATCCATCTATAATTTTTTTTCATCCAAGAATCTAGCATAACCTCAAAATTGTCGTTCTAGAACCTTTTCTACTCCGAGGAATTCATCTGACCATCAAGCATTACCTGATCACTTTTACTCGTAGAGGAAAACGAGCCCCTAACCTTAAGTGAACTACCATTCATTTGACGACTCATTTAAATCTTTTTTTTTCCTTTTCGTAGATCATATCAGTAGGCATCCCATCATCAGGTCCGTCTACGGCCATCTCTTCTCATCCAAAAAAATCATTCCATGCCATTCGTGAATCTAGAACATCTTTTCTTTAAGCCATCTCTTCCATGTTCAAATTTGCTATCTTATGAAATTAGTTCAAGGGCGGTTTCCTACATACGAGGTAAGTGGACATCTTGAGTACACGAGAAATAGTTCGTCCAGAACAGTCCAGGGCAAGAGCATCAATAATACGGGCAACAGAAAGATTTGTCTCAGCTGCAAGATGGTGAACATGAGATTCACCTCTGGAGTTGATAATTTTCTTCTTTTTCACTGTGCAACCAAGTCCTCTGAGATCTGTTTATGTGAGCTGCAATTTTTCTCTGGGATATCTCAAAAGCATTCAGCATCCAAATTTTACAAATTTCTCCTTCCTTCAGTTCAGTTCAGTTCTTTGTGGCATTGTGAAAACACGAAACAAGCATCTACCTAGTGCCAAGTAATCTGTTATTCCTAATTTTATTCTAGAATCCATTTTATTTAAGGTAGTTTATAATTTTGGCAAACTGGCTATTACATCTTTTTTGTTTTTCTCCAGTTTTTGAAAAGATTTATTAATACAAAAGTAAGACACAAGTTTTAGTGGTCATTTGATAGCTGAATATGTTTGCCTGTAAAGTTTGTAAAGTTATTTTTCATTTTTCTTTTTCATTAAAGCTTTATGCAAAATGTAAATGGGATATAATTTTGTCCAGGAGTGTACTTTCGTCATTGACACCTGTTGCAAATCCAATTATAATATCTAAAATGCCGTCTAGATTGACGTCGTTCAATCGAATAGCCGATTCAGTTAAAAGCTTTGGAAAATTCTTAACCCAAACATCTTCCACTTCTATATGTGTGCAGCCAATTATGTCCTCCGTCGAACTGCGATATTCTCCGTCGCGAAATTTGAATTTTGTGCTGAATGTATTCAATAAAAAAATAACTAAACAAACAATACCTGAAAAAGAAGAAAAGTTAAACTTTTAGAATCATCAGAAATCAATAACAAAGGAGAAATAATTTCTGAGTGACATCGTAAATCACTTCCGCTATCAGAATACTACTAATAAAGAGGACTATTCAAACAAATAGATCGATATAAGAAAACAGCAAAGCGGAACTGTTTCTATAGCGATTATCCGAATGTCATCTATCCTTGAACTTATTATGCTTTCAGCGGGGTTATTTGCACCGTTATTAAAGAGTGGAAGGGTGGAGAGAAAACATTAATTTTCTACCTATTAGAGCACCGAAGGCGATTAAACCGTAACAGAGAGAAGCCCATAGGATCCGATATGGTGATATTTGTCTCACTTCTGTGTGAAGGTTGTTGCTTTTGTGCTATACGAAATAAAAACAAATAATAATTACAATTATTACACATTAAATTGTCAACAAATGCAGCATGATAATTAACTATATATTTGACTAGACATAGATTTTATTATTATGAAGCAGTCTATTTTTAATGAGATACAGAGCATTTATGTGTGGTTTAATCACAGAATATTTCATAGAGATTTTTTTCCTATTAAACAGGTGGTTTTTGAGAACTACACACAAT
>JAHWFO010074601.1:109296-132618 GCA_023313115.1 Rhysida immarginata | reverse complement strand
CGTCCAGGGATGTCGGCATCGCTCCCAGCCGTCAAGTGAGAAGCTCATGCCGCTCGAGGAGGAAAACGAACGCAGAATCAGGTCGTATAATTGCTAAGTTCGAATTATCTAATTATTGTTTTTCGAATATTGAGGAAGAAGGAGCTCCCCGTATCGACATTGTGAAGGCAGTGGAATCGAGTATTGGTAGATGCGAGGAGCCTAGCAGAGCGAATATCCAGAAGGAGGAAACGTGTACGGAAACCACGTCCAGGGATATCGGCATCACTCACAGCCATCAAGCGAGAAACTCACCCCGCACGGGGAGGACGACCAAAACCGTTGGCGACCCGACCAGAGCCCGAGCGGAAATCGCAGGCTCCGCAAGTGCGCACCGCGTTGAGATCTCGCGCTGCGAGTTGCGCTTTGCTAAGCTGCATCCGTGAGAAGGTAATGAGATTGGATTATAGACTTATAGCCGTAAAACTTATTACCTTGAGATTGCTTAATTGTCGCATTAACAACTGCCTCTTAACTATTGCTCAAATTATCTATGTCGACCGACTTAACATTCCAGCTCTCATCGGAACAGATGAACGCTTAGTATTTAAGGTGGACATTTGCCTATTACTAATTTTAGTCGTACAATTCATTTTATATGTAGACGATTTCGACCTGAACATACGGACAGATGCCAGGAGGACGAATACCGCTAACGCCGAAGTACGACCGAAGGACTCAATCAAGCACGAATCAATCCCTCACCGCTTCCCACCAGGAACACGTTGGGCAACCGAATTAGGGTGTGTTGGATATCGGCGAAAAACGTACGCCCAAGTCTTGAAGTCCTTCAATACGAAACTTTAAGCATCATTGAACTTTACTTTGAAGTTATTAATCTGTAATTGCAAAAATTTGTTTGTTTTGATTAAAACGTACCATTATATTCACTTTACCGCCTCCTCCCTTCTCTTTCACATTACTCTGCGAAAATACAAAGTCAGTTAAGAAAAAGTCGTGAAAGAGAGGGGGAGGTGCTTCGTAAGCAAGCTGTGCAACGCCATGGACTTTTAGCGCTTCCACTACAGAACTGTGACTTTGACAAGGTATGGTGATTGAATTAAGTGCTACGTTTAATCATTTTTGCTGTGTTTTCTTTATTCAGTTAGGAACTGTTCCGGTTAGTGCTTCAACAAGAAAGAGGGTGAGGTGCTAGAAAATAAAGGAAACAAGAAGAACAGTGGAAACCCGGATTTGGACGGTGATTAAAGAAAACGTCAGTGGTGGTGAGATAAAACTAATAATTAAGAGGAGTGTAATCTTCGGGAATAACGGAATAGAGCTGTAGGGTAGCGAAGAGGAGAGGATTTTCCGAATCGTGGATTAAGTAATTATCTCAGGCGGTTCTCGGAAAGGGGGAGTACAAAGATGGAGGGACGTTTAAAAAAAATGGACGTCGGCCAGGCCTCAAAAATAGAGGAGAATGAACTCAAGGAATGGCTCTCCAAAGAACACTACGGGACAGCTAGTATAAAGCCGATAGAAGATTACAATCTCACCTATTTAAGATTAATTAATAACATTAAAAGCTGGAGCGAAAAAGAAAAAATAGCGGCCTATTTAAACAGTTTTGAAAGAGATATTCGGGACAAGTTAAAGACAGGAAAAGTAAAAAACCTAAAAGGGGTTATGGAAAAAGCAAGGAAGTTGCTAAACAAAAAACCGAATATGGAAGCCTTAGAAGACGATCTTCCGTCGATAGGAGAAAATCAAAGGATAACAGACGCCATTGATAGCTTTAAAGCAAGCCTGAGTTTCAACGTAAATAACGAACGGGAGTTAAACATAGAAGAGGAATTGGAAATTATTGGTAAAGCGGGAAATAAAGCTAAGAGAAAAAGGCGGAAACCAAGAGGTAATAGGGCTGTTAGAAAAATGGGCGATGAAGAAATTAATGAAAACTGTGATAGTGTAAAGGTCGCGTGTAGTCTGATGTTAGTAGAAAATGCAGGCGCTACGGAAGAGGATAAAGTTGAAGGCCTCAGTAAAATCAAGAATAGCAAAGCAAATAACGATGAAGAGCTAAATCAAGAAAAGAAATTAGCTGAAGAAATTGCAAGCTTAAAGCAAACAATAAAAGACAGCGGTTTACGATGTGCAGTTAAACAGTCAATTGCGTTATCTGTAGCTCACGAAGGGGGTCTGATAAACAAAAATACACTACGAAACTTCTTAGCGGAAGTTGTAGGGGAATTACCTAAGAGATGGACCCAAATTGGAGGTTTTTCACCGGAGCTACAAGGGATAATTGACGATTCTGGGCAGAGAAAAATAAGAAGGCATATAAGCTGCAATATGCAGGAGATTGAGAAGTTAAAACAGCTCAATACGTCAAGAAATCAGGCCAAAGCAAAGAATCCAGACCTTCGAGGAACTTTAATCATGAAAAGGGTTAGATTGGACGGAGGTTTAACGGATGACAATTTATTAGTTGCTGCTATTAGATCGGCCAATATGAATTTAATAAATAACGCCGGTAGCCAAGAAAATTTCTATGAAACTGGGAGATATGCAGAAAATAGAAATAAGCCAAGAATAGTATTAATAGGCGACTTTGAAGGAGCAAGATTCGTCTTTAGAGATGACATGGAACAAGATAAAGGGCAGGAGGCATTAGAAGCATACAAACCCTTAGCAACGCCTTATAGGAAGGAAACTATTAATAGTTACACGCCCAGCTGTTTGTTGATGCCAGAGCGGAAGAAGGAACCTAATAGTAACCACGGTGAAGTCGGAAAACAGGACAGTAATGGTGGATTAGGAAGATATGAGCTTCAGCCTAAGCAAGCGAAAAATTGGTATCAAAAATTAGAGGACTGGGAGAATATAACGAAAAAGCAACAGATCCAAATAGAGAAATTGGAGAGTAGTGTTAAGGAGAAAGATAGGAAGATAAATCAGTCCTTAGTATTACTGCTACAATTGGACGAAAAGGTTAAGGAGCTGGAAGCAAGGGCATGTTCATGCAAAAGCCAAGAAATCGTTAAGATGGAAGACGAACATAAAAGAAGGAGTCGTAATACTAAATATAAGTCAGAGAAGAGAGAAAACGGTAATGCCCAAGGACAGAGTTATAAAACAAGGCTTGAGCGGCTACTGGGTGCGTCGGCAGGTGGCGGATAGCCGAATATGCTGAGCTGCTTACTTAGGACATCCCCGAATACTAAATAAGGGGACGCAGACCAACTCCCGAACCCAAAGTGTTATGCGACCCGTGCTGAAGGGTGGATGGCACTTCGGTTATAGTGTCTCTAACGGAGCCTCCTGTCTACCTGGTGACACTCAGGAGTATGTAGCCTTGTCCCGGCATGCAGGCACTCCCGGGACGGACCGTCTATCCTGCATTTATTACTCCAGTTTATGGATTGTAATAAAAACCCCCCCTTACCTGGAGACCCTGCGGGGAAACAGGATTCTACAGGTGATACTGTTGAGGTTGTAATGACCTCAGTTGTGTCACCTGACATTGACAAATTTGCCACTCCCAAACCTGAGGCGCCACCTGCTGTAGAGCGGGAGACCTCGGGCGAGGGTAGCGGCGAATTTTTATCTAAACCACTTTCTAGAGCGGCTAAACGCCGTTTATCTAGGAAGAAAAAGTTGGAGGGCACTAAGGCAGCAATGCCTAAGGCCGGCCCTCTGTCACCTGTTAGGGAGGTGCATACCCCGACCAAAAGACCCAGGTCTAAGGGTAACACTCCTTCATCAGATGATAAGAAGCCTCACAAAAAACCCAAACCTGGGAATTTCAGTGAAGCTCTCACAACAACGAAAATAGCAGTAGTTCTGGAAGGCTATCCAGACAAGCAGCTCAGTGAGCAGCAGTTGGAGGCCTTCCAAGAGCTGCTGATGAACCATATGGGGGACATGCTCTCTGGCACTGGACCCCAATTCAAATACTGTCGTCTGGAGGCCGGAGCTATTATTTTACTCTGTGCCGACCAGAACACAGTTGATTGGCTGACCTCTACAGTCAACCGTATTAACCCCTGGGATGGACAGGTTCTCTTGGTCGGTGAGGCGAAGACAATCGTCAAAACCACCAAGATTATCTTGAAACTCCCAGCGATGTTCAAGAAGTATTCTGGCATGGATATCCTGAAAAGGATAGACATTCAGAATAAGGATATTTCATCCACGCATTGGAATATCCTTAACCTGAAACTAGAGGATCAAAGTGCAACCATGGTGCTATCCATCCCAGAACTGGATGCGAAAATTTTGAGTAACAGAAAATGGCTTTTGTACATTGGACTGTCTCAAATCCAAGCAAAAGTTCTAGGGAAACCCCCTGATAAGACATCATCTAATGCTGAAGTGCCTGCAAGCAAATCTTCAGCATAAGAAATTGGCTGCTGCCAACCTCAGCAATACCTTCTTAGCAGAGGACATACAGATCGCTCTGATTCAGGAGCCCTGGATTCATAAGGGCGGAATCAGAGGTCTATCCAACTGTGGAGGTAAATTAATTTATGATTTTAATTGCTCTTCTCCCCGTGCTTGTCTGTTGATCAAAAACAGTATTAACGCACTTCCTATGTATCACTTATGTTCTAGAGATCTAGCAGTGGCGACAATTACTCTTCGTCTGGATGGTTTGGATCGTGACATAATATTTGTCTCGGCCTACCTTCCATACGAAGAAACCTCTCCCATCAATGAGGACATCATGAAGATATGGGAAACTTCGACTTCCCACAAGGTAGCGATCATCTTCGGATGTGATGCCAATGCTCATCATACCTTGTGGGGTAGCACCGACACCAATCTCAGAGGTAAACTCCTTTTTGATTTTATCCTAGAGAATAATTTAGACTTATTTAACCAGGGTAATAGACCAACCTTCATTACTGCGGTAAGAAGGGAGGTTATTGATGTTAGCTTCGGCTCTTCCATTTTGAGGAAATGGATTAGAAGATGGTATGTAGATGAGAAACCATCTATGGCTGATCATCAACATATCCGATTTTCTTTTATCACTAGTATAGACTGGGATAGAACGTTTAGAGATCCTAAACGGACTAATTGGTTACAATATCGTGAGGACGTTCGTTCTGCGATTTCCGGTCTTCCAACTAGAATTAATGATACTGTTGACCTAGAACTGCGCGTAAATGGGCTGCAGCAGGCCTTGGTACAATCGTATCACACCAACTGTCCCTTGTTGAGGAAGAAATGTAAATCCCACAATGTTTGGTGGAATCATGATCTCTCTCAACAGAGACAAAGAATAAGGAAGCTTTTTAAGAAAGCTAAGAAGACCAACGAGTGGTTAGTATATAAAAATGCCCTCGCTGATTACAACAAAGCTGTTCGATCTGCTAAACGTACATCGTGGAGGAAGTTCTGTGAATCAGTCCAAAAGACTGTGGAAGGAGCTAGACTCTACAAACTCTTGAGAAACGACAAACCTAATATGGTCGGTACTCTCAAGAAATCAAATGGTGAATTCACCAGGAACAGTAAAGAAGTCCTTGAGACTCTAATCACGACTCACTTCCCAGGTGCTGAGCTCATCGATCCGCCGGACTTGGAGTGTCTTGACTCCTTTGTTAGGACATCGCGGATTGGATGGGCTGCAGCTGGTGAGGTGATCACCCGTAGTAGGGTCATGTGGGCCATTAAATCCTTTGACCCCTACAAATCACCTGGACCAGATGGAATCACTCCAGTACTTCTTCAGCAGGTATCGGACGTGATCTCACCGATCCTGTGTTCAATCTTTAGAGCTAGTTTAGCTCTAGGGTACATCCCAAATCTCTGGAGGCAGGTCAAAGTGATTTTCATATCAAAACCAGGTAAGAGTCGCTACGACCTAGCCAAAAGTTATCGACCCATCAGTTTGTCTTCTTTCATGCTTAAATGCCTTGAGAAGATTATTGATAGGCGAATTCGTGAAGTTTTTGGGACTTCTGGACCCTTTCACGTTAACCAATTTGCCTATCAGGCTGGCAAATCTACGGAGGTAGCTTTACACCACTTAGTGGTAAGGATCGAGAAAACTCTGGAATATAAAGAGTTTGCTCTAGCTGTATTTCTCGATATTGAGGGAGCGTTTGACAGCACTTCCTACGACTCCATTGCTAAAGCTTTAACTGCCAAAGCAATTTCTCCACTAATCCGTAATTGGATTCAGGTCCTCTTAGCGGATAGAGTTATTAAATATGATTTGTTGGGGGAGGGAATTGTTGCTCGTCCCTCCAGGGGCTGTCCGCAGGGTGGCATTCTTTCCCCCCTGCTCTGGAACCTGGTTGTGGATGACCTCATTTCCTTCCTTAACAATCAAGGTATTTATGCCCAGGGTTACGCGGATGATATTCTCATCTACGTCTCTGGAATCGACAAACGCACCATTTTAGATCTTGTACAAATGGCTTTGTACAAAGTTCAATCATGGTGTTCTGAGCGGAATTTAAGAGTTAATCCCTCAAAGACTACTCTAGTTCCTTTTACAGGTCGTAGAGAAACCATTTCCAATGATCTCATACCAATCTTGTTTGGTGAGAAAATTATTGTTAGAAATGAAGTCAAATACCTAGGGGTTATCCTCGATAGTAAGTTGACTTGGAACCAACATCTAGATTATAAAATTAATCAGGTTAAAGTTGGACTTTACCGCTGTCGTCGAGCCCTTGGTAAATCATGGGGTCTTATTCCCAAGTTGACTTACTGGCTTTACGTCACGGCGATCAGACCTATTCTGACATATTGCGCACTAATTTGGTGGCGTAAGTCTGAACAACTGACCGTTAGAACCAAACTGGCCTCTCTTCAAAGACTGGCGTGTTTGAGTATAACGGGTGCCGTTTCTACTACGCCAACTAAGGCTTTAGAAATTATTTTATCTCTGACTCCACTTGATATTTTTATCAAAAGTGTAGCCAGGAAAAGTTCTTACAGACTGAGTAATCAAGGACTATGGGTGGACTTCCCTGGGGCGATGTCTCACACCTTCATTAGCCAGCTTTTTACCAGTCACATTCTTCAGATGCCTTCTGATATTGCAATTCCTGAGCCCTCGAGCGAGGTCATCATTGACCCCGTGGTAGAGCCAGATGGGTCTTTGCAATTTCCCAAGGGTGCCATTATTTGGTATACTGACGGCTCTCGTCATCATGGCCTTTCGGGCCTGGGCGTTTATTGTGGCAGTCCCAAAACCCTCCGTTTTCGTCGATTGGGTTCTTGGGTAACTGTTTTTCAGGCTGAATTACTGGCTATTATTTACTGTCTGCAGATGTGCATGAATAAACTCTATGTACATCGCCGTATTTTTATACTTAGCGACAGTCAAGCGGCCCTTAAGGCTATCAAGTCCTACAGGGTTAATTCCAAACTTATATTTGAATGTCGACAACTCCTACAGGACCTTTCTTCACACAACAGTGTTACCTTGAGATGGGTTCCTGGACACAAAGGTGTTGTTGGTAATGAAGTGGCTGATACTCTAGCCAAACATGGTGCCAAGTTTACTTTTACTGGCCCTGAACCTTTCTGCGGTATTTCTAAACAAACTGCAGTTAGAGAGATAAATATCATCTCTCATCAAGTAATGATGGATAGGTGGGATCACACCACTGATCAAACACATGCCAGACTCATGATTAAGAGATCCTCTCTTAGTCTAACGTCAGGCATTCTACAACTCAAAAGAAACAAAATACGGATCATCATTGGCTTTCTTACAGGTCATGATCTACTCCGTAAACATCTACATAGAATAGGAATCCTTCGGGAAGAACCACTATGTTCGAAATGTGGTTTGGCAGATGAAACAGCCTACCACATTCTTTTTGATTGTGTCGCTCTGACACATCTTCGTCACTTCACGGTTGGTTTTACCCTTCTTGAAGATATCCACTTAGACCCCGTGGGTAGCCTGACTCGCTTTTTAAGTCTGTCCGGCTACCTTTAGGTGATCTTAGTTCTACTTTGGGTTTGGCGCAATATTCCTTAGAGGAATCAGTGCCTTTGCGGTCAACTGCCTCAAAGGCTGTTGACTGACAGCCCACTTATAAGATAAGATAACCATGGTGAAGTCGGAAAACAGGACAGTAATGGTGGATTAGGAAGATATGAGCTTCAGCCTAAGCAAGCGAAAAATTGGTATCAAAAATTAGAGGACTGGGAGAATATAATGAAAAAGCAACAGATCCAAATAGAGAAATTGGAGAGTAGTGTTAAGGAGAAAGATAGGAAGATAAATCAGTCCTTAGTATTACTGCTACAATTGGAAGAAAAGGTTAAGGAGCTGGAAGCAAGGGCATGTTCATGCAAAAGCCAAGAAATCGTTAAGATGGAAGACGAACATAAAAGAAGGAGTCGTAATACTAAATATAAGTCAGAGAAGAGAGAAAACGGTAATGCCCAAGGACAGAGTTATAAAAGAAGGATATTTTATGCTAAAGGACATTGGCCGGAGGATTTAAAGAGTGAAAGGGGCCGGAGTTATAAAAATGACAATTTGAGAAACAGAAAGATAAATATTAATAAAGGTTTATCATTGCAGAAGCAAGGAGAAAGAGGACGTCGAATACGCCAGTTGGTAGTCGCAAGCCCGTCAAAACAGCTGGAGGAGAAACCAGCGGGGACAATGGACAAGCATGCCAAGAGAGGGATGCCTTCCCAGAGATGCTGCAAAGAAGAAAACCGACATCGACGTCCGCATCTACTAGATCGCTTCCGAAAACAGATGAAGCCGCAAAGCTCACAGGAGGGAAAAACGAGCCAAGTAACAGGAAACTCGAAAAATACGAGTTCGCAAACAAAAAAGCAAGTTTTTTGTTGCGGGATAGCGGCGAGGATGGTGTCAGATCGATTAACAAGGTCTTCTCATCAACGCATGAAGAAGAGGAAGCCATCTGACAAAAGAGTGAAGCAGACGACGCCCAAAGCTGAAGTTAAGAAACATCGAGCGGGGACAGCATCGTGTTGGGTGGAGAATGACGTCAGCCACTTCACTCCTCCTTCGAAGATTTTTCGAAGCGCCTATCAATGCAGGAGGAATGCTGGAGGACGCCCATTCGCCAAGAATAAATTTATTCAACGGAACAAATTTATACAACAGATGCAAAGCAGTTCGGCCTTTAAAATCTCAAGGCAGAACACAGTCGAGACAGAGCGTCTGAGAGAGTGACAGGAACTAAGTGGAAAGCGACCTGAGGAGACCAAGAGGACCACGGAAGATTGGCGAGCGTCTACGAGCCCTGGCAGAGCCTGAGATCGGCCCATCGATCTTCTGTGAGTGAGTGACTTTCAGAACTTTGAACTTTGGAATTATACTCGCCGCAACTCTACATCTAGCGCGTGCGAGAATAATTGTGTGACTTTGTGATCCTCCCCCCGGCGACCCCGGGGGAGGTTTCCCCCCCCCCCCCCACCGAACTCTTTGTGACTTTTAATATTCACCATGGAGAACTTGGTGAATATGATTGCCGACGGCCCCTTTGCCGTTGGCATGTTTATGAAGGAGGTGTATTCGGTAACGAATATCCCTCCTGTTCTTCCGTCTGGAGATCCCGCTGTTTTGGTCCTGCAGAGGCTTTCCCCGACTGAGTCGAGGATGCTCTGCAGGCAGCGTAATGTGGCAGACCGAATCGTGTCTGCTGGTGCTATCAAGGTTGGACAGACCACCGTCCACCTGAGTTATGCTGAACCCGGTTATTTACCAGTCTGTATCCGGGGAGCATCGCCGCTGATGACTGAGAAGTATCTCAGAGGATTCATGTCGGACTATGGTGTGGTGCATAGGATTTCATATCCTCAGCACCCAGATTCTCCGCTTCAACGTACAGGAGACATCATAGTCTACATGGACTTAAAGAGACATTCCTAAAGATGTTGTAATGCGCGGAGATAAAGTCTCCGTGTCTTACAAAGGTCAAAGGCAGTGCTGCTGGTACTGCAAGAAGACTGCCCACGTCAGGAAAGACTGTCCTCTCCTGGTGAAATGTACCTACTGCAATAAGGTAGTTAATAAATTCCACCAGTGCCCGGAGAGGACGCTTGCATCGCCAGCAGCTCCATCTTCGCCTGAAGGAGTGTCTCCCCAGCAACCACCGATGATGACATCACTGGCCAAGTCAACAGAGCCGAGCAGAGCCACGTCGCCTTTGCGCCCACCTCGAAGGCAGCGTACGACGCCATCTCCTCCGCCTATGGAGTCCAGGAAGGAGATGCCACCGCCTCCAGCGCCACTAGCTGATAAACCGAGGGAGGAGACACCACACACTTCTCCCCCATCAGAGATCCTAGACGGCGCCCCCTTCCCTGAGCCATCAAGCGACATCTCGATGGTCGAGGAGGTGAGCTCTGCAGAAGATGATGTGGACGTATCGGCGTTATCCGAATCGATCTTCCCAGAGGAGGATTTTCCGTCTCTTCCTCCGCCGGCGAAGACATCGGCATCGCAGCCTCTTCGGATTGCTTGTGCGCCCACTTCAGCTTCAGTGTCATCATCTGCTGGGAATTTGAAGTCATCAGCATCAGCACAGCGGGATGTGCCTGCGACGTCATCCAAATCTCGCAGGCACAAGACCAGACGGCATCACAGCAGAAGGGACGGCGTTGCTGCTTCTTCTTCTACCGACCGAGACAGCTGCGAGGGCCATCATCGCAGCACTTCGTCTTCATCCTCATTTCGATCACAGAGGCAGAAGTCGAAGGAGCCTCCACCATCATCAGTGAAGCTCCAGTCTCCTTCGAAGAAGTGTCAAGAACCAGCAACGTGATTCCACAATGAAGGTCATCTCACTGAACGTGCGTTCCCTGGGTTCGTCTTTTAAGCAATCGGTTTTGTCGACGTTTATTGCCCTGTACAAGCCGGACATACTTGTGCTTCAAGAAGTGAAACTTGACCCTTCACATGTATGGTACGATCTTCCCGGCCTTCGCAGACAATTCCCTCGTGGACAGTTCTTCATTAACTCTTCATCACTGTTTGGGCAAGGGGTTGCAACTATCATCTTCAACCCCTCCATTCAGGTGTCGAATTATTTGTGCGACAGCGAGTGCAGGGTAATATCTTTAGACATTACATCTTCTAAATTTCAATTCCGATTGCTTAACGTGTATGCTCCGTGCGCGAGTGCAGAGAAACGTGACTTTTTCAACAAACTACAAGCTTACCTGTGTTCATCATTTCCTGTATGATTGCTGGTGATTTTAACTGTCATCCAGACGCCAACAACATCTTTTCGTCTGGACACGTGCATCGTCTGTGCCAGCAAAATGCATTGTTTGATCTATGGCCTGTGATTTCTCGTGGTGATCTCAGTGGGTTCACATTTCATCGAGGACCCACTGTGGCATCGCGACTTGATCTTTTTTTGGTCGACAATGTGTTTGCTGGTGCAGCTGGAACAATGGAGGTTATTCCTTGTGCCTTTTCCGACCATAGTGCCATCTTGTGGTCGTGGGATCCTCCATTTGTTTCTCCGGCAATTGCTGCAGATCGAGTTACCAACAAGAACTGGTTTCTAAACGTTTCTCTGCTCGACAATGAAGAGTACCAGGGAATGTTCGTTCAGTTTGTGGAAAAACATCTCCACAATGTGCCTCCTACGCTCGAATCGTGGTTGAACTTTAAATCCAAAGTTAAAAATTTTTTCCGGAAGATTGGATTGGATGCAGCCAGACGTCGTCATCGTTACCTCCTCATGCTGCAAGAAATACTACGACTCCTCCGCTGTTCCACCCCTAAGGAGGAGTTTCAGCTGAAATTCAACAGGTGAAGAGCGAAATAAATGCTCTAATGATCCGGAAAGCTGCCGGCGCAGCACTCAGGGCCAAACTCACCTGGGCTGCTGACGTCCGGCACATGTCATCAGCAGCCTTCGCTGAGGAGAGGCGTCGGGCTAACAATAAACATTGCCATCGTTTATTGGTGGAAGGTGAGGAAGTGGAATCTGATGCCGACATCTTATCAGCTTTTCACACTCACTTTTCATCATTTTTTAGCCATCCAATCATTCCGTCAGACACCACGAAGCAGTGGATTGAGGCATTGAGACCTTTTTCTGTGGAATCCGATTTGTTCATAACACGTCCCTTCACCGAAGATGAAGTCAAGAAGTTTCTCTCGGCAGACGGCCGTCATCAGTCTAGCCCGGGCTTAGACGGCATTCCTTATACCTTCTACAATTCGTTGTGGAAACTTCTTGGGCCTTTCCTGGTGCGAGTCTTCAATTCCATCATTCAAGACCCGTCTTCCATCACACCGGAGTTTACTGTAGGGAAAATCATCCTTCTCCCTAAATGCTCGGATCCAAAACTCGTGACCCAGTGGAGACCGATTACTTTACTCAACACGGACTACAAAATCTTCACTGGGGTGTTCCAGCAACGGCTTAAACTCATCGCCGACGAGTTTTTCGATCCGGGTCAATCCTGCTCAGTACCAACACGCAGGATGACTGACAACCTTATAACTATTCGGTGTGTAATGGAAGAAGCGCAAGTTCGTCATCAAACTCTTGCAGTTTTAAGTCTCGACCAGGAAAAAGCGTTTGACAAGGTGAATCACGATTTTCTATTCCAAGTGTTTCACCAGCTTCATCTTCGGACTTTTGCTGTGATTATTTCCTCACTGTATGCATCGGCCACATCATGTGTGGCGGTTAATGGCTCTACCTCGTCTACCTTTGAACTCTTGAAAGGTGTCAGGCAGGGGTGTCCTCTATCGCCTCTCCCATTACTGCATTTCTTGAACCGCCACCCGGAGGTTCGGGGATATGAGTTACCAGCTGCATCCATTAACATCCGGACCTTAGCATATGCAGACGACGTCGTGTTGTTTGCTTCAGACTCATATTCCCTGTGTATTTACAAAGAAACCTTCGATCTCTTCAGTACTTCGACGGGGAGTACCATCAACCTCGTCAAGTCGAAGGGAATTGCGATTGGGAAGTGGACAGTCGACAAGCTCAAGTCATTCCCAATAACATGGTGTGGTCAGATCACAGTGCTTGGTTTTATTTTTTCATTTCTACCGGACATGGACTCAATTCATTGGCAGCAAGTGGTGGATAAGTGTATATCCCGCCTTGACAGGAATTTTAGTTTTCCTACGTCAATGCTTGTCAAGGTGCGGTTTGTGCAGACTCATATTCTATCATTATTGTCCGCAAAGTGCCTATTCACTTTACCACCAGCAAAAATGCTGAGCAAACTTCGCAGTTCCATCGTTAATTGTGTGTGGGGGAGTTCTACTCAGCATCATCCTGTCCGGGCAGGTTTTCTTTTCACTCCCTTTGAAAGGGGGGGGGGGGGCTAGGCCTGCCCGAGATTCGGCGTTACCTCGTTGCAGCAAGACTTGCTGCAATGATTCGTATTTTTCTTACCCCCCCACCTTTGTGGGCGAACTTTGTGTTTATTTACTTACGAGTTTTTTTTAAAGTGAATAGGTTACCGTTACCTCACTTGCTGCCAATAACTACCAATGTGCATCACCCGATTATTTACCATCTTTTCCAAGGGGACCTAGTGACTATTTTACCAACTTTGCGACAACTTGTTTACCAGGATTGGGGTTATCTGCGTCTGTCTTGGTTTTACCAGCAGTCTGACCAGGGCGAGACTACCGACATCTTTCGTCTTTGTCCAGATTATCCGTGGCCAGCCATTTTAAGGTAATAAAATCTGTTGCCTTTGATGAAACTGTGTTCTCCATTCAATGGCGATTGCTGCACCACGGATTTTACTCCCTCCAACGTCTTCATCTATGGAGGGTGGTCAGATCTGCTGGTTGTCTACATTGTGGCATCGTTGAGTCAATTCAGCATATATTCTTCGAGTGCTCGTTTGCACAATCCATCTGGAATCGGCTTTGTCATCATTACAATCTGCCTGGGATATCTTACCAGTTTGTGCGATTCCTGATGGATGACTCCACCGGTGATTCATTGAAATTGGACCTAGCGATACCTATCATGTTCATGAACAGAGAACTCTGGTTGGCTAGAGTGGACAGAGTGAGGGGGATTTTTTCCACACCGTCATCTGTATGGAAAAAAGGATCAACACATCTGAGGTCCTTCCTCGTCTTGGAATGGTATCGCCTAGGTCCATTAAGTTTCAAAAGGCGTTTCGCAACATCCAAACGCCTTTGTGAGGTCATCGGAGGGGACCATAACAATAAATATGTTCACCACTTCATGTTCCCCTTAGACCTCTAATGACCTACCGGTGGAATAACGAGCCTCGAATCTGAGGCGTTTATTAAAGCGTCGAAGCCTATGGCAGGCTTCACGTTCATAACGTTTTACGCATGTGCGCCTGAGCACCCTGCTTTACCATCGATTTAAGGGTGTTCGCTGGAGCAAACACCATCTGCTCCAGCTCCAACAGCGGAAAGCGACCTGAGGAACCAAAGGATGCCAATACGGGAAGAAAAGGCGAACGACTGCAAGCATTCGGACTTAAAGATTGTGGACGAACATCAACTCGGCCGACTGGAATGAATGGACGGCAAACGGCCCTGAGACTTAGAAAATATCAGCCACTTCACATCAGGGAGGAAGGACATTCACGGAGCCCGAGCCAAGCAGCTGCCTCAGCTACAAGGAGCACCCCGGCCTTGTGGAGGAAATCGAACGCAGAAGTAGGTCATATGATTACTAAGTTCGATTTATCAAATTATTGTTCTTCATCTATTGAGGAAGAAGACGGAACGCCCCGTATTGACGTCGGGAAGGCAGCGGACTGGAGTTCTAGTAGACCCGAGGAGCATAGCGGAACGCACATCCGGAAGGAGGAAACGTGTGGTACGAAACTAAGTACGGAATCCACGTCCAGGGATGTCGGCATCGCTCCCAGCCGTCAAGTGAGAAGCTCATGCCGCTCGAGGAGGAAAACGAACGCAGAATCAGGTCGTATAATTGCTAAGTTCGAATTATCTAATTATTGTTCTTCGAATATTGAGAAAGAAGGAGCTCCCCGTATCGACATTGTGAAGGCAGTGGAATCGAGTATTGGTAGATGCGAGGAGCCTAGCAAAGCGAATATCCAGAAGGAGGAAACGTGTACGGAAACCACGTCCAGGGATATCGGCATCACTCACAGCCATCAAGCGAGAAACTCACCCCGCACGGGGAGGACGACCAAAACCGTTGGCGACCCGACCAGAGCCCGAGTGGAAATCGCAGGCTCCGCAAGTGCGCTCCGCATTGAGATCTCGCGCTGCGAGTTGCGCTTTGCTAAGCTGCATCCGTGAGAAGGTAATGAGATTGGATTATAGACTTATAGCCGTAAAACTTATTACCTTGAGATTGCTTAATTGTCGCATTAACAACTGCCTCTTAACTATTGCTCAAATTATCTATGTCGACCGACTTAACATTCCAGCTCTCATCAGAACAGATGAACGCTTAGTATTTAAGGTGGACATTTGCCTATTACTAATTTTAGTCGTACAATTCATTTTATATGTAGACGATTTCGACCTGAACATACGGACAGATGCCAGGAGGACGAATACCGCTAATGCCGAAGTACGGCCGAAGGACTCAATCAAGCACGAATCAATCCCTCACCGCTTACCACCAGGAACACGTTGGGCAACCGAATTAGGGTGTGTTGGATATCGGCGACGAACGTACGCCCAAGTCTTGAAGTCCTTCAGTACGAAACTTTAAGCATCATTGAACTTTACTTTGAAGTTATTAATCTGTAATTGCAAAAATGTGTTTGTTTTGATTAAAACGTACCATTATATTCACTTTACCACCTCCTCCCTTCTCTTTCACATTACTCTGCGAAAATACAAAGTCAGTTAAGAAAAATTTACAAAGCGTGGTGTTAATCAAGTATTTACTGAAATTCTATGCATGTTTGATTGCATTTTATTGATTATGCGTAATGCCTATAGACAGTTTCACAGCATCTTCGACACATGCGCAGAAGCAATAGCACCACGATGTGAGAGCATGGAAAAATGCCCAAGGAGATAGAAAACACTTTTTTCCTGCATGAAGATTATGTACGCTACAAAAGTTTTAATGAATGAAACGTTGCTTTGGGAAATCAATCTGAAAATCTTCTCATCTTAGATGATATCATCTAAAATAATGTTGTCCAACAACATATCGCAATGAAATCAAACAAACTTATCAAGTTAACTCTTAGACGAAGGGTTCATGCACGGTCTTAACATACACATCTTGAGAGAAAGAAGTTTGCTCTTAAGTTAGTGTAAGGCCATCTCGATAACGTGGTTACTCTCTGGTGTGCATCTTGTTCAGCTATGAAGAAATTCAAGATGCATATTGGGAATAACCTGCTGGGCAAGTTTGCCGCAAATACTAGAGTATAAGTCGCGCATGAATATAAGTCGCACCCCCCAAATTTTAGGTAAAATTTTGTACAATTTTTTTTTCCTTTTAAAATTCAAGCCATGACATCATAACTGATAATGCTCATTACATCAGTGAAAGTTCAAAACAAACGCACTAAATGCAGTGTTGAAACTAGTTTATATACATTGTAGCATTTACTTGTGTGGCGTGAGATACTTTTCTCTTGCTGCTACAAGAATCACTAACTTAATATATTTTCCCACTATGCTAATTGCTTTATCCTACTTATCTACTTACCTGCTAAGGTGTCTAGCAATGCTCCCTTCATTAAAGTAAGCACCAGCCCACTTTAATTCAATACCCATGCAAGTTGTCCCTCTTAAGTAGTCCTACCCCTCTAAACTTTGGTTAAGAATTGGCCTTTATTGTGATTGTATAGTGCTTGGTTTCGTTTAGTCAAAATAATTTATATCTAGGTTTTATTCAGTCCAGCTCAACTTGTAAAACTCTCTTCCTTTTGTTTCTATGGCAGTGAGACAGATTTAGCTAGCTAAGGTTAAGACTTAACGTTGTCCACGGTAAGGGAGACGCTGACTCTCACGCGCGGAAATTCACACGTGCTCCTCCTGAACATCCTGGCTGTTGGAGACCACCCCGCTCAGAGCCCCAGTGGTTAGAGGCAGCTGGCCGCTTATCTCAGAGCAGGGTTCGGCAAGCGAAGTTATGCTTTATCGTTCCCAAACCCCCACGTCTGCCGATAACAGCCGCTCTCTCCTCCTTCCCTGCCGCTGTGCCCCGCGTAAGCTGACGACGCCTGCTTCCAAAGTTGATACACTCACCCCCGCTGCTGCGCTGTCTCGTTCCCGATCAACATCGAGCGTCTCGTGGTGCCCATGCTGCTGTGATTGGGCTCATCCCATGGCAACTTGGTGTCGATGGCTAAAGCAGTGTGCTCGTACAGCTTTACTCAGGAGAAGGTCGGTGGATGGCTCTTTACCCGGTGGTGCTTGTCCCATCATACGCGGTCGTGGCTACGCAGATAGCTTGGCTGTTACGTCTTTATCGTGAACACATGCCACATGAGTGTTCTTTGCTCTCTCACACTCGCTCGCACTCAATTTTTTCTTCACACGTTTTTTTTCCCCGAATGCCCACTCTCATCTTCCTCGGGAGGTGATCGCTGTCGTGACAACTCCCTCTCTCTCTCTGCTTGCCCATCCCCACTCTCTCTCTTCCTTCTCGCCAAAATGTTGGGGAAAAGGGTAAAGAGAAAAGATAAATAATGTTCCATCGGTGATTAAACAATAATAAATACATATTAATTTAATAAAATTTAAGTGCTGTTATGCATATTATATGATAATTTCATTTGAAGTTCATCAAAACAGAATGCCACTTTATCACGTCGAAACAGTTTTGAAGTTGCCATTCATATTGAAAAGTTACTTTCGTACTGGCTTGTCGCGACGATAAATCCAAATAGAAAGTGAATGGATCTACTGTATAATGAAGTGTACGTTGTATATAATGTATAATTAAAGTACTGTGACATATATTATAAGTTAATTTCTTTTGAAGTTCATCATGACAAAATGCCACTTCATCGCTGTGTTTGTTAATTTATTTAAAATGGCGGCATACGAAGCGACGTCGTATTTATATCTCCTTCGAAGTTAGTTTCCTCAATATTATGCAAAGATAAATAATTTTCTATAGGTGATTACTGTTAACAATAATAAATATATATGGATCAATCCATATGAAGTGATCCAATAAAAGTTAAGTTGGTTGCTTGACCATTTTTAAATACTTTTATTTTTTTTATATGTGATTACCCTATAATTGAGAAGTTCAAAACAGTTTTTAAAAAAGTTTTACCTTGCACCGTTACTGAATGGCGGCCATTTTTATTTGTAAGCGTACGATGGTTTTTCAATTTGGAGACATAAGCGTTAATATGAATATCTCTGCACTCGGTTAAGTTACAACATTGCAATTGACATGATTGTTTTTAGAAAAGTCTCCTCTACAACATTTTTTATTACCTAAAATACCCTAAATTCAAAAATAATCAGTCAAAATGACCTCCAAAGTTTGGTATTGAAAATTTAGAAAATCCACTTTTTAGACCCAAAAATAATAACCAAGGAGTGATTTATCAGAGTGTATTTTTTTCTCTAGTTAGATATCATACACTACTAGCCTTATATAGAGCAAGAACACTGACAAATGTTTACTTAATCTTTTATAAATTTTTGAAATTTGAAAATCTTTATTTTTTGTAAAGTTTGAGGCTAGTTATCTCTGGTGGGACTGAATATAAAAATTTGATTTTTGTACATTTTGTCCACCTATACGATAGCAAAGTACTGTAAAAATTTCAACATTGATATTTGACTGTGAACAAAGAAATGAATTTTTGAAAATTGAGGAAATAATTCCTATAAGTTGAATTCATTATCGTGCTTCTGGAACCATTCCATGACGATACGAGCTTTATGACACAGAGCATTGTCCTGCTGGAAGTATGCTTCCGATGCGGGAGATACAACAGCCATGAAGGGATGAATTTGGTCGGCAACAATGTTCAGGTAGCCCTGACCATTAAGGCATTGTTCTACAGGTATCAGCGGACCAAGAGTATGCCTGAAAATATTTCCCAGACCATTACAGAGCCTCCACCAGCCTGAACAGTGGAAACCAGACAGGAGTGGTCCATCGCTTCGTGCTGTTGTCTCCAAGTTCTGCGTCGGCCACCTGCATGGTGCAATAAGAAACGGGATTCATCTGACCAGCAGACCTTCTTCCAGTCATCGACGGTCCAGTGTTGGGCAACTTGGAAAGGTTTTTTGCGGTTTTGGGTGGAGATCAAAGGTACCCGGACTGGCCGTTGGCTGTTATAGCCCATCCTTGCTAATGTATGCCATGTAGTGCGTTCAGAGATTTTATTCTGCGGTCCAGTGTTGTACTCCACTGTTAGTTAACGAGTCGTGACGTTTCTATTTGCACGAACAAGCATTCCCGTCCTACGCTTACCCCTGGCTGTGGTTGGATCGACAAGTCGTTTGCAACCACAGGATTGTCTATGGCTGGTTGTTTAACCAGTCCTGGTAAACCCTTGAGATGGTTGTTCGGGAAAAGCCTAGAAGACGTAGGACTTTAAGGCTTCCTAATCTCTTCCTTACTTTGTGATGTCACGAAAAGACGTCATCACTGTCCTCAATAGTGTATCCAGCCGTTAGTTTTTAAAGTAAAAATATCCCATTCTTCAACAGTTTATGCACTACTTTTGCAGGATAAATTAAGAAGAATGACTGCATTAAGATTTGTAAACATTATGCATGATACAGTTGATCTGTATTATCCCTTAACATTTTATTAATGCTAATATAAACGTAAAAGCTTATTCTCATGGACGAAGCGGTTCGTTTAGATGGTGAAGTGGCCACTGGAAACCATCGCGCACGAATATAGAAGGCTCGACTTGTCAGCACGGATTAAAAAAAAAAGCACAAAGAGTAACGCGACTACCAAATAAACTGATGCAGTTACAAATAGTAGTTAATATTTTAAATGAATGTACATACTTAGACGGTAGTCAGGGTTGTGAAAATTTTTAATAGAAATAGAAAACGCCAAGTTTAATTAAAAGAAACTGCTTTTATTTATTTGAATTGACATTATTTAGGCTGATAAACGCCCATTTCTGAAGGTAATACGTTGATTAACCACTGTTAAAATTTTGTGAAGATCCCGTTTCCGATCAAAATAACTTTGTGTAGGTACCCTTAAACGGTACCAAATTAAACCTAGATAGATCCCTGGTAGTTCAATTAAAATGTTTAGTTTTTAAATCACTCACGCCACAATGATAAGCTTCCCCGAAAACTTAAGCTACACATTGTTGGCATTTATTGGATTCACATTCTTGCGTCTGGGTGGGGCTGAGGAACAGTGTGGTTGGGCCGAGGGGCAACATGTGTATTTTTTGTACTGAATACTCATCCGAAATTACCTACAAGTGGCACCACTAGCATCAGAAACGTAAATTTTACGTTAAGTACACGTTTCCAAGTACAAACTATCATGACATTGAAGCAGTCTTAGAATTGCACTATAAAGCAGCACAACTAACTAAAATCCCTGATCAAAGCTTTACTGGCATTTTTAAAATGTATTACTCACGGTGGCGACAGAACCTGGAAATCAGGGAATTTTACAGATCTAGAAAAAAACCGGGAATGGAGCGATCTCGCAAGTTACTCTGTGCGATGGCGCCACTGCACTCTACGCTTCCGGTTTCATGGATTCTTTTGTTTGAATGCTAGTTTTAATGCTACTAGGTTCCGGTTTTTTTGAGGGCTACTGTAGCCCTTTTAACCTCCAAAAAATGACTGTAGCCCTCAACGTAGCCTTTTACAAAATGTAGCCCTTTCGTAGCATTTTTGTTTGTATTTTAAGAATCTTGTATTCTGGCTGCGGTTGCTAGAATCAGAATCATCGCAGAGCAGCGAAACCGAGAAAAACTCAACCAACCATCTCAGTCAGTCAGTCAATTTCTGATTCCGCCGATGGGTGGTGGTATAGGCCACAGAGTGTTATTTCTTTACTCTAGGGCGCGGTCGCTGATCGTCGTGATAATAATAGCTGCAGATATTTGGTCAAGGTATGTAAAGATAAAGGTAACACCGATCAGCACATTGTCTGAATTAGAGGACTGCATTCACACATTTTTCGCTCGACGGAAAAACATTACTATAAAATCCGCTAGGTGGCAATTGGTCGTGATGGAACGAGCGAAAAAGACTCGGTCAGATTTACCAATGGTATGGGATAGGATCTTCCGAACATCGTTCGCTCGGTTCTGTTTATCCCATGAAGGGGGGAAGTGGGCAGTGGAATGAACTGTTTTAAACGTTCAAACGAAGCTGATCGCAGGCTTCTAGATTCGTGTATTTGTATTTATTGTAAATAAACTTATAAATTTTTAGTTGGAAAAATTTTTTCGTAAAAAAAGTGAATTAAAGTCCTGTTTTCGTGATTCTTGTTATTCAACTGTGAATATACGTAGGTTTTTATGGTTTAAACTTTTATCCCTTAGGAATAAAAATTTTGTTTACCTATTTTTATACCCCGAAAGTAATATTAAATTTCTATAGTTTTTTAATATCTTTTTGAGTGTATTTTGGCAAATTGGAACTTTGCAACAAGATTTATAATCCTCCTTGCAAGTAGTGGACTGTTGCGTTTAGCAGCAAAGCCCAACTCCGGGCGGCAGCTCACAACGAGCATAGTACGATCGAGCGAATTCGAGCGAGTGAAACACGCCGGTGCAGTCCTCTAGGCTGAATGCTGACATGGCAGATCACGTGATCTATGATGTCGACGCGAGGACAAAGGAGCAAAACTGACAACGTTTGCATTCATTTACTTTATAAATATCTCTTGTGATTTTTAATAAAAGCTGATAGGCTGCAGATTATTCAGATAATAGAATTATTTCATATAAAGGAGAAAGTCCAGTAATTTTTAAAACACCTTATATATATAGCAGAAATAAAGAAATTTTATACCCGATTTTAAAATGTTAAGCAGATTTAATTCAAATATGTATAAAAACTTATATTCTGTTTATGGCGATTTCAATGAATAAAGACCTGTAAAATTTCCCCAAATATGTAAGTTCCAGTTTCGGTTCCTTTTACTTTTTCACCATGATAATGCAGGTAGCCCCAGGTTGGGAACTCACCGTAGCCCCGCGTAGCCCTATTGGAGCACTACCGTAGCCCCGCGTAGCCCTAATGGGGGCGCTATCGTTGCCCTCCGTGCTTTTTACATCTGGTCACGCTGTCCGTGTCTCATGTTATTTTTATTGTTGTTGCAATGCCTTCATGCTGTGTTGTACTTAAATGTTCTAGACACAAAGGAGGATATCGATTTCGTAAGAATCCAGAAATGAAAAAAAAGTGGTAAGTTGCAATTAAAATACAAAATCTCACTCGAATCATTTATGAGAACCATCAGATAGATCTGTGGTATGCAAGTTACACTTCAAGCCCGAGGATTTCTTAGAAAATCCAACTGAATTAGATATGTAAATATAATTGAAAAACACATATTTAAATTTTATTCCAAGATTTGTTGCAATTCTTTGTATATAAATAATATCGACGTGCTTATAAAATAAAGTACATATAAAATCAGCCCAATCAGCCACAATTTTCTTCCTATAAAAGTAAAAATACCCTGAAATATGTTGTTGGAATATCCCGGTTGAGCTGTAACTTATATTTCACAATGTTATGATGGGAGTACCACTGACAGGCAGGTTATAGAAAGAAGTGAATTATTAGAAGCCGGAAAGCTGGTGATTTCATTATGGCTGATTGCAGAATAATGGTACAAGATTTATTTGCAACAAGATATGTCTGTGTCAGTACTCCATCTATGCTAAAAGGCAAATCACAACTTGAAGCTAAAACTGTTATTAAAGATCGAAAAGTTCCATCCAAAAGAATTCATGTGGAACACATTATAGGCTTCAGCAAAACGTACAACTATTAAAAAGGAACTCCCAAACACAAAATATTGCCTTGGTGATAACTTATTTTTTATTTGTTTTATTTTATCAAATTTTCGAAGGTCAATTGTTAACAATTTCTATTAACAATGTAAACATGTTATACCAAATACAGTTTTTTTTGCTTAGAAATGGACGATACACTTTTTCATAGAAATAAACAAGTTTAGAAAGTGTACATTTGCTGGCTCTGACTATGCCAGATAAAAAAAAGTACTGGCAGCTAAGTAGCTCAGAGCTTTAACATTCAGATATTCCATCATGTTTCCCCTTATCCCATCATGTACTTTTAACATTTACGTTCATCTCTTTTTGTTGATGATAATTAAAATAAGTAGTAATGTGCTCTACGAGGTCTGTTCAAAAAATACGTAGACTGACGTCATAAAACAAAATATACTTTATTCAGAAGTT
>JAHWFO010074601.1:78634-94296 GCA_023313115.1 Rhysida immarginata | reverse complement strand
TAATATTTTATGTTAAATTGTTATTTATCATAATGTAACCAAGGGAGGTTAGGCGTGTCAGGTACATGCGCAGGGCGGTACACGGGATTCACGATTAATTCTTCAGGGATGTTGACATGATGTATCACGTCGGTAAACAGGGTTCTCCCAGGTAGAGGTTTCTTCAGATCAGGGATGGGTGATAATACGTCTTGTATTAAACTATTAATGTTCGAGCCTCGTATTGATTTCCCTCCGATTGACACAGTTCCTTTTTTATTCCATGTGATAACATCAGGTCTCTTTCGTAGTGTCTCTATGAAACGTGTACGCGGGGAGGGCTGCTCAACTGGCAAACTCACTACGTTTCCCGGTCGGCTGTCCTCGTCGTAGGCCTCTTCGAAACCGCTAACCATTGCGATATCACTGTCAGCGAGGGTTTCTTCTTTTAAGTCTGCAGACGTGCCAGGATAGGGTGAATAGACGAGTTGTTGTGGATACAGATAAGTAGGTGTTTCTTGAAGGGTTTGCGGTGACGGCGTTTGAGGCATTAAAGACGGGTTTGAAGGTGTTTGAGGGTCGGTTTGGGTTGAAAGACTTGTTCGTTTCGAATGAGCTTCACGACGCCTTGCTCTTAGATATTTTTGAAGTGTGTTTAAATAAAGATCCATTTTCTGATGCACATTCAAATTTGATGCTTTTAAAATCTCATTGATTTGAGAATCCAATTGTTTATTACGTTTTTTTTCAACATCATTAACCACAACAGGTTCAACCTTAGGTTGACCATGTTCAACGGGACGCGATGACACAGGGACGCTCTGGTCCGTAGCATGAAGGAACCTTTGATATTCGTGAGCCGGTAGTAAAACGTACTTTTGCATGTTCTTAACTAATTAATTTATTCAAAATAGGTGCAGCTACGCTTCCTAACAAAAGAGGTAGCAAGAATTCGTTCCCACGTTGGTTCAGATAAGTTTTCTTGGCCCTTAATGAAATTTTTTTATGGGCTAAACCTTTTATTTTCCGCAAATGTTGTTTAATGGGTGGTGTCCAGTCGACTGTACGATGTAGAATGTTATGACAGATCTCGCACAACGCTTTAACTTGATTAAGAGTGGCATGTTGCATTAATACTTTCCTATGCTGAGGAGACGAGTGTTTCAAAGCTCCTAGAAAATGACGATGTTTCACAACCAGAGGAATCATTGTTGTATCAACACCCTATTCAGCCGATTTAAAAATGACGTTCGACGGTTTTAAACCCTCGCTTTATCCGCATAAACCACGATAGGTTTTTCGGACGGAAAAATCTTACTACGCAATCTCAGAACATCAGGACAACTCTGAGTTAAATCAAGCAGTAAATAACTATGGGGTTCCCGAGTGGCATCTTTAAAGGCTTCGATGAGTAAGCGTCCGTAGCCTGTTTGCGATGCCAAGGTGCGAATCTGTCCCACGTCTCTAGGTGACTTTAGCAGAAAGATGAACTGGGTATTTAAACTTATTGTACGGATGATTTTTGAATGAGCAAAGAGGTTCTGAGTTATTAACAAAACAGAGAAATTGAGATGGTGACTGCAGCGCGTGTAGATTTCCTCAACAAGGTCGTTATTTTTCACCTCATTTAATAAATCGTCTAAAATCAGTAAAGCCTGTTCAGGTATACGTTCGTGTATCAATTTTTCATCCGGCACCCCTGCATGAAACGTAATGTTAGGCAAATTCAGATTTTTAACAACCGACGGGATTAAAGCTCCATAGCAGTAAATTATTTCCGTAGGCGGCGAGTCCATCACTTCATCTCTATACTTTAACATTTGAGACCCTCACGTGTGTACGACCCTTCGGCGAATGCAGGTGTTAGAGGTTGAGATGGATAAACTTGGGAATCAATCGATAGTGAGAAATATGACAGGTTGAAAGGTTGAAAGTTAAATGGATTCACCTTGTAAGCGCCATTTTGTGCTTCAGTCGTTACGAATGCGAATATTCATCGGGTAGGAAGTTGACCTGTGATTAAATTTTGGATGACGTGATTTCTCGTACCTGTTGCGATATTTGACGAACGCATTTCCACTCTGCTAATCGGGTAAAATGCATTCGTTGTTTGCAGTGTCTTCGCATGTGCTAATAGCGTAGATGTGTTGACTTTAACGCGCTCTACATTAAACATAGCTTTTCGAATTGCTATTCTATAATCAGGGTTGGCTGCGTCTGACATTAGAGCGAAGGCAGGTTTGCTTCTGTATAACCTTAGGCGAAAATCCAGCGAATTTAGCAGCCAATTTAGAAATATATCCAGATGTATAGGACCTTCTAAGTAATAAACTCCATTACGCGTGAGACTTTTGCGTGATTTAAAACCCAAATATGTATCGTCTATACTATCTATTTTCCCAGATGTGTCTTTATAAAATCCGGATGTCGTTAACTGATTTGATTTTGCAACCCGACCATAATTCAGAAGCGTTTCTAAATAAGCTCTATACGGATATAAGTTATTGCTATGACTAACGGGTGTATCCCCTAGATAACAATCGATTTGTGAGAATAATGAGTGAAGGATAAGATTCACTGAACCCGTTTTATTATCAGGTGGAATAGGTGCATCTCCTTTAGTGATTACGACTTCTAAATTGAGTGTAGTTTGATCTAAGTAGATGTAAAAGTCAGTTAAACCGGGAACAAAGAATTCGATAGGTCCGTCTTGGTTTATGATGGCAGTCGGTTGGTAACCCACCACGTGCCGCCTCTCTTGTTGTCCACTCGTATGGGGAATCGAGAAAATATCCAAGTCACTGTTTACGCATTCTGAGCTATGCTCGTGTAATAGAGACGCCATGGTAATGCTTTTAGATGAAGACAGATGATAAAGGACGCATGTGTAAAGTTCTCTTTGACTTCTTCCTATTTCTCTTCTTTTTATTCTTCTTTCGCCTCGTAGACTTTTTTAACTTTGCTGAGCGAATTGTTTTCTGTCTTCTACTGTTTTTGCTCAGCAGGATTGCGTCCAGACTGTGAACTCTCGGTCTTTTGCCTGATGAATGAGCAGCAATTGAAGAATGTTGTCTTTTAACCCGACATCTGCCTCTACCTTTCTGAATCCTGGAACCCACTTCCTGTAAAGCACTGCCACCTGCTGCTCTCATGCGTGATGCTAACGAATGTTTGAGATTTTGACCCTGCATTACATCATTTAAGACTGAAGCACCACCTTTTAGAGCGTGCTTACCAAGAGTTTTACCAGCTGTCTTTAGTAATGACGTCGCAAGCCGGAAAAGATTTGTGAATACAGATCCTAATCCACTACCACGTTGAAACGCTGTCCCTTTGAATACAGGTATCCCTCGGCCTTTCTGACTTAAATAATAACGTTGTTATGTTGCGGCTGCCCTTGTGATGTCACGTCACTAATTGTTGGGGTGGTTTGGCTCTTACCTCCCACTTGCTATATGATTCCCTAACCGTGACAATCTTTACTTAATTCAAGAGCACCCACAACACACGTTAAATCCTAACTTGTACTCCCTTGATATTACCTACACTACCATCGCAATTCCCTCTGTTGCTTACTTCGACCTAACACTATAACTTATTCTTAAACTCTAATGGACTTCCAATACTCTTTTACCTGTGCAGCAATTATTATTTTTTTTTTATTTCGATCGTATAGTGGTAGTTACCTTTTTCCTTCCCCCCGTATATTATTATAAGGCCAGTTAAATTTACCCCAAGACAAGGATCCCAACCAAAAAAAAAAAAAAAGAACAAACTTACGCCCTAGTTCCCTTCATTAACACCATCCCATTCATTCTCTATTCTGCTCCTGGTTGCAGGTCGGACTTATAGCAAAAAAAAAAATTAATTACTTCCCCTTTTATGCTAGTCAATAATATGCACTCAATTGTACCCCAAAGTGTAATAATTATATATCAACAACTTAGCCCTAAAGGTAAATTTTAAACAAGACAACTTCAACAAATCTATATTTAAAACATTTATTAGATAACCAATAAAATAAGTAAAAAAAAATAAACCGTTACAGACAACAAGAATTATTCTCCTCCCCTTCCATTAAAATATTCTCACAATAAAAAAAAACAAAATATATGATACTTTATCAATCCTTTTGCATAACATAAGATTAGTATATTCTTACACCAGTAGAATTTTCCCTCTCCCTTGGTCCTCTATTAACATTAACTTCTTAGGTTCATAATTTGGCTGTCTCTCTCTCTCGACAAATTATCATGCTTAAGTAACGTAGACTCAATGAGCAAGAATGTCCTAGTTTAACTCTCAAGGCAAACCCCAGTCTCTTTTTTTTTCACAATTATCATTCCCTGTATTCAGTAATACTTTCCGCGCAGGCCTGTAATTTAGTTTGTGCACTTATCTGTTACATTGACGCATCTGATGTCGGCATGATGATTTCAGCTGAATCACGTGGGCTACGGTCACTTTCCTTCTCCTCGGACTGCTGCGGGTTCTGGCCGATACGTCGGGGTGCGTTGATTCCTTCTCTCTCTCGGTGTCGATGCTGCTCCAGTCGCGCTACGCGGTCAGGCCTGCCTGGCTTTGCTGCCTCCACGTGTCCTCGCTCTCAAGCACAGTAATTGAGAGGCGCACGCCGAGAGAGACAGCACAGGTCAAACACAACTAGGTACCCCGGCTCAGGGAGCTCGATCCCGTTTCTTGCCGTGTACCCCTGTGTTCTAGTCACCTGTTGCCAAACCCCCGACCACGTTCGCTTACCCCTTGCTTGCTCACTTGTCGTCATGCGGGATCGGATAGGCCCACCCGGCCGTCTGGGTCGCTGGTGCCGTCGTCTCGCCCGTTGCCTCCTGTTTGTCAATCTCTGATTCCTCCAACTGCTCGTTGTCGACTACACGCTTTGAAATCTCTCGATCATCTCTCTCTGTTGTCTAGTTACTGTTCTCTTCTCTATTCGTATATCATTTCCTTTCCCTTGACCTTGATTTTCATTGTTCCTACTTCTGTTTCTCGGAACTTCCTCTTTCTTCTTTCGTTGTCTGGGCAACACCACACCTTCACTCTCTTGCTCATTGTTCATACTTTTCGACTACTAATCCTTAAACAAAGCGGGCTCTAGGCCTGCTTTTCCTAACTTGTGTAAATTATACAAAATATGAATAAATATTTTCTCCCACTGATATACTAATACAATTTCTTTGTTTAAGTCGAGAGAGATCAGTCACTCACCCATTGGGTCCAATTGAGTTGTATTCTTTTGTAAGCATTCATACCCCGAAAATTTTGATTAATATAACCTATTCAAAAACTCCCCAATTCTCTCCTTATTCCCTGATATTTCCGAGTGTCACCCCTACACGATCTTTACCTTTTCGTTTTATTTCAGAGCCAATAATTCCTAATATAGCGAACACAGATATGCTTCTTTCGCGTATCTGTTGTGTCGGGCCGTGTACGATAATTTAATATCGTGCACGTCCCGTCACAACGTAAAATAGCCTCTTGGCTCGGATGATATGGAACATGCATTTTGAAGGAGAGAGAGAAAGACAGAAGCGTCTGAGCTCAACAACTGCTTCTGACGGAAATGTAATTTTACAACCATTTTGCCAGCTAAAAACGCTAATAGATCCCCGTGATCTGAATGCACTGCAATTTCAATCGTGTCAAAAACTTTTTTGCTTAATGGATAGTAATCAGGTGTAGGGAAAGTTTGATAAACCATTTCGCGTCTAGCATGTGAAACGGGGATAATCCGTAGGAGCGGTGCAAAAGTATCACCGACGAGTTGAGGCTGAATTATATCGCTATATAGATAATAGCTATGGATACCTCTTGTGAGATATATAGGAATCAAACCCTCACCTTGCGTTAGTGCGACGTTGAACTGGTCGGCATTTAAACCGAAAGTATGGCACAAACCCTCACTAAAACTGATGTAATGTTTCTCTTTACATCGGAAGTGAAAACATTTGTTATACGTGAGAGTAATGTTGTAAAAGGGCTTTTCTTCTGATGGTATCGAATTCACTAACGCGTTCACAATGTCACTACGTTTATCGTAATACCCCTTGGGAATTTTTAATTCACTAATACGAGGCCAATCTTCCGGATCGTATACAGCAATATTCATGAAGCCATCATGAACAACATTTAACGGAATTTTCGTAGGTGTTTTAAATTTCTTATTCAGGAACTGTACAGGGACATACCCGAGATTCGATGCAACTGGGAATTCAATGTAACGACCTGTGTAACCAAAAAATACTAAAAAACCATTATCCAAGGTGACCTGAATTCCATACAGTCCTAACTGAACTTGTAAAAAATCAAGGAGTGCCTCTATATTTTGGATTTGACTGGTCTTTATATCAACAATGTGTTTGAACCTAGGTGCGATCTCTGGGAACTTTAATACAGCAGAAAGTTCTGAAAACCATTCGAACGGCTTGGAAAAATCAGGAACGAGCAATACACGCCTTTCCAGGAACTGGTCTGGTTTTAAATCAAAGAACTGACAGAACGCTCTTGTGGTGAAACGAATTTGCGTATTAGGAGGTAAACTCAAGATGACATAGTTGCTGACATCTCGGACGTGGAAAAATACAATATCCTTCAAATAGGCTTGTAACGCTGTATCCACTCGGTGTGCAAACTCTTTAAGAGTGGTTGAATCGACGTGTTTAGCAATCTTAAGCGTGATTTGCTTCTCAATCATAAAATTCTGAATAGGGTAGGGTGGGGTTATTTGGGTCGCGGGTAAAAGGGTTCAAGCTAAGCATGCGTGTTTATATAATCGACGATTTTGTGTTTCACGAAATTGCCGATATGTGGCTCTCAGCAGCTCGTCCTGAAGGTGCTATGGACTCCCTATCATTTGCATTGCTGCCGTCGAACACGAGAAATAGAATTTTCAAGTGTCCACCCCGCATGGTAAAAATGAGTGAAATTTCCGTCATGTAAACAATGCGTTAACTTCAGATGGCATCATTATTTACAGAAATATGTAGTGAATAAGTTACGAACATTACGTGACAGTGGAAGTTCTGATCTTCACTTAGGTACATGGTTTTATTCGCTAGGCTCTCGTGTTTTTTATCATGAATTTTTTTTCATAACACTTGTGCGGGGGGTTAAATGGTTCATGTTTTGCTGGTAATGTGGGTCGCTTCAGTTTATTAGGATTTAAGGGAGTTTCAAATTAAACTACTCAAAATGTTTGAATAAAACGTTGGAGAATTATTATAATCCATACTGGTAATTTGTTTACTGATATGAAGGATAGAGCTAAGTTGTGAGAAAATTGAAAAAAAATGTTTTATCTGAAATGTTGGGATGCTAATGAGGAGTTAGATTATGGTATCATGATAATCGTGCTAGTGAACGTAATGACATTTTAAAAATTATGAATTGTTTAATTAATGAACTGCAAGCATTTTTTATGGTAATAAAAAAAATAATGTTTTTATTTTATCAGATTATGCCAGGATAAAAAGGAAGAAACCTAACCTAACCTAACCTAACCTAACCTAACCTAACCTAACCTAAATCCAGGGATAAAAAGGAAGAAACAGAAGAAAACAATGACTGCGGCTTCTGTGGCAAAAACTTTTATGAACCGATGACATCAAAATTCAGACAGTGGATTCCGTGTCAAATGTGTAAGACATGGTATCACGAAGTGTGTGTGTGGGGATTACAGGAAAATGTAGCTTTATAAATGCCTATATATAAATAAAAAGTTCAATTTCAGTGTTTGACTTGTTTTATGAAATGATATTTCCAATTATTTAAGTGACTCATATTACTCACTGTCTTGGGGTTAAGTGGTTCAGAGGGGGTGGTATGAAATTACATTTTTTAGAATTAACTGTTTATTTTTAACCTATGAGATTGCTTGTATGTACAGTAGTTGGCCTTTCAATAGTCAATATAATTTTTTGGAATTGCTTATCTAAAGACTTTTTCTTTATTTGCTCATTATCTGCGAACTGACCCAAATAACCTCACCTTACCCTACCTATGGTAAAACTGTTATTTACAGCTGTAATATTCTTGAAAAGTGCTGGGAAATGAACTTCAGTCAAACCGACTTCCTACTGACTTTTGAATTGTAATGTGCGTGGGAACCGAGTGAAAAAGTGAGCTGTTGTATTAGCATGTTTTCCAACGCCCGATTGCGTGTTGGACGGAAGTGTAACGTAGAAATCGGACTCTTCGTACATGTTGACAAAATCAAGTGCGCGACTGATGAGTGCAACAGCTTGTCATAGGTTTAAAAGATCAATTTCGCGTACCCAACTATTCATAGTATCGGGATAATTGCGCCATTTAACGAGTGCCTCGCCCATACCCCCTCTCCTTCTCCATCTTAATATCCTTTCGATGACAAAAACTTTAGGGTTTTTCACTCGTTGTAGTTCTTGCTCGTAAAACACACCTGCAATCCCATCGCCGTTATAATCTTTAATTTTATACACTACAGGTTTTCGCAATATTATTTTTGAAACAGAAAACAATTCCTCTGTCCAATTCGGTAAATAACCTTTCTCAAATATATTTTTAAATCTTGAAATGCGGACTACGTCACCAATTTTTAATTTCAGTGTCGTATGGGGTGCCGAATTGTAATAAAGACGTTGCTTCAGCCACAAGGAAGATGCATCACGAGCGTTCACATCAACTGGTGCAATACCTAAAGATCTGTGAACACGATTGTTATAGCTTTCAACAAGAGCAGGTAAGACGTCGATGTAACATTGTTTGTTGGAATAAGTGAAAAACCTAAACATTCGCCCCTTTAAAGTACGGTTAAAACGTTCAGCCGTAGCTGCTTTTAAATCCGACTCTGTCGCAAAGAATATAATATTGAGTCGTCTAAAATAATCTTGAACGTGTTTATTTAGAAATTCTTTACCTTTATCACTATTAATTTTTAGAGGAACCTGCCCTTCTGTAAAGATTTTTTGAAAAGCTTTTTGAAGCTTGGGACCCGTCTTGGATTTTAAAGGCAAACCCATGCAAAACGCGAGAACACATCGATGCATGTGAGAAGAAATTTATACCCGTCATTCTGCTTTGATAAACTGCTTAGGTCTACTAAATCTACTTGAAATTGATCATACGGTGAAAAACACGCATGCGATTACGAGGGTAGCGATGTTTAATAGGTTTATGTAACGTATAAGGTGGAACACCACTTAACCAATAACGGGTTTCTTTTTCTGACTGGTTTGCTTGTATAGCTAAACCACGAACACCACCAAACCCTGCAGGGTTTTCAGGTTGAAAATAGACTTGTTCCATGTCTGGTAAGTAAATAAAAAGCAATGGATGCATACATGAGTATTTAAAAAGAAGGTAAATAGAAGGTGCGAAATAAAAAAAACAATGAAAACACAAACCTGAGCACCTTGAATCAATAATGAAAATTAGCTTAAAATTAACGTAATTTGTCTAAAACTTTAAACAAACGTCTGAAACCGATGGAATGACATTAGCAGTCCAAATCAGATTGATTCAGATGCGCTGAAACACGTGAAGTGAAAACATGTATTTTAAACTATGTCAATGACCAACAAAATTTTAGAAAAGAATTCTAACCACCTGAAATTAAGAATTATTACCATCTGAAACTAAGAAACAAAACAGTTTTGTAAACTATTCAACAATCACGATGGATGATAAACCATTTGAAGGGTCAAAAGATGAACTTAATGCAAAATACGTGTATATGGTTAATAATACGTGATAATATTATTATCATTGCACTTTATGAATAGACATGAACAAATTGTGAAAATAAAGTTAACCTTAATGGATAACAAAACAACATTAAATTAAAACAATGAAAAGACGTGAAAGTACAAAAGTTAGAAAAAAGCCAAATGGAAAAATTTTTATTAAGTATAAAACAAGGAAGCAAGTAACCTAAGTGGTACAAAAAAAAGTGGGGGTGGGGGTAGACATGACCTCAGCTAAGGGACATCAGCGAGCAAAAGTTCATTTTTTTTTTTAACATAAAGAGGGTGTTTGGATGTGGGTTAATGGAATGCGTGAGCGTGGGGAGCAGTTAATCAGCTGTTTTTCTTTAGTGTGTAGATGAGTGCGAGACAGCCAACAGCAACGAGCAAACAGCCGTCACCGAAGATGCCTTCAATATGTAACGAGAAAAAGTATGTATATGAATGATTTTTATGAATTTATAGAGAATTAGTTAGAACGCACAGAGTAATCAGAGTTTATTATATATTTTTTAAGTATCAGGAATAGCTGTGGATCTACAAGCCATTTATCTAACCAGTAGAGAAATACTTGTTAAGGAAATCACGTTTGTAGCAATTTATAATCACAAGCTATTAAATAATAATGCTAAAGATTACGTTGAACACAGAGGTGGACTGGTGAGAGCAGACTACAATTTCCAATTACCAACAAATGAACTTAACATAACTGCCGAAGATTGGAAAAGAATAAAATAAAAAAAGATGAACTATAATCGTGTATATTATAATGCAGTGCCTTATTCACAATTAGCACCACAGCTTAACCATTGGAAAAACGCTTTTAATAAATTCTACGGTTACGGCACTGAACAATGCCGAATGTTGAGTAAGCTGCTACAAGTGCGTGTACATGATGCTGAGAAGCTGGTAATACCGATGGCTGAGGACGACTCTCACAATCCGATTTTTAGAAATAACCAAGATTACGGCTGTTGTCCGTCTGCGCGATCAATAGCTATGCTATTAGAGAGAGATTATTTTTGTAATAATAATAACTAAACATTGAAAATATGTTTTAAAAATAAGTCTTTAAAGCGAATAATAATAATAAGTTAGATTAACCTAAAAGGGGAGTAGGGGTAGACATGACCTCGGATAAGGAATAGCAGGGAGCAAACAGTTTTTTTGTTATTAACATTATGAGGGTGGTGGTGGTGGTGGGTGGTAATGGAATGCGCGAACGTGGTCACCAGTTACACAGTCATTTGCCGTCTTAGTCTTTAGTGTGTAGATGAATGCAAAACAACGAGTAGCAACGAGCAAACAGCTTTCAGCGAAGATGACTTCAACAAGTAACGATAAAAGTATGTATTTGAATGATTTTTAGAAACAGCTTTCAGTGAAGATAACTTTAACAAGTAACGATAAAAGTATGTATTTGAATGATTTTTAGAAACTTATAGAGAATTAGTTAGAACGCACAGAGTAATCGGAGTTTTATTATTTTAAAGTAATAGGAGTCGCTGTGGATCTGAATGCAATTTATCTGAGCAGTGGAGAAATCCTTGTAAAAACGATTTCAACATCATGTGTGTATAATCATCGTTTAATGGAGAAAGAGGAGATATATGATTTAGATGTGAGACTGAAACGGGTTGGAGAGTACTATAAATTCTTATTACCAACAAATGAAATTAACATAACTTATGTAGACTGGCTAAGAATAAAAGAAATGGGTTACACGATCCCCGGGATAAAATCATTCTTTGCCGGATACGTACCCTATTCGCTACTGGCATCGTTGATTGAACAATGGAAAAAGGAATTTGAAACAATTTATGGTTATGGAACAGATCAATGTGAAATGTTACGTTGGCTGTTTCAAGTTACTATTCAGGATGCAGAAACATTGATTGACCCAATACCTGAAGAGGGAACGCATAACCCAATATTTAATAAACAAAGTGAAAATTATTTTACTCGCTCAGCTGTGTGTGTAGTAGCCCGACGTTTGGAACTAGAAGATTTTCCTGAATGTGTAATCGATGGAGTCTATTTTCATTAAAATAAAATAAAAAATAAAATAAAAGTTGTACTGTGTGTCAATGCGTATTTTTTAACACCTAATGACATTTGAAATAATTTTTAACTAAATTTGGAAAAAGAGAATGAAAAATTTTGGAATTAATAATAAAAATTTTGAATTAATTTGGAAATGATGATAAATTATTTTGATAAAAAACTGGAACTGATGATAATTTTAAATGAAAAAAATTAGCTTAAAATTAACTTCATTTTGAAAAAAATGGATTTTTGATTAAAATTTTTTGAATAATTTTGGAATTGACAAAAAATTATTTAAAAAAAATTTGGAAATGGCTAAAAAATTTTTTCAAAAAATTAATTTAAAAATTGTGGATAATTTAATTAACGGGATAAAAGGGTAGGGAGGTAACAAATATGGTGAGTAACATCTTGGCTAACTGGAAGAAAAACACCTGGAAGTTAATACCTGTAACCCATTGGTCACTGACAATAAAAAACCCTTTGTTAACCTGAACGGTAAGTACTGGTCAGCACCTTGAATCAATAATGTTAATTAGGAAGGGTATTTAACGAAAAAAATAAAAAAGTCCGATGATTCTAAACACAATAGAAAATTAGTAATTACGTAAAAAAGGAATGTGACGGGCCAGATTTTTTCACCACCCCCCACCCAAATTTCGATGGATAACCCTTTTTTGATTACCTGGGCCAAATGCAACAAGAACCCATCCATCATTAACCACACCCACAATCCATCAAAAACCTGTCAACCCCTTTGGATACCAACCAACCCCTTTGGCCACTTGGAATGAAATTCCAATCAACCCTTTGGGTACTTGGTATGTAACACCTGTCAATAAAATCAATCAATACTCATTAATATTCAAAAAAATCAATCAAAACTCATTAATATTCAATAAAATCAATCAAATATTCGATAAAATCAATCCAAACCCATTAAAAACGTAAAAAAAAAATCAAAAATCGAAGAAAATTTAACCGTTTTAGCATCTTTTAACCCTTTGAACACCTAGAAAAGGGTTGCACGCGCCTCCCCCCTTTCCGCCAGGAGTGGTGCCTTACTACTACTGATTGTCAGTTATATTTCCAGACAATAATAAGAAAATTTGCGAAAAGGATGCATTTAAGCCGCATTTTAGAGGAAGCGTAACTCACTTGATAGGGCCAACTGGGCCAATAATGGCGGATTTTGCAGCAGACGACGAAGTTTGCCGTACTTTCCTAATCTAGAGCTTTACTCATGAGCTGCTTTCAGCGCCACCAACGTGTCCCCATTTGAAGGCCTGTCGGCCATTGCTTTGGTTGGCAAAAAATGGCCTTCATCGTATGTTTACGTTTGAAGTTTGCATAGACAAACACAGTAAAACTCAATGCTGATTTCTTGTCCAGCTTTAAATTGTAATAGTTATAGTAGTAATAGATATATTAAAGGTTCACCACTGACCTTTCACAGGTGTGTTTTTATCTTTCTGCGTCTTAAAATGTTTTTCTCATGTAAAAATCCTGGTCATCTTTTATATCGTAGTTGGTTGATACACAAAAGATGTCGATATTCAACCATGTTACTGTCGTTTCATTGATGCCAGAATGATTGTTTAGAGGCATTTTTGAAATTATATACAGCACTAGCAGAGTACCCGGCGTTGCCCGGAATAATTACACTTGTAGGTAAACAGAACAACCTCAAAAAGCTAAATTAAACCTTCAAATTAGTTAAATAATAACTCAATCACTACAATATAGAGCGAAGGGACTATCCATTCTAAGAAAAATCCGAAAGAGAGGAATTTAACTCTTCACTAAAAAAATCCATTGTAGTCGATATACCGGGATTTGATTTACTGAAAAAAATTTTTTAAAGTCTCACAATGGATGGACCTCTCCAAGAAAAAAAAATTAATGCCTACATACCCAATCACTTTCTGTTTGAATCTGACCGAACATTTTCGTTTTGCTCAAATTACAATTTGAGAGGGAAAGCATATCCCACCTCGTCGTTTTTCCCAACGTGGTTTATAGAGTCCTCAAATGAATCTGAAGCCACTGAACAGTTTTAATTACTTGGTACGAGTGAAGGAGGTGAAGATGAAAGCGAAGAGTCTTGCGTATATTTTATTTCCTAAACTTCTCTCTCAGGTTTCAAATTTTCTCTTAACTTTCGATTTTCTCGTAGTGCAGTCTGTTGGATTTTTGCGGTTTAACGCTCGTATCAAGAGCAGATCTCCTGCTTGTTACGAGTGTGCTCTTTTTCATTATAAGAAGGGGTGGGGGGTTTACTCATTTAATGAAATTTTGCTCGTATCTATTGCCATGGGAAGAATAAATGCATGGAAATGTAATAAATCCACTCTAGATTATAATATTGGACTAAAAATAATAAATAATTGCATTTATTATTAGCAAAAGCACATGGAACTCCAGCCATCTCAGCTTTGTTATGTTAAAAGGGGCGGATCGCCTGATGCCAACCTTCCAGGTGACGTCACAATCCCAGAAGGCAATGCGAGTGCTTTTGAGAGAAATAGGTCGGTAGAGGCCACCTTCTTTTTAACAACCTTGTAGGCATCTGTTATCATTTCTTTGTTGTCGAAGTTAATTTCGTTCAAAAATCAATAATTTGAAAATGAAAAAAATAAATATTCTAATATGTACAGAAAATTATGGCAAATTTTGAGTATTTTTGGCAAGGAAAATCTGTTTTTAATAAAACGCAATACATAATAATTATATTATGCTATAGGGAGGACTTTTATGTATATTTCATCAGAGGAAAATGCACAATTTTTTTATATGTGCTACTCTGTTCACTAATTAAATAGTAGCAGTAATTTTTATATATATTTTTTTATTTTAGGTTTATAACGGTTAGGTTTATATAATTTATTAACTTTTATTTTTTTTAGATGCTTTCAAATAAATTGATTTATTAACGTTTAAATTATTTTAGCTAAAATTACTTGCTTACAGTTTTTACAAATTGGTTTCATACAATTTTAAAACAATTTCATACATTTTTAAATAGATTTAATACGATTTTAAATGAATTTAATACAATTTTAAATAAATATAATGCGTGTAAATGAAGTTTAATTACTAAATATTCTAAAATTAATTTTTTTAGTTTTTACAAATTTGTCTTATACAGTTTTACATGAATTTCATACATTTCTAAACAGATTTAATACAAATTTAAATGAATTTAATACGCTTTCAAATAGATTTAATACATTTCTAAATGAAGTTAATACGATTTAAATAATTATAATGCGTGTTTTCGTTCAGTATAAATGGAGTTTAATTACTATAGAAAAAATAAACATTTGTATTGAACCATTGGTTTAGTAAATTTTACGGTAAATATTTATCGTAATTCAATTACAGAATACAAAACAGAACATAAACAAATAACAAACAGTTAACCACCGTGTAATTAAACTAAAGTAAATACAGTAATACTGGAAATATTCATTCCTCCGTATTTTTGTACTGAGAGGGTATTTCATCGGTAAATTCATTTAAAATCGTATTAAGTTCATTTAAAAGTGTAATAAATCCATTTTAAATGTTTGAAATTCATGTAAAATTGTACAAAATGAATTTGAAAAACCTGTAGTATTTTTTAGTTTAATTACACAGTGGTTAACTGTTAACTCATTTTACGTTTGTGTTATTTGTTAATGTTAAAATTTTGTTTTCTGTAATTGAATTAAAATAATAAAAAAAAGATTTAATGTAACAAGGTTTAATAAAAATGGTTTTTTACTTAGTTTAATAATGAAATTCCATTTACAATGAAGTAATTCACATTATATTTATTTAAAATCGTATTAAATTCATTTAAAATTGTATTAAATTCATTAAAAAATGTATTAAATCTATTTGAAAGAGTATTAA
>JAHWFO010074601.1:56992-78534 GCA_023313115.1 Rhysida immarginata | reverse complement strand
TATATGCAGATGATGTCACTGTTTTCTTATCGGCTGAGTCCTTAATTGATATTGGAAACATGGCTAATTCTGCACTGCAGCGAGTTTCGGTTTGGTCTCAGGATAATGGGATTGAAGTGAGCGTGGATAAAGCCAAGTGGATGCAATTTATACAGAGAAATAAACAAGGGATCCTGGATTCACGAGTCGTGGAATATCAAGGACTTATTTTGGAGAAGGTGCAATATTTTAAATATCTTGGCTTATGGCTTTCTGCCGATTTGAATTGGTCAAAGCATATATCTGAACTTTCTATAAAATTCTCTCAGCGGGTTGGTTTATTTTATTCGATTCGTTCCTTCCCACGTCATATTTTAATCTTACTTTATTTTGCTCTTCTTCACTCTTTACTTTGTTTTGGGGTGATTTTTTGGGGAAGGGGTAATATATCGGACATTAATATTTTGTCTCGTCTTCAAAGACGGGTAATTAAATTAATCTTTCGAATAGCCCCTGGAGCAAATAATATAGAATTTATAATGAAAGAAAATAAAATCCTCCCAATTCAATTTATTTTAGTAAAACAAATTGCGCTCTACTTCTTTAAATCGAAAAATAACCTAACGATATCTTCCTGTTTCCAGAAATTTATGATCTTTCCCGTGAATTATGATACTCGGAATAAATATCAACCAATGATTCCATTATTCAGAAGAAATTATGCACGAACACAACTCTGTTATACCGGTCCAAACATTTTGGGCAAAAATTCCTATTGATCTACGTGATCTAATTTCATTACCCCTATTTAAGAAAAGATTAATGAGCTGGCTACTAAACCTTATTCCTGGCGATTTCTTGTTTTGATTTTATGTTTTTCTTTTTGTTTTTCATTTTGTTCTCTCTTTTTTGTTTCTTTATTTTTGTTTGACTGTGGGAGGGGAAGCTACCAGACAGGCATTGCCTTTTTTCCTCCCCTCTTTGTTTGTCTTTCGTTTACTTATAATGAATTAATGATGATTTCCACTACTATCCTCTGTAGTTCAGGGGTTTAATGGTGTTATCTGTAATTCTCAAATATAGTAAATTTTATTCTTTTTTAAAATTCTATTTTTTAAATTCTATAACTGATGGTATTTTTCAAGCATCAAAAACTAACATGATAAAGTTATGATATAGAGTTATCCTCCCCTTATCAGTTACTATAGAGAGAACAGTTGGTCCTATAAAAAAAGCAAACAAACTCTAGTCTCTCTTAGCTCTACTTAGACTCTGGCCACAAAGAATATTATGAAAGAATAAATCTCTCCCCTCCCGTAATACATTTTTTACTCTTAATACCAGTAATTGATTTTGATCTCAGGTAATCACCACTCGAGTATGTTTCCAGCTATTTAATTTTAAAACATCACACTTTAAATAAGCAAAACACTGGCTACTTTGTATGCTTTAAATCATATTTGATTTTTTTTAAATTTTGGAATAAAGTATTTGATTATTTTTAATTTTTAATGAGAATTTTGCTTTGATACGATTATTTCGACTTACTGAAGTTCGTAAACGAAGCTACCACTGTAGTTGTTTGCTTTCTGAAAAGGTGGCTTTCCTGCTCTTTTGCCACTAATATGGCGACTGCAGCTCGGCTGCTTTGGCTTTACTTGTGTTGAATGGGTAGAAGTAAGGCACGGCCGCTCTGCTTATTTTCTTTACTCTGTGCATATCGTTGAGGCGCCATCCCATGGTTGGCAGAACAACATCGCCAGCCAAAGCGCCATTATTATATATCCGCTTTGTCACCAGCTGAGAAAGCACCCCCCCCCCAAACAACAGCGTGCTTGTAGTCTGAAATTTCTTATGCAACCTCTCACAAATTTAGATGCTTTTTAATAAATGCGGTATATAATTTCATAAATACCTCTAAACAATCATTCTGGTATCACTGAAACGACGGTAACATGGTTGAATATAGGAGACGTTAAAGAGAGATCGAATCTCAGTGCGGTAAAGACCATGTCAGCACCATAAATTACAGAAATAATTATCAATAATTGTTTGTAAGCGTCCACAGCGTGATTTTTTAACTAAAGAAACTAAAAAGAGCTTTCATTCCAACGATATGAAATGAGTAGATCGCTTATTTGGCCGCCATCTTTGGGGCAATTTGAAGGCGGCGAAAAGTGGAACTAATCTCCATTCTTCCATGTTATTACACTGCAGGCGCCATTACTATGGTGGCTAGAACAACATCGCCAGCCAAAGCGCCATTACTGTATACCCGCTTTGTCGCCAGCTGAGAAAGCACCCCCCCCCCCACCAACATCGTGCTTGTAGTCTGAAATTTCGTATGCGATCTCCCAAATTTAGAAGGTTTTTAATAAATGCGGTATATAATTTGGTAATTATGTAGATGACGGCCTCCACCCCAACTTGCGTTTTTTCCTACCTTGCGTTGTTTTTTAACATGCATCTTGGGTTGCTTAGTGTTTTTGGGGGGGTGGACGAAAAGTTTAGTTTTTATTTTTGGTGGGAACGTGGTTTTCTTTCACTCGAAAGCGGTCTCCTTTAGGTTTAATGGCGCCGACTTCCTTCTTCCAGATACTAGATACACAACGCCATCTGGTGGTAGCGGTTGAAGTCAGGTACGGAAACGCAAACGATGGTGAAAATGATCAATAGAAAAATACTAACCATTGGCCTCCTGTAACCGGCCTGGGGGAAACCAACTGCCCCCTGTGACCAAACAGGTTGGGGTATATATCATTAACTTACCCCCGGAGGGGGACGTCGTAGACAGAACGCCGGAGGCGTTCGAGTAACGGAAAACCGTGACCAATGGGCATTATTGAACGAGGCCCGCAGGGCCGATGTGAGGCGCGGAGCGCCGAGAGTGGTACAAGTTTGCTGAAATTTAAAGCTAGTTTGCACCATAAATAAAAACTAAATCTTTCGTCCACCCCCCCCCAAAAACACTAAGCAACCCAAGATGTATGTTAAAAAACAACGCAAGGTAGGAAAAAACGCAAGTTGGGGTGGAGGCCGTCATCTACATAATTACCTATAATTTCATAAACACCTCTAAACAATCATTCTGGTATCACCAAAACGACGATAACAACGTGGGATACATCTAATCAACCAATCACTATATGAAAGACCAGGATTTTTACATGAGAAAAACATTCTAAGACGCAGAAAATATAAAATACACCTGTGAAAGGTCAGTGGTGAACCTTTAATATATCTTTGATTACAATTTAAAGCTGAACAAGAAATCGGCATTGAGTTTTGGTGTGTTTATCTACGCAAAATTACACACGTAAAGATCGATGAAAGCCATTTTTTGTCAGCCAAAGCAATGGCCGCCGGGCCTTCAAATGGGGACACGATGGTGGCGCTGAAAGCAGCTCATTTCATATCGTTGTTTCATTCAATGTCACTTATTTAACGTCTCTTTTTTTTTTTTTTAAATCATCCATTCGTGAGTTCCCTTTAGAGCTATACACATTTTAATAAATAAACCTTTACACGGAGTGCATTAAATGAATTAAAATGAGAAAGCATTTTTGGAAACTCTTTCTAGTTTGTTTACTTAAAAAATATTGCTGTGAAAGCTTACAAACAATTAGGATTAGCATTATAACATTAATGATTCGATCTCTCTTTAATGCCTCCTGTTGAAGATCGACTTCGTTTATGTATCAACAACCACGATATAAAAGATGACCAGGATTTTTACATGAGAAAAACATTCTAAGACGCAGAAAGATAAAAACACACATGTAAAAGGTCAGTGATGAACCCTTAATATATCTATTACTACAATTTAAAGCTGGACAAGAAATCGGCATTGAGTTTTACTGTGTTTGTCTACGCAAACTTCAAATGTAAACATATGATGAAGGCCATTTTTTGCCAACCAAAGCAATGGCCAACAGGCTTTCAAATGGGGACGCGGTGGTGGCACTGAAAGCAGCTCATGAGCGATCTACTCATTTCATATCGTTGGTGATTCGATATTTTTTTTTTGCAAGGAGAATAGGCGCATTTGGCGGCACTCAGATCTGACTCAGATCTGAGAGAACAGCGTTTGGCGAGCACTTTGCTACTTCCGCCTGAGAAGAAAACGTGTTCGGCAACCAACGAATCTGTCAGATTCTGAGCTCAGATGCTCAGCAAGCTTTTCTTTATCTGACTGCTCAGAATGAACATGGCGGGAGCTTGATCATGGCGATGCCCAGTGTACCCTTTCCTTCCTGGCCTTATGGAAAACTTTTATCGGGATCGAATTTTATGCATGCTCAGTTGCTTATTTGATGTTAATTTGTATTTCATATAAGCTAAAATTAGTAGATCCGCCGTTTCCTCCCAATATTTGAAAAGCTAGTAAAGCCATTTCTTTCTGAGATAAAAGAGCGTTCGGCAACGGTTACTCAGACGCTCAGAAAAGCGGTCAGATACCACGTGACAGTTCTCTCAGATATGAGTCAGATCGTAGCCTACGCTGATAGAAGATTTTCTATCAGCATAGGCTACGGCATAATCATAGAAGGGAAGTATTGAAACTCCGTAGTTCCCTATGTTCCATCGCATGATGCCGCCATTGCTGTTTTGGCTCCAAGCTTATTTTTCTGTTAACTTTTATTTACAAAATGATAAAATTTAAAATGAATGACAACATATCAAAAATAAATTTTCAATTGTGCATTTATTAAACTTTAATGCTTTTGTTATTAATAAATTTAAAACAGAATTACACTCTTAAAAAATAAATAACATTTCAAGTATAATCAGAGAAAGAGTTCAAATTTTAAGAGAGCAATTTTGCAAATTTTTATATGTGTTTTACTTTTAACTGCATTACAAACTGGTACACCCCACTTGATCGAACCTCACTTGATCGAACCTCACATCATCGAAAGGCACACATTATCGTACCTCAGATCATCGAATCTCACATCATCGAAAAACCACGGCCCACGGGGACGGTTGGAGGAGGGCAATATAACTTGTTATATTGATGTTATCAATTGATTTTTCATTATGAAACTACGTATTTTGAACAAAACTATATTTTATTATATATATTATTATTTTATATGGAAAATTAAATTAATGATCGAAAATTACGTTTTATTCATCAAAAAAGATGTAAATTGATAAAACATAATTAAAACTGAAAAAAAAGTACACGCAGTAAAGCAGACAATTCATCACCTATGTCATGAAGTAGCGCGCTAAGTGTTAAAAACGAAAACAGCATGTTTCGTTGCGGTATAAACGCAACTCTAGTGCGAGTTTATTTGTTCCAAAACTTAAGTCAGAAACCATTGATTTTCCAAAACTTTCCAGGCCTGGAATTTTTTTTTTCGATTTTCCAGGACTTTCCAGGTTTTTTTTTTAGGAACTCGGCTATATTTTATTGATATGGAAAATTATATTAATAATAAATATTTTTATTCATTATTTTAATTCTTACAGTAGAAAATTTCTGGCCATGCCGCGAAGATGTTTTTATTGACCGATTAATCGATTTTTTAAAGATTAAATACAGTTGACTCGCGATAATTCGACAGTTACGGGACCGAGCGGGTGTCAGATTATCAAACAATGTCAGATTACCAAAGACTATATTCATTGGCAGTCATCGGATGTGGCGTCGGACTACTGAGCGTCGTGTCAGACTGTCAAATGTCGGATTAACGCCAGTCAACTATATTATCAATTTTATTAAGTATATCCACACATCAGATTTTATTGTGAACTGAAATAAAATAATTCAAATTCAAATTAAAATTTTCTTGTTTTTAAAAAAAAAAAACAATTTTAAAAGTTCAATTATTCTGTCTTTTGATGTTGTTGATATTGTTTAACTTACAATAAATTAACACAAAAAAACAATAATCGATGTTAAAAATTTTTTAAATATTTTTTAAAAACCGATTTTTTAATATCAACCCCTTGTAAACAACTACCAATCGATATATAACAACTACACCTGTGGAGGTTTGGTAGAGTGGTAGAAAAAAATTCCCCTATATTTGATTAAATGTGGCCTGATTTTGATTATATGTGGTTCGACGAAGTGAGGTTTGGCGATTCGATGAAGTGAGATTCGATCATGTGTAGGGTAAGCATTACAAACATCTCTCCTCAATTCTCTCGCCAGAAAATAAAAACTAGTCTGGATATAGTACAAAATACAGGGTGAACAAAATACATTCGGTAAACACTTAAATTCTCGTGGCCCTTCTTTACAGGACGTTAGTCTTTATATTCTTCATAACAACTTCCATAACAAAAAAGAAAGAAAGCAATTCGAGTCCTTTTCTCGTGAAATTCAATTCCCTATAATGATATTAACCTTCGCAAAGGTACCATTCTTTCATTACGTTTCCCCTACTCCCCTCCCTCCAACTACACAATTCTCTAATCTGTCAAGGGGTTTTCTACAGCTTCTTTCAGTGTCTTTGGCTTTCCCTCCCTACATTTTCTCCCCCCCCCCCCTCTAAAGGCCCCTGTATATAAGACGTCTTCTAAGCCCCTATTATCACTGGACTACTGGAAGATGTGATAGTCTTCCCTCTCGCTGTATTTTTTACTTCGTTTGTATTTTCTTTCTGACAATCGTCAATCTTATTTTCTTTTTTATATAATGTGGAGTACCGCTTGGGTTGATCAGGCTTCTTGACTACCTCATTGTAATTCATCTGGAATTTATTCTGGTTTGATGAGCTTTGTGAAAGCGCTGCTTTCGTCCCATCCTAACAAATGTACACTTCACTGTTCGATTGTCCCTAGTGTGAGGCCCTGGGATTCTGAAACCCCCACCCTTATTTTTAGTAAGACGCGAGCTGAGACTTAATAATTAAACATAAAGATTTTTCATCAATTTCTTTAATAGTTGTCAATTTAACTGGGGAGAAGTCTTAGTTCATAAAGAGACCTGTTAGAGTATAATTATTTCAATTAATATTAATCTTAGTTAGTATTTAAACAGTCTATTTAGTTTTTATAAAGCTTTAGAAAGTTTTTAGAAAGGTTTTAGAATGGAAAGTTTAACAGTTAGAATTACACCGGATGGACATCTTAGTTTACTGAATATTGTATTTTGAGACAGTCATAGAATACGCTGACGCACATTGTCTAGAATTTATGCAGATTGATGGTGGCATGATTTAGAAGACCTTCCTTTCCACCAATCATCTGTTTGAGTGTCTTTTACACACTGTTGTTCGGTTTACAGTTAGGGACTAGTGTGAGGAAAAGTTAGGCAGAAGGTTTCAGCCTGTCCATGTAGACAGATGCAGATAGTTTGTGAGAAAGTGGTCGGTGAGCAGTCGGAGAGGATTCGAGGTGTAGTTAGTGTTGAGAGTAAGTTGAGGAACCTGTCGGAGCAGACAGATGTAGACGCTGAGGTAGTTAGTGAATTGTTAGTGTGAGTGGTGAGAATTTAGAGCGAGTAACCTGTCAGGGCGGACAGAGGTACTTAGTATACATTCAACAATTAATTCAATTTATTTACTGAGGAGAAACCCCTCTTTAATAAAGAGAATATTTATTCAACATGGAAGCGTGAAATAGAAGTCGAACTTTATTGAGAATTTTCAGAATAGACGAATGGAGGCGAATGCGAGAACATTAGTTTGGGTAACACACAGCCGCTCTCATATCTCTCATTTCTCTTAGATCCATTTATTAGAATCAAATCATTAGAAATTTAGAGTTAGCTTTGGATATAATCAATCGTAATTGTAGATTCATCATAAGTAAATCAGTTGTTATTGTTTACAACCAGTTGTTGTCATTTGCACCCTACCCCCTTACGTTAGAAATTGATCGAGAGAAACACCCGACGATCTTTGTGTTGTGGAAAAACTGATTCTCATTTAAAAAAGGGAGAGTGAAAGGGGAACTGGGGACCCTAGCTCGTTTGATGTATAAATCCATTCCCTATTGGCCGCAGGCTCCACAGTTTCGTCGTGAACAGGATAGTTTTTCGTAAGGGTACGATAAAGAACATGATTTTATTTTCATAAGGGTTACAGTACGGTTCGAACAGGATGATTTTTTCGTAAGGGGTACTGTATGAACAGGATCCTTTCGTAAGGATTACGGTACAGTTTGAACAGGATAGTTCTCTTAAGTGTATGGTGTAGTACGAATATTGAACAGGATCTTTGATTTTTGTAAGGAAAACAGAACAATTACCTCCCATCAGTTAGGAAAATTAGGAGCAATGGAGCAAGAGCAGTTTCTCAATGTTTATAGAGAAATTCCGATTTTCAATGGCGATACAGATGTTATAGATTTTCTGCAGAAATTTGAGGAAGTTGCCGATGCGGGAAACTGTCAGGAGCGAACGAAGCTAAAAATGATTAAAATTAGATTGGCCGGAGAAGCCTTATATTTTGTGCGAGAAAGTGAGGCGATGATAGGCATAAACAGATACGAAGACTTCAAGGAATTATTTAAAGCCAGATTCCATCGAGAGTCGCTGGACGAGAATGAAAGGAGATTTTCAACATGTAAACAAAAGGAGGACGAAAGCATGATACAATATGCCATATGTTTACGAGCATTGACTAGAAAATTAATTGCTCCAGTTCAGGGAGAGGACGAAGTGGCAGAGGCAAAACGAGCTTATGCAAGGGAGATGATAGCGCAGCATCTCAAAGCAAGATTTGTCGAGGGATTGAAGCCCCCCCCTCCGAGCGAAGATGGTGTATTGTCGAGAGGAGGGCTTGGCAGAGATGGCTCAGATAGCCCATAATATTGAAGAGCTGGAAAAGAAATTATGCGAAGAGTCAAACGGCGTAAATTTAATTAATGACAAGAGAGAAGTGGAGAATAGGCCTCGAGTAGTGGTGAATGAAGAAACAATGGTCAGCAACATTATGGAGAGATTGGAGAAGAGAGTAGAAGAAATCATACGGCGTATCATGGCGGAATGCAATGAAAACCAGGCACGGAGAGAGCCTTGGCGAGTTAATCTAATCGCAGACCGAAATTCAAGAAATTTGGAGTCAAAGAGAGAGAGAGTATAATCTGTCGTTTTTGTGAGAAGCATGGACACTATGAGAGAGAGTGTCAACAAAAGAAGCAGAAAATGCAGCAGAGGAAAGAAGAGAGGCAGACCACAGTTCAGAAGCAACATACACTGGAGAAACAAGGGAATACTGGGAGGAGGTGCCACAGATGCGGAAGGCGTAGATACTTAAAAAGAAGTTGTCGTTTTGGAGGAAAAACCAAAGAGCAGACACCGTTGACTGAAGAAGGCATCAGTATACAGGTCGAAGAGAAGAAACCACCCATACCTGAAGAAAACGTACGAAGAAGCGAAGACATCAGCGGAGAATTTCAGGAGAAATGGAGGAAAGAATTTGAAGATAGGCTGGAGAAATTTAAACAAGAAGAAAAACAGAAGTTGTTGTTAAATCTATTAGTAGAAACGCTTTATTAGCGAAGAGAATCGCAGAGGCAGAATTAAAGAGCGAGCAACTGAAAACTTGATTGAAGAAAGAAGGAAAGAAGCGTACAGAAATGGTAAATGGAGTGTATGAGAAGATGGAAACGATTGTGGAGTCATCAGAAATCAATCCGTTTGCATCTTATTTTCCCCAAGGAGTAGAAGAAGGAATGCAGACACCGGCAGATGAAACGAAACCTACTGGAGAGACACAGAATAAAATGAACTTCGTATGGATCAACCCATACTGGTTTAAAGAAAACTATCAAACTATGAATCCGGCAACCAATCTAGCCAAAGGTTGGGCGCAACAATCGAGAATACAGATACAGTAAGACATTTGAGTTTTCATTAGAATTAGAAAATTTTTTTTTTCAATTCTTGATTGAGTCATTGAACATTTTATCGTTTCTTTCATTGCAATTTTATGGTGATTATGTTTCCTGTGAGGTGTTATTTCATATTAGAAAAGTGCTAAGTTTTTTCATTGAGGAGAGGAGAGTGACACCCTTTCACTCGTGGAGATTGGAAGCGAGCCAGGTGAATCTCAGGTGATCTCAGGTGAACTGTTTCATTTCTTTTTCTAAAACTTTCTTTTGAAACAGGCGAATGATGGAGAAGGTTGGAGTGATGAATTTTATTCCTTTGGCGTTGGGTTGATTATGGAAGTTTTTTTTAGCGATTTAGAGCAATTTGACGACAGTGATGGTGGATGTCGATTTCGTATTGTAAGGTATTGAGTTTCACTTTAGAATCTGATTGTTAAAATTTTGTCTTTGTTTTGGTTGGCGAGAGAAAGAGAGCAGAAGAGGTGTGCCCAAATGAACTTTATTTTCAATCATGGAAAATTTGTTTCAATGGAGGAAATCTTCAACCCCCCCCCCTCTACTTCCAATGGCGCAAGGAAGCAGAAGACACTACGGAGCAATGACCGACAGCCGAACTGGGTTTTAGATGACGCATCATTCCCGTTGCTGCCGATCGACGAGCGACTAGACGCATTGTTTTTCACTGGGAGATTTTTATCGTCACTTCGATAGACGATTGCGGGGCTACAGGAGATGAGTTTTTATTTCTTCAAAGATGAGAAGTTTCCTTCAAAGTTGAGAAGCTTTTCTACAAAGATGAGAGTTTTATTTTTCCGGAGATCATGGCGAGAATGGTGATGATGACGAATAACTTCTTCAATGCTTCAAATGACGAGCAATAATTTTTTTTCATGTTTGGGACGGTGATAATTCCAGCGAGAACTTTAGAAGGCGTATTCAACAAATTCCAAGGAATTTCCACAGTTTCAAGATTCAGTAATCAAGGGTATGACGAACATTTCTTATAGACTTTACAATTGATTCAGATATTTTGAGAGCTTTTACCGCTAATCATAAGCACTTACTGTTTATCGGCGAGAGGTGAAGAACTGTTTAATAATCACATTGTGCTAAATTTGATCATTGTTTTTCAGTAAACTTGTTTGCCACGAGTTATCTATTGACTTATAATTGAATTTAGTAAACGAACTTTCTCTTATGGGTGGTGTGAGCGGGTGATTTTGATATCTATAAATATTTTAATATGAACATTAAAAGGCGATCATTTTTTTGGCACTAGTTAGAATTTTTGGGAGTGTTTATCTTTTGACATTTTTTTTATGTAATGTATCTTTCGAATAACTTTGGTGTTTGTCTAATAATCTAATAATGAAATGAAATTCACAAAAGAATTACATGATATTATTGATTGTGAATTTAATGCAATGATATTATTGTAGCGTTTAGACGATTAATGAATTTTAATGAATTGCGTTCTTTGTAATGATGTCACGATTTTGTGTAACAATTTTGTATCATGTACGTTTTAGAATTGTTTATTGTCAAGTTACAGCTTGGAGTTTTTATGTATAATGAATTTCATTATGGTGTTTGATTGTATAAAATTTTTATTGATGTTATTTAAACATTGAATTGTTTTAACCGGAGACTGTAATGTTGTAATTTTATAATGTTGACTTTGAAATTATATAACATTGTGAAGTTTTAATTTTATAACTTTGAAAATTTTTTGAATTTTGAAATGTTTAATAAACTGTAATAATGTGTGGGTGTATGGTGAGAGAGATTGACAGGTTTCAGGAGCATTACCCCAACGAAGCCGGTGATTGATCAACTACAAAGATAAGGTAGGAGTTTAATGTTTTGTTACCGCGAGTTTTAGAATTTAGGTGGAGTTTAGTTTTAGAAAAATTCGTTATCCCTTGGATAAGTGAATTTTATTTTTCAGGGGAGTTATGTGAGGCCCCGGGATTCTGAAACCCCCACCCTTATTTTTAGTAAGACGCGAGCTGAGACTTAATAATTAAACATAAAGATTTTTCAGGAATTTCTTTAATAGTTGTCTATTTAACTGAGGAGAAGTCTTAGTTCATAAAGAGACCTGTTAGAGTAAAATTATTTCAATTAATATTAATCTTAGTTAGTATTTAAACAGTCTATTTAGTTTTTATAAAGGATAGACATTATTTTTTTTTTGTTCATTATCGCGTTTTTGATTTCGTTTAAGTTTTAAACAGTGTATGTAGAGAACACCATAAACAGATTAAAGTTTTTTCATCCAAGTGTGCGATTTGATCTGTTTATTTGAGGGTTTAAAAAACTTTTCATGTTAATTGTCATGTCATGCTTTATTCTAATTTTAGTTTTTAATAAGATATACACTACCACCGTTACTTTTACAAAAATCCTCTTTTGTTCAAATCATTTAATATTCTCTACTATTAAAATATACAGGGTGTTTTTGAATTAAGTTTTCACACTTTTATTTGACTCAAATAAATTCAATTAATTATGATTGCTCATTAACTCCAGTCGTGCAAAGAGAATGGAGAGGGACGGAAACGGCGTAATTAATAATTGTTATTTTTAATAAATTTGATGGTAAGATTTTTACAGTTCAATATCAAATGTTCATGGATTTCAATTTGTAATACAATTATAATAGAAGCATTGGAATTGAGACAGCATCGGATCCCATCTATGTTGGTTCGGGATGAAGGCCTCCGTTACTATCTGTCGAAATTTCCAATGTCGTCGAATACTTGCTAGGTCTATCACCGCTACTGAAGAAGGCGGCGACCCCTGGGGGTTTATTGGACCGTTGCTCGGGACTAAAAAGAAAATATATGAATAAACACATATATCAGTCATTCATCAAAAACAAACAATGAACGGGGAAAACTTCAGAAGCAATGAAATATTCTACTATAGCTCTTAACGAGGACAGTCGTAAATCAAGGGAAGAAAATAGTTTCCAACTTAATGACACTAATTACTTTAAGTTCACTAAGCTTAGCCGTTATTGAATTAAAGTGTACAGTACCCTGAGACAAGGACGCTAAAGCCGAGTGCGGCTCGCAGCTCGAGATCTCAGCCGGGCGCGCGCTTGCGAAGCATTTGGTATCCGTACGCCAGAAGTCCGGGTCGCTCTGCAGGCTCGCTGCGTTGCTTGCAGAAGCCGTATCTGTAGAATTCTCTGTTAAAGAGTGAGTCGATATCTGGGCGTTGTTCCCTTGTTCTGTCAACCCTCCTGCGTTGCGGTCTTCGGAGTCTGCAGCAACGACGACGGCGTCGTCTGGGCTCGTCGTTGTCATGTCGGAACGACGGCAGTCGTTTTTCTTGCAATTTGGCTGGACAGGCTGAGGTCCGTTGTGTAGCAAAGGCGGGTCAATCCTCCGGGTTGCGTCCTCAAGCGGCGGATGAATAATTCCGTAACTCTTTTCCCCTTGGTACCGTGGCGACAAGCACTCCTGACGTCGGGATCGTTGCCCTCTCGTCGGCGTCTTTCGTCGGCGAGTACCCTGTCTAGTCGAGTTCACAAAAGTTCTATCCAAGTACTTATTACTACGTTTACTTGCCTGAGAGTAGCCATGGAAATCCTCTCTTTTATATTCGCGGGACAGAGTTTTAATTGTGGAATGAACAGACTGGCCGGAGACGCTAACGCTTGAGACGCGCACTTCCTTCGGTCTTCTGAAGTGGCTCCTGTCTCTTCCTTGTTTGTTTCCTCCAGTCGCCTTCGCCGAAGCCGCCTTAGTTCTTTTCATATACGGTGAAACTTCTCCCAGCGTGTCTCTTCGGTTTTCTTTCCAATTCCTCCCACGGTCCACATGTTTCCATTCTTCTCTCTCTTTAGAGATCCTTTCTCCTCGGTTCCAAGACTCTCTCTGTCTCTTCCTTTTTACCGTCACCTGCGCCTCTTCCTTTTTACCGTCACCTGCGCCTCTCCCTTTTCCACCAATCCCTCACTTGGTCTCGTCCTTCTTGCTCTCGTGCCTCTTCTATTTTCTTCCCGGGGTGGCAGGGGATTCGATTTCTTCTTCTTATATTTATTTTCCCTGTTCTTCTTACTCCCTCTGTCTGATGATTGAGTCAGATCGTCGATTTCTTCTTTTATATTTTTATTTTCCGTTCGACGATCTGACATGAGTACAGATTTTTTTGGAGATGATAGAAGAGGTCCTTAGAAGTATTTTTTATCATATGAACATGGTGTCCCCGCAGCTCCGTTTACTTACAATACTGCATTGAACAATCAAATGACACCGGGACGCAGTGTGCGTTCATAGGCCTAGATTATTTTATTTTTAACAATTAACACAAGCAATCTACTGTAATAACTTTTAAAGTAATTGTTTGCAAAGAAATTTCAAGGTGCACATGTTGTCGCCGCAGCAGGTAACATCAGTGACTGTGCTAATCAACTGTTTCCACGCGTCATAAGGCATTGCGAATTGTGCTATGAAGCAAATGGCGGTCATTTCGAACATTATGCCTTTATTATTTCCTTTCATTTGTGTGCGCACGCAGTATGTTTTGCTTGTTTAGAAAAGAAGACAAAAATATTTTGCATTTTGATATACCATAATTAAAATGTATATTAAATGTATAATACATTAATAAATGTAAAAAAAATACATATCATGTAGTAAAAAAAACAATGTGGTTACTGCCTTCACGTAAGGTAAGAACAAGCCCAAAAATATCCTTTTGTGATTTTAAAGCTAAAGTCATTTAACAAAAAATATTGCGTTTAGAACCCCTCTCATCCCGCGAAGTAAATTACTTTGCAATTATGAAGTTTAAAGGAACAAGATAAACTTTGTAAATACCCTCGTGTAGGCCAGCAAACCAATGAGCTAAGTAATTTAATATAAATAATTACTTATCCTGCTCAGATAAGGATAACAAATCCAGGAATCTGCGTAAAGCAGGGGCAGGTAAAGGTTTAGTTAGTGCGTCTGCCGGCATGTTGGAGGAAGAACAGTAGGTAAGAATCACATTCTGAAGATTAATTTCTCGCACGATGAAATTATGCAATCTCAAGATGTGTCTTGTTCTACTCTTTGATTCTAATGATCCCAAACATGCTATGGCAGACGTTGAGTCAGTATAAATGATTGCGGGGAAAGAAACAAACTCCCCTTGTCCTAACTCGGTTATGAGGTCCCAAAGACATTTCAGTGATTTCACGCATTCGTTTATAGCGATTATTTCGGCTTCGCAGCTGCTCAGGGCGACTAAACGTTGCTTCTTAGATGACCAGGTTATGGTATTTTTCCCCATTTTGATCAAAATTCCAGAGTATCCTTTACTCTATGGGGTGACACACCAGCTAGTGTCAGCGAATGCGCACAAAGAACCTGTCAGCGAATGCGCACAAATGGGGTAAAAACGAGTGATGTGTCGCAGGTGTGTTTAAGATAAGAAGCGACGCCCTTAAGAGCAGTCATATGCAAATGTGTAGGCGATTTAGCATACGAGGTCTGTTCAAAAAATACGTAGACTGACGTCATAAAACAAAATATACTTTATTCAGAAATTACACATCTGGGTCCCCTTCAAAGTACTCTCCTCCCCGACGCACACACTTATCCCAACGGTGTTTCCACTTTTGGAAACAGTTCTGGAACGCTTCTTTTGTGATGTCCTTCAGCGCCTTCGTCGCATTTGCCTTTATGTCGGGAATCGTCTCAAATCTCCTTCCTTTCAAAGGTCTTTTGAGTTTCGGAAACAAGAAGAAGTCAAAAGGAGCGAGGTCAGGTGAGTAGGGTGGGTGAGGAAGAACAGTGATCGAGTGTTTGGCCAAAAACTCTCGAGTTCTGAGGGCTGAATGGGCTGGAGCGTTGTCGTGATGAAACAACCAGTCACCTCTCGTCCACATTTCTGGTCTTTTCCACTCGTCCAGTAGCAGTTTTTCCGAGTTTAACACAAAATTTCACAGCAACTCTTTGCTCGTTCAAGTCACTCATTCTAAAAAGCCGCCAAACGAAAAAAAAACACACTTCACAAACAACCGCGTAGCTAATCAACCAATACTGATATTTGCAATCAAATACTGCCTTGTAATCAGCGGATCTGTCAGAAGATGGCGACACCAAGCGAATTTGATTGGGACCAACAGGGCCCGCGCAATTCAAACAGTCTACGTATTTTTTGAACAGACCTCGTATGTCGACAGCCTAGTAATTGCAAAAGCTATATCCGGCCGCGTGCAAGTCATTACATACATTAAGGAACCGAGAAGAGATTGGTATTTGGTGGAATCGACCGGTTGTGAATCCGCAGTATCATCAAGATTCACATGAGGGCTTAGTGGCATGGTCTTTGGTTTGATGTCTTGAAGGTCATAATCATTCAGGTTTTGCTTGATATAATGTGCCTGTGACAGATGAATTGAACCGTTCACTTGTGACACATTCATACCTAGCAGATGCTTTACCACTCCTAACTCCACGAGGTTGATTTCTTGTGTCACTTTATCCATGATGGAGGTTAGGATGGAGACATTTGTTGTTGCTGCCACGATGTCATCCACGTAGACTGTTAAGAGAATGGTGCACCCAGCATTGGTGTAGTAAAAAAAACAATCGTCTGCTCTGGATGGAGTGAATTTTAGTCGGGTAAGATGATGACACAATTTTACGTACCAGCGTCTTCCACTTTGTTTGAGGCCGTAAAGTGATTTACACAATTTTCAGACGTGATTAACTGGCGTTGATAATCCCTTGGGTGGCGACAGATATATGGTGTGGTCTATCGGTGCGTGAAAATATGCACATTTGACGTCATACTGGCGTAGTGACATCCCTGTATTTGCAGCTATGGCAAACAGTAAGCGGAGGGATTCCATTCTGATGACAGGTGAAAAAGTTAACTCATACTGGCTCCCGTAGACTTGTGACGAGCCGATAGCCACCAACCTTGTCTTGAATCTGGACACCGAACCATCAGGATTGTATTTGATGCGGTAGATCCATATGCTCTTTAAAATTTTGACATTTGGTGGTGGAAGCTCTAAATCCCAGACATGAATAAGCATGAGTGAATTCAATTCATCGTGCATGGCCTCTTCCCATTGATGATGTTGGGGAGAGGCGAGTGCTTGTTCATAAGATAGGGGTGTGATTGGCGGAGTGATCAGCAAGTCAGAGTCAGTAAAGTGAAGATGACATAAGGCGGCACGTTTTTCTGCCTTCTCTTTTAATCTTTATGAACGTCGTAATACCAGTTGTTGGTTCACTGGTGATTTAGACGAACAAACTGGAGCATCTTCCATCGATGTGGTTTCTGATGGAGGTGTGACCACTAGCGTGTCCTCAGTATCAGAAAGGACCTGCATTCTTGTCTCGTCTAATGTTAAAGTGGGTGAGATTGGTGGTATGCTCTGAATGATATGTGGTTCATCAGGCTGTGGTGCTTCAAAGACTGGGGGTTCCATGTGAATTGGAAATACCAGAGGAACAGATGATGGATCTGATTTTATTGTGAACTCTGGAAATATCTTAGGAATGAAACGAACGGTATGTGCTCGTAAAAACTTGCTCTCATTGAGCGCATAAATAAGGTACCCAGGAGATGAAGCGGAGTATCCCATGAAAACACCACTTTTGGCGCGAGCGTCAAACTTTGATCGGTGCGACTTGGGTATATAATAGTATACCAGGCAACCGAAAGGAGCTCGATATTTGATGGTCGGTTTCTTTTTGGACCATATCTCTTCAGGGGACTCAGTGTGACCTCGTCTAGGCAAAGAATTCAGATTAAAAACTGCTGTAGTCCTAGAATCGGTGCGGAACTTTTGATGATGCAAGAAGAACTCGAATTCCATCGCAAATGGAGCGTACGGTTCTCTCAGCAACACCATTTGACTGGGGGTTCTCAGGAACGGTGAATTGTTGAGATATACCTTGCTTCGTACAGAACTCACCTAGCTCCGCATTGGTGAATTCTGTTCCATTATCGGAACGTATATACGCCAGATTTTTTCCTTAGAGCGTTGTAGCTTTAATATTAGGTCTATTAACGCTTTTGGCACTTCACTTTTTGTCGGGGTAGCACAAACGAAAGTTTTTTGTGAGAAGTCATCGAAGGCTACTAACAGGAATTTGTTTCCACGGATAGAATTGGTAGGCATTGGTCCCACTGTATCCACATGAAGTAGCTGTAAAGGACGTGTTGACCGTTGACCTTGTACAATGTTGTGAGGGGCGTTGCATAATCGAGCCTGAAGGCATGCAACACATGGTTGTCATCAATTAATGGCGGCAAAACTTCAAGACCGCACATGCTACGGTGTTTCACGGCTGCGGTGAGTTTTTTTGATGACGGATGGCCCAATGCATTGTGAATGTCGCTATAAGTGACAGCCATTGAAAGTAATGGGGGGTCCATTCGGGAAACTGAATGGATATTTGAGACCACAGGAAGGAACGGGAGGTCCTCCATGCCCTCCTGCGCAGCGATGGTTGTGCCCTTGGGTGAAGTAATGGAATAACCAGTTGGGCTGAAAAGAAGACTGTAACCCTGCTTTGATAATTGACTCATGGAGACAAGATTAAGGCGCGCGTTTGGGGCATAAAGCACGTCATGGAGTTTTAAAACTGCTCCTTAATCTAATAACACGCTTGCCGAACCAGTACCGATGGCAGCAATCGTTTTCTTAGGGTCTGCAGTATGTATCCGCTTGTGGCAGCTTTGAAGAGAATCAAAGAACTGTTTATCTTTAATTACGTGAAATGAGCTGCCCATGTCAACTATCCAATCCTTGTTTGGAACACCAACACAGTCGGCTGTAGGTTTCTTGCTTTGTCCTTTTGTACCCGATTTGCGAGGCTTGCGCTTAGGACGTGAGAAGCTGATGCACAAGGCATGCACTTTGTCGATACAGGATCCTGCGAACGAGAGGGTATCGCAGTGTGTGAAGTAGCTGGACCTGCAGTAGTGGGATAAATTTTGGATGGACAAACCGTTTTTACGTGTCCTCGGAATCCACAATTATGGCATGTTACGTCATTTGTTCGACAGGCATTTGGATGTAGACGTGGGGAAGAAACAGGGGTGGCACACGAGGCTACACCTATTGAGGAATTTAGTGTGGTGTGGTCCTTAAAAACTACATTTAGTTGACTCAGGAAGGTTTCAATTGACATTGATGGGTTTGATTGGACCGCGAGTCTCAATGGAGTATAAGTTTAGTGTAGACCTGCGACCATATGGTCAATCAAAATTTTATCATCTAGAACCAGGGACACGGCTCCAGCCTGAGCACGGATTTGTAGCGCTCTTGCTACATACGGATCATCAGCGTCTAAGAAACGTAAGGCTGAGAGACGCCACATTATTTCAGCCTGTGTCACTGAATTTGGCCTTCCATATCGACGCTTATTTGCTTCCCATAATGTATAGGGATTGTCATCACTCACTATACTCAAGAGGTAATGCCATACTCTTGCCAAATCAAGGCGCATGGATGAGCTGGCTGATGCTTCTGTAGGGAGAGAGATCTTTTCTTGGACATATTTGACTAGCCCTTTGGTTTCGAGAAAGGTTAAAACTCGATACGTCCATTGAATATAATTGGCACTCGTTGGCCTAGGGAGGGAACGACCCTCTTCAAAATATGATTCCTCCATATTGTATTAAAATAAAAGAAAGAAACCACGCTATGCTACCATATGTTCAGAGGGGGAAGCAAAATAAAATAATATTTAAGGGGTGATACTTTAAAGGAAACCCCGAAACTTAAGAATGAACGTGGCTCGTTAAAAGACTTTTATTTTGGTTTAAAAATGCAATATTTATTTATAAAATATCAAAATATTCTATACAAAGGAATGTTCTATGACAATATGATTTAATTGAGGAATAGGCATTGCGATCTCAATTACAAAAGAAAAAATATTTCTCGGAATAAAATAAAGAAATACTTAAATGTACGTTAAATACAGCAAAACACTGTAACGAGAAATATTAATTGCTACATTTAGTGAATTAACTTTAAATGTAAAAAAGAACTGAGACAGACCAATTCCTTATAAAGAATAAGGAAAAGAAATTTCAAATTCCCATTAAATGTCTAAAGAAAGACTGTGAAATGATAATCAGTTGTTAATGGGGAATAAAAAAATGAAATTGTGCAGCATGGCGTCCCTTGTGCACGTTATTGTTGAAATAGCCTTAAAAGAAATCTCATTATTACCTTATGGGGTAATCCGCAAAACAATGCTGCTTTATAAAGAATCATGGCTGCCGCGAGAAAGTGAGAAATTCATAAGAAACTAAACATCGAGTGGCAGGGTAGGAGTAATTCGCAGAGCATTGGAATGAAAATGATAATTGGAAGTTGAACGCCATGCTGCAGGCTAGGGAGGACGTAGAGGACCAGAAGGAGGGGCGACTGGTCAAGCCAGAAGCTGGAAGTGGTCTGAAATAAGAAAAAACAGTAAACACGGAAGGAACATCAACAATAGTGGGACACACATCCTCGTGCTCACGAAAAATTATTCGCCAGGGACAACTAGCTGCAGACAGTGATAATCACGTGGAGATTTTTTAATTAACATTTATTAAAACAATATATACTCAACAATCACTGTCTGCAAAACTGTAAAAAAAACTTAAAGAATAGAAAAAATAGAAACTTAAATTTATATCTATTTTTACATAAAAAAAATCTGATTTTTCCCGAACAGTTTTGGTTTAAATAAATTGGTGATTTGCAGAAAGAAAATCCTGCCTTGATCATTTTAGGAAGTTGCCTTGTGACTACTGAGAAACTCTGAAAATGTTTTGTTAAATGTTATATCGTTAGAAAGAGCTTTAAAAACTGATCATTTTATCCGCTGACACTTTATGTCTCAGTTTAATACTTTCAGAGAAATTTAGTTTAAAGCTATTTTGATTTTGTATATTTAATTAACTCATTTCTTATTCTTTGTGCATAATGAGATATTTAAGCTCTGATTAGTCTATAGAGATGTTCGCAGTCGACGTCATCAACGTGTTGATACAAGGGATTGTGGGATACTGAGGTGAAAACAAACAGCCGATCTGCATTCGTTTTGCAACTTTCCACAGTTTCCGATTTTATTTTCTGCTTTTATATTAGTAATGCAGTTAGCAAACCAGTTCAAGATGCTTTTATCTTCTATAAATATTTTTTTTATTTTAATGAATATTTTTCAAGTACATCATTTTCTTGTAAAATTTCAGAAAATTCGTCGTATGTATAAGTCAGATTTACTTTCACTGACACAACTGCTGATATTGTTTCAATATTTATTTTAGATTTATCACTGTTCCAAAAATCATTAATGATGGAAAACACCCATTCGACAGTGAATTATTACGACCAGACATATTCCAATAATAGTTTTAAATTTACCGAGGGAATATGCTGTGTTTGAAAATGTTTAAATATTTCCGTCACTGCATATATGTGTCGATTTTGGATTCTTTCCATTTATTAATATTACATAATCTAAACAATTTATATAAAAACATTTAGCCCTGTACCCTGGGTTTTCCTCTTCAGCTTTGTTGATTTTTTTGAATTAACATCAACGCAACGGAGTCACTTTTAAATCTTAAAAATTACTTATATTTGCTGTAACCAATTTTAACTTCTGGGCTAAAACTTTGGATCGTGCAATTTCTTCAACAGTTTAATAAAATATAATTACTTGGCTGTAAACAAAATGAATTCAAATGGTGGAATGGAACATTCGCACAGGTCTCCCACTTTATCATGGAAATAAAAAAAAAAG
>JAHWFO010074601.1:29982-46992 GCA_023313115.1 Rhysida immarginata | reverse complement strand
GATTATCTTGACCAAACCTGAAGTCAATTTTTGTTGAACTTAAATGCATTTTAATTGTCTATTATCGACCTATAGAGAATATTTGTTTCATCAAGATAACCCTTGTGGTTTGGTCAGAATTGAGGGAAACGCAATGATCACGGACAGAATAACGTTTTTATTATATTTGTTATCAAACTGTAATATAAGTATTACTAAAATTACAGTTTGTGATTAAAAAAATAATGCAATCTTAAATGTCACTAGTTACCATGAATTTAATTGAAAAAAATTGTTATCAAAAATATATATACATAAATAGCTTATCAAAAAATATAATAGTAAATCTATTTAAAATTGCTCTATATGAAAAAATTTAAAAACCTATAAATCCATCAATTGGCTATAACTATTATTTAAAATTTAAAAACTTATTCGTGGAGGATGAGACATTTCAGAGATTACAATATACCAACCCTTTGGAGATCAAAAGACAACGAACTTTCTTTTTAACTTTTACAAATAGAGCAAATTTAAATAAATTGATAAATTTATGCTTCCAAAGAAAAGGACAAAGGTAGCTCCCACGCCACATAGGAAGCCCAACAATGCATCGAGAGCGAAGATGACAAAACCTTCGAGCATAAAAATTGAAGGACAAAACACACACATACACCCCCCCCCCACACTCACACATAGAAAAGCACAGAATTAATACAATTAAAAAGGACCAAAATTGGATACTACTGTATTATAAAATTATTGATGAAAAATAGGAAAGAAAATGCCACGGCCTGGAAAAATTTTCTTTCCAGTTTTTCATCAATAATTTAAACATTTGAGACTTGACGTGTAATAAATTCTCATCGAACACTCATGAGTTACTATTATAAATAAACACTAAAAGTTACACTTAGCTTTATTTATTGATTAAAATAAGATAAATTTTAAATAATAAATTAAAATTAAAACAAGGAATACAAAACAATCTCGACTTCTAATAAAATTAAACAATTTAAAAATCTCCGCATGAAAGATGTCATCACACTCAAATAACCAAATCTTGCATAATCTGAGAAAAAGAATAAATGCAAATTCTAGTGTATTGGTAAAAATATCTTATGAAGAGACTATAAACTTTATGAAGTCTATTTTTGACATGATTTGATGCAAAACCCCAGATTGCTATGCCATACCGAATCACAGGCATAATTACAGTAATAAACAATTTAAATATATAAAATTTTTCACAATTTATTTATTGTTATTATGTCAAATTTAAGATTGTTTTATTTTTGTTAATCCATGTCATTTTGCTATTTAGTTTTCAGTTTTTAAATTTTTTGAGGTTTCATTATATTTTGATAAATAATATCATTTTAAAAATTTTTTACTTTATTTTTTATTTTTTTATTTTTATCTACGCTACAAATCGACCATGATCTATATCTTAATAATTTATTTCTTCTCATCTTGACCAACAGTTTTTCATTTTGTTTCAATAGCAGTTTAAAAGTTATAAAATGAATTTATATTATAAAATATTATAAAATAATTAAAACATTGTCGCTGTATCAGATTTTCACAACTATTATTTATTGTTTCCAAAGAAAATAATGCAAAACAAACAACAACAAGAATGACAATTTATAAAAATAGAAATTAAGCTGTCCCATAAGTGTAGGACCAGCATCACTTAATCATCCCTTTTATCAATATTTTTGAAAATTCGGTTTGGCATAGTTGTGACCAGGTTTTGCAGATAATCTGAATTAATTTCTTCCCAGGCATTCAACACAGCATACTTTAATTCTTCTATATTGTGGTACTGTTTACCATCAGCGTAAACAGATCTGGCTAAAGTGCCTCGTACATTTTCTACCGGATTGGTATCTGGAGATAGGGCAGGCCAGTCCATAATTTGCATCCAATTTGCTAAAAACCACTCATATGTGTTGTTTGCACGGTGAACTGGGGCATTATCTTGCTGGAAAATCCATCCGGCCCCTCCAATCTTCTCCCCAAACGGTAAAAGATGAATATCAAGCAGATCTTGATAATCTGAAGTCTTCATACTTCCACTAACAATAGCTAAATTGGTTCTACCATTCCATCCGAAGCCAATCCAGACCTTAAGTGATCCTCCTCCCTGTTGCCATATGAAATACATTTCTTCTGACCTCCTGATGTCATGCCAGTAATATTGGTAGCCGTCTGGCCCATCTAAATTGAATTTCTTCTCCCCTCTCTTCCAATCTTCTGTCCAGAACATCACTGACTGGGGAAAAGGCCAACCGTTTCTGCTTGTGGTGCAGTTGCAGTGCAGGTTGCTGTTTTCTTTTCGTGTACACAAGAGATGATGCCTGCTTTACAATCCGTTGCACAGTTGATTTTGATACTGGAACATCTTCAGAATTGGCCACCGCACGTAAAGATGTTGTGGGGTCTTTCATTTTGTTAATAATCGCCCTTTTTGTCGATTAGTCATCTTTTGAGGTTTCCCAGGTCTCTTTTTCTGGCCATACTGAGCACCAGCTTTCAAATAATTAAGTACAGCTTTATGTGACCGACTTATAGCCTTTCCTATACCTCGTGCATTCACTCCAGAAGCTGTCAAAGCATCAATTCGGCCCCTTTCATAGTCTGACCCCTTCACTGCAAAAGCCAAGCTGACTGGATTAAAAATGTCTGGTGTAAACGTCCAAAATCTGTATTAAAAAGAAGAGGCATGCTTGTTTTGGATCCCATGAGGGAGCATTTAAAAGTAAAAGAAGATATTAAGAATTCTAATTGTGAACTTGTAATTATGCCAGGAAGTATATGTCACATCAAGTTTTATATGTTGTGGTAAACAAAAATCATCTGAGGAAGAATATAGGTTACAAACTGGTTGATATCAGGTAATCACAGTCTTAACCAAGAGGAAAAATTAGAAGAAAAAACCCTTCTCTAATTCTGTTGGGACGTGGATCAATCTGCACAGGATAACTTTTCTAGAGAAAGCCTCATTAGGGAATTTAAAAAGTTCTGTATTTCAAATGCATTAAATGGCACAGAAAATGGATGACATCATGTGGGAGGAAAATCCTAATAATGATAAAATTTAAAATTATTTTATGTTGTCAGAAGAAAATGTTAATAATAGTATTAAATCAGTTTTTATTACTATGTACTATTTTAAATACTACTGATTTAAAGGTGCAATTGTTCATTTTTAAAAACAACTAAATGCAATTGGATTATTAATTTACATGTAAGTTAATGTGTAATACCCCCATTCATCCATCCTTGGTAATACATTTATAGAAGAATTTCAATACTGCAGGAATAGAGCTTTTTCACTATGTGCCATCGTGTCATCATTGTGATGTGATCGACATGAGGAAAGTTTATGTCGTATTGGATAACAAGCAAATAGGTACTTGCTTTTTTTGCTATCAGTTCGCTACTCGCACACGCTCTGAAAACCATGATACAATGTCTTTTTGCTGCATCTTAGGATGTGCTAATCTGCGAACTACAGATAGATTAAAGTTTTTTAACAGAATAGCTGTTGTTCAGAGGCACAAGATAAGCTAACCTTCGAAAGAACAGAGAGGAGAAGAACTTGACCAAGACCTCCTAGAGAGAAAACCTGTGGACAAAAGGTGTATACATTGTTACATCATCATCAAGCAGCTATTGTTATTCGTATTTCTACCAATAATAAGCCCTAAATTTGGCCGCTTGATGATGATATAACAATGTAAACAACTTTTGTCCACAGGCCTTCTCTCTAGGTGGTGTTGGCTCAGGTCGCCACGATTATTGTACTCCACGACTGCAACAATGTAAAATACTGGCGTGTCTGCTCCGATCATTTCTAAGAATGAGATTAATATAGATACTACATACAGAAAACGCGTGTTTAATTAAATAAACGCTGTTTGTCGTAATTTTTCCAAAGGAGTCTGGTGTATCAGAAATTGATAAAGTTCAGATTTTCTCGGCTAACATCGATCAGTCTCGTCGCGTTTATGCTCTGAATTTATTACCGTAACATATCTAATTAATATGTAAATGATTTATCATATTATGGAAATTATATTTTAAGAAATTTATGTAGGAAAAAATCACGAAAGTTCAGTGAAGGTATACGTTAAATGATGGGCAGCCATGCTGACATGAATGACCAGTGGCATAGCTCCCTACATAGTAAATGGAGGCTATGCCAATGATTGCCCGTTTGCTTAAGTTCATCGCCACGGAACTTTAGTGATTTTTTTTCCTGCATACATTTCTTAAAACAGTCTCCCAGCTGTTATCTTGGAGCAATGCCTCCGAAAAGCCCCACCAGTGCACTCGCAATGCGCTTAGGGAAACGGTTGGGGGCAGCGCATGCCTTTACCCAGGAGGAGAAACGGGTAAAGCGACAATGGGATCGGGTGCTGTCAATCGGCACTTGGAACGTATTCTCCATGACAGGAAAGGAATCAGAGTTAGTGAAGGAAGCCAAACGGTATCGACTGGATATCATAGGTATTACCTCTACGAAACATCTGGGTTCTGGAACTGTGGACTTAGAAGGAGGACGGAAGCTCTTCTACTCAGGTTCGTCCCTAACATGACTGCCCAGGCAGGAGTAGGGATACTCTTAAGTCCCTGGCTGGCAGATTATGTTGCAGATTGGACCCCCTTAGGTGGAAGATTCTCTCCTGAGGCTTCGGATAGGGAAACGGTCTCTCTCTCTAATCGTTGCATATGCTCCGAATGCAGTCACAAGGTACCCACTCTTTCTAGATGAAGTTGATGCTGCTATTGGCTGGAGTGGAAGTGCTCTTGACAGTCCCGTAAGCAATGGCAGACAGGAATTGTGATCCCTATTTTCAAAAAGGGAGCTCAGAGAGATTGCAACAACTATCGAGGCATCTCTTTGCTCAGCATTTCTGGGTAAGTGTATGTTAAGTGTCTGGTGAAGAGAAGTCGGGAAATAGTCGACTCCAAACTGTCGGGGGAGCAGTGTGGTTTCGACTCCAAACTGTCGACCTGGCCGAAGCATGATGGATCACATTTCTAAGGCAAATCTCTAAAGCAAATCTTGAGAAATCCTGGGAGTATGCAAAAGAGGTCTACACTTGCTTTGTGGATCTCAAAAAAGCATATGACAGAGTTCCTCGGGAGAAGCTCTGGCAAGTGTTGCAAGAGTATGGAGTGGATGGGCAATTACTGGTTGCTATCATGTCTCTGTACGAAAGCTCTGAGATGTGTGTCCGGATAAATGGCGTTAAGTCAAGACCATTCACTGTGGGTGTTGGACTCCGCCAAGGGTGCGTACTCTCACCCCTCTTGTTCATTATCTTTATGGACTGGATAGACAGGGGCAGCCGAGGCGATGAGCGTGTTTGTGTGGGCGACTGCCTGGTGGAGAGATTGCTCTTTGCTGACGACCTTGTCCTCCTTGGGTCTTCTCGCACGAACCTTCAGCATGCACTAGACCGGTTTGCAGCCAAATGTGAAGAACCTTGGATGAAGATCAGTGTGGCTAAAACTTGAGGTTCTGGTCTTTTCAAGACAGCCTGCTCAGTGCGCTCTACATGTTAGGGGAGCCTCATTGAGACAGGTGGAGAAATTCAAGTATCTTGGGATTGCATTCACGAGTGATGGATGACAGGAGAAAAAATTGGAAGCTCGGATCGGTGCAGCAAGCTGTGTCAGATGTGAACTGTGGTGATCCATGGTAACGAAACGCGAGCTGGGTAACAAAGCCAAGCTCTCCGTCTTCAAATCTATCTTTGTTCCCATTCTCACCTATGGTCATGAGGCTTGGGTAATGACCGAAAGAGTGCGATCGCAGGTACAAGTGGCCGAAATGAGATTTCTGAGAGGTGTGGCAGGTATTACCCTACTAGATAGAGTGCACAGCAGCACAATAAGAGAGTCTTTAGGTGTTGAGCCACTACTTCTCTGCATTGAGAGATTTCGGTTGCGCTGGTATGGCCACGTGATACAGATGCTGCAAACTGGTCTTCCTAGGCAGTTGTTACTTTCCAAGCCAGTGGGTAAAAGACCAAGGGGTCAGCCTAGTATCAGGTGGTTAGACTACATGGAGAATCTGGGTTTGAGTCGCTTGGGTATTACCAGGGAGGACATGCACCTGACGGCGGAAGATCGCGATCGCTGGAGATCCTCCATAGGGCTGCTACCCCTGCGACCCTAACGGATAAGCGGGTTTGAAAAGTAAGTAATATTTCTTAATATTTAATTCCAATAACATGATAAATCATTTACATATTAATTAGATTTGTTACAATAATAAATTCAGAGCATAAACGCGATGGGGCTGATCGATGTTAGCCGAGAAAATTAGGGGATGCTACGCTAACCTTTTATCCTGAAACTTTACTTTCAGTGTCTCATTTATTACAAACGGGAGTAAATTCACAAGTGTATTTACGTTAATTTGTTTGTAGCCAACATCGAGGACCCAGCCACACAAAAAATTCTTGTATGCACTGAGTGATTTGTAGGTGGACAAATTCTCATTTCTTTGCATGCGATCCAGCTGTGCTTGTGGACGATGTAGCTTGAAATTTCGATGAGATCCAATGAAGACAAACTGCCTTTCTCTAAAGTAAACTCCTGATTTAATAGGGTATAAAGATCAATACTATCAATATCAGCAATTTTTTGTTCATATCTCAGTTATGCATGGATTGGGAGATTCGTGTAATATGCCATCTTGCCATAGCGACTAGCATGTATATAGAACTTCCGAATGTATCTGTCTAGAATAAACGATGTTATTAATTTTAAATACATTGGAATGAATTTTGATGCTCAGTTAAATTGGCATTCACATATTTCCTCTCTAAAATTATTGTTATGTAAGATTTTATGTTTAGTATACCATGTTAGTCCTTATTGTCCTATCCACATTAGAAAAATGATTTATAACTCTTTATTCGAATCACGAATTCGTTATGGATTATTAATATATAAATTTGGAGCAGACTTTAAAGATATTATTAAGATACAAAATAAAATCATTAAACAAATAACATATGACACTAAATTACATGAATATCCAATAGATTATGAATATAAAGAATTAAAAATCCTAAAAATTGAAACATTATTTTAATATATAGTATTTACTCAAAATTACTTTTCGAAAAGCTACGTAAAACGCAGAAAACAAGAATACTCGTTACGAAAAAACATAAAATTTGATATACCTCATATTTTTAATAATTATGGAAAACGAGAAAGACAATTCTATATCCCAAGCCTATATAATAATATACCAGAATGGATACTTAAGTTAACATCCTTTAATTTGATTAAATCAAGTTTTTTATATTGGAAGAACGCAAAAAATAATTTGAGTGTAATGTTAATTCAGATTTGGATATAAGAGCATTCATGAAAAAAATTTTTTTTTTATATACCAATATTATTTTGATAGATAATTATTATTAAATATTTATGTATTATTATCACTTAAACTTTAGCAACCTAAACCCAGAATGCCTTACGAGGTCACATGCTGTGAAAGCTCCATACATGTAGTTCATTTTTTTTACTTAAAATTTTTTTTTCTTGAAATAATTGAAAATTTTGGGGGTAGGGGTGGGGTCGTCTTATATTTGAGGTCGTCTTAGACTTTGGTAAATACGGTATAAGAACTTGTACATAACAATAAAAAAATTAAGAATAAAAAAAATTAAATCTTAACAAAAGTAAAATCTGTTATAGTTGCAAACTATGTAGTCTAATCTACTGCATAGTTTTACCAGTATTAACACTGCAATTTATTTAATAAAAACTCAAGTATAAGTGTTCCCCTATTATTTACCCTAGAATACTAACCATGAGCAGCATATCCATATCTTTGTTGTTATAACTATACGTCTCCCAGAAGTACATCGCGTTGAAATGCAGTTATGATTAGTTGTATAGTTGTATTGAGTGAAATAAGGAGTTTTGTGTATTTATTTATTATATAACAAGTAATTTAGAACAACACATTTATTATAAAAATTGTTTATTAACTATTTAACAAATGTGTAGTTATGGCAAGATTAAAAAACAATCGATATAAGAATACTTGAAAAAATATATGTATAAAAACGAATTTTATAGTCTAAAATGTTTTAAAAGACAAACGGAAAGAGACCTTTTTAGAATTTGGAAAAAAAATTGATTTTTTACCTTTACTTTTTGCATTCTATTCGTTCAACAAATTTAAACATTGTCTTCTTATACCATATTGTTTTAATTTTAGAAACAAAAATATCATGATTAACCAAATCCCGGGCTTTATTTAAATCCAAAAAATAACTGCTGAATTAAGACCATGGTGAAAGGATTTATTTAATTTTTGTGTCAATTCCAATAATAAATGTTGTTCTTACCAAAAATATTGTTCTTTTCCCAAATTTTTTTTTAATCCAATATTCAAAATTTTTTTTTTGTAATAATAGGAAGTATAAATATTGGTCGATTATTATTTAAATCTGTTCTTTTACCTTTCTTATAGATTGGCCTACCCTTTGACATTTTCATCTGTTCTGGACATTCATTTGTCTTCAATATTACATTATAAAGGGGGTCCAAAAAGTCTGGTAACATGCAGATATCTCAAAGCTGCCATGTAGGCGGAGATCTGATGAGTGTGGTAATAGGGGGGTGGGGAATTCATTGCTGCACTTAAATTTGACCTTGACCCCCAAATGTAAGGCCATCCATTTGCTAACTCGAAAACTATTAAAGATAGAGAAAAATTTCCAATTGCTACCCTGCAGAGCAACATCACATTAGTCTAAAAACAATTTTTAATCACACCCTTCCCCTTGAAAGATTTTGAGAAAATGGGCGAAAAAGAGTCACTCATGGAAAGAAAATTCCCAATGGTGTGCTTCACTGCAATTCAAATGTGTTAGAAACCTCAGCCAATTTTGCCAGCCCAAGTTGAATCAAAAAATACGTTGAATAAAATAAGTAAGAATTCTCAACAAGAGAGATTTAATGAGATTGAGTTACAGGAGGAGAAAAGAGTGGATAATATGAATGAAGAGAATGTAGAGTTGATGCTGAGGGGGGGGGGGGAATGGTGGCCATTTCTGTTTTTCTTTTAATGTCTAATATTTTTTTATGCATAATAATTCTTTATTCAATACTGATAAAAAGATAAGAAAGATGAAAAGATAAGAAAAAGGAAAGAGAGAAAGAAGAAGAAACAGAAAAAAGAAAGAAAGAAAGAGAGGAGGAAAAAAAAGATGGATAGAGAGAAAGAAGAGAGGACAGTGGAAAGAGAGGAAAGAGAAAGAAGTAGAAGTGGTTTTTTTGGGGGTACGCTGCCTCTCCCTCCCACCCTGTGCTTGGTGTCGGTGGTCCTGAACCGCCTGTTATGTCGCCAGAACATTCTAGTGGTGACATACCAGTGGTTCCAGTCCACCCACGCCTTTGCAGGCGGGCAGTAGGTTGAGGCAGCTGGGGCACACCGAGACTCGACCAGGGCACTGGTACCTGTGCAGAAAGTGGAGGGCAGAGCTTAGGTAGTCGTAACACTCCATTGAGATGCCAAGCACCACTGCTACACAGATGGGCAGCCGTCGCTGTGAGCGTCAAAGAGGATTGATCTGCACCCCCCTTATGCCATGGCCAAGGGCATAAGAGCCGTGGTGATTCGGTTAACTAGGGATGGTTAACAACTTTCTCCCGACTAGTTCGACCACTGGAAACAGATGCTTGACCGTACCCGAGTCTGGGGAGCCCTATCCACGGCCGTGCCTTATTCTGATCGGTGCCTAACAAAAACAAAATTCGCATTTGTTAATTGTCTATGGGTGAGAGAAACCCAGACGTTTTAAATTCGAGTTACAATGTATATTAGAATGTTTACTGTAAAGTCGTTTGGTCCTGGGGTCGAATTTGGCAAGGTTATTAAGAAAAAACATACTTATTTCCCTTTGCTTGGCAGCCCAGTGAAATCTAATGTGGGTGTGTAGTCCCCTTGGTGGCCGCACCATTGTATGGCGCGGCATTCACCGTTCCTTCGCAAACGACGCATTTGTGCGTGTTTCCAGGCCCATTGGCCGAATGTCTCGGTTCTCACACCCTTCACCTTACTGATTACGGCTTCGACAACGGCGCTCCCTAGGACGCTGGGTGTTTTATTAGTACCCTTGGCTTCCACAGCGTGATGATGAGGGCGCGGTATTTGCCCTACACCTCACTAAATAATCGCTAAATAAAGGTTTTTCCAACTCTTTTCGGCCGTTGTCGCGCATCCAAAGCGGTCTACGTGTTGTTTTTAAAAGTTCTAGTCGTGTGATTTTCTTTTTTACTCTTTACAGGGCGGGAAACATTTGCAAATGTGCGCCGACGCGAATAGCGCTTCGTTACAGCGAGGTTGTCGGCCATTAGGCGCTCCCACTACGTGAATAAAGGTTTCTGAGCGTGAATAGAGGGTCTGTGGGTCAGGTTTTAGGGTGTCTGTATTCACAAGCGTTGTGGCACGACGTCTAAGAAAGTTTCAAGGCTCTGAATGAATTTTATCGAACCGATTACGTTTTAATCTCCACGTTAACCAACTCCATGTGTTGTGCTAATGAGGGCGTCGATCTCCGCGTGTATTAGTGAAAGTCTGGGTGGTTTATTCGATTCTTAAGCTTTCTATCCCCGTCTGGTTAATGGTTACGGTCGTATGATAGGTCCTCTTTGTGTCAGCCAATACTTTTCAATTTACTAATGTAATTTGCCCAAAGGACTTTTTGCTGTCAGATGAATACTTGTCATCTGCCTGCATGTCAAGAGTTGTCTTCTTATTTGAAAGGTGCACATTTCAATACAACATGTCGAGTGGAAGTAACAGTAAGCAGTGTTCCTAATAATTTCATGCATCCTTTTATATTTATGTTTGATTCTATTTCTTTTCTCCTAGCATTCATCTGTGTTTTCGATTTTACGGGTTTCGAATGTGAAGATGGCAGATTTATCCTTAAGTCATTAGGTTATGCTTTAGTCGATGAATCACTAAGGAATAGGCAATCGTGGATACTTCGTACACGCCGACGACGTGTTGCAGGGAGTTATATTTTTCTTCCTCCACCCGATTTAATTCTTTCAAAAGAAGATATAGAAGCTTTGAAAGCTGACAACTACACAACTCAGTGCGATATTCCATTTTTTAATGGACAGCATAGGTTCAGTGAGATTCATGTGATTGTAAATGCTTTAAAAAGATGCTTTACTCGTTTTTATGCTTATGGGGCCCTCAGGTGTAGAGATTTAAGCACTGTTTTAGGTATTACTGTCTGCGATCTAGCTCCCCTTGTGACCTCTTCATCACCAGCGTTTACTCGATTGTACGAATATTATTATCCAGGAAATCTTGAAACGGAGATTTTCACTTACGATGTTTCACTCACAGCCAAAAAATTAGCATCATGTTTGGTATGATATCTGTCAAACAATACTGCTATGTGAACACTTGTCAATATTTTACTTTTTAAGCTGTTAATGTTCTTAAAATACAAGATTATACTTTCAATCTATAATGAAGTGTCTTTAATAAAATATGTTACTTTCCAATAAATGCGTAGTGTTTACTCTTTTAAATAACAGAGAAAATTTAAGTTTCACATAATTAAATGGTATGTTTTATTTCATTTGTTTGATTATACAAACTGGTGTTGTTAATTTCATTAAAAACATTTTTTAGAAGCTCGTTATAACCGAAAAACAGTGTAGAATAATGAATAGGGTTAATACACAGCCGCAAAATGTATGTGTGAATACGCTTCCTCCTCCAATAAGTTTCTTGAATTCCATTGGTTCAACTAAAAATAAAAGTCAGTTACAGTTGTAGTTCTTTTTTTTCTGTAATCTTTTAAGTTAGGAAGAGAATACAACCTTTGAGTTTGTCAGTAATAATGCGTTGACCTGTGTGTTTGATTCTTTGGTTCGTAGATTAGACAGCTTGACAGGACGTCGTGTTAAAGGTGTTTACTCTTGCTCTTCTGAGAGAAAGACTGAGAAAATTCCTCTATGGCATTGCTTTTCATGAATAGTGTGTGTGTGTGTTTGTGTGTGTGTATAGTTAAGTTTTCATAAATAAAGAACAGAGACGACCTTTCTTCATCTTCAAAAAAGAAAGAAATTTATTTTCCTTTTAAAATGGTACAAACAATTTGATATTACAGGTAAGTACAGGTATACAATTAATTTAAAACAACCCATGGTATATCTAATAACGAAAGCTGACTTTGACTATGGGTGCGCACCGGAGAAGAATAGTCAGGACATGGTGGTAACAAACCCTCTTTATATAAAGGGTTTTTGATCAAGTCGTCTGGAACTTTGAGTTGTTGTAAGACGTGTGCAAATTCTCTACGCCCATGAGGGGATTTCTTTTGTACTTCAGGGTTAGACATCAGTACGTCATCAACTAACGTTGTAATCCGTGAACCTGGAACAATTCGGCCGGAGAACATCACGGTTCCGCGTTGCGTCCATCGTATGAGGTCAGGTCATCTTTGGAGTTGTCGTAGAAGCCGCTCTCTCCCAATTTCAGGTGAAAGTTTTGGTATTGCACCCTGGATACGTCTTTTCTTTTCCTCGTTTTCCAAGGTCGTGGAGGCAGTTGCTCCCTCCAACAACTGTTCACCTTCTTCAGGTAATGTTTCAACAGCCACGGGTAACGATGGTTCAAAAGAAGGTGTTGAGTTTTCCTGTTTATTCAATGAAGGCATTGTTTGTACAGACATCTGCGGTGTTGGTAAAGTTGGCGGTGGCTCAGTTGCTGCTGCTACTGATGATACATCGGTTATGTTTCTCTTTGTATTTAGGTATTTCTCTAGTGTGTCTAAATACGATTCCATTTTTTGATGTGTATTTAGATATGGTGTATTTAACACATATTGCATGTGTTTATCCAGTTCTCTTTCATGCCTCTTTGTCGGGTCTTCGTCATCTTTAGTGTTTTTAGGTTCCGTATGAAGAATGTTTTGATGGTTGTAAACTTGTATGTTCATAAGTCTATTGTATTCATGGGCAGGGAGCAATATGTATTTTTGCATTGTATTAACTGATCAACTTGTTCAAGACAGGACCTGCGATAGTGCCGAGCAGTAAAGGTAATAAAAACCCGTTGCCTCTCTGAATGAGGAAATACTTTTTAACACGAAGTGGTATGTTTTTATGCGCCAATCCTTTTATTTCCTTTAGGTGGTGTCTTATTTCAGGTGTCCACTTGATATTGTGGTGTAAGATATTGTAGCAAACTTCGCAGAGAGCTATCACCTGATTTAAACTTGCATGTTGCATCAAGATTTTACACTTTTTCGGCGAGGCTTCGTGCAAAGATCCGAGAAAATGTTTATGTTTTAACACCAAAGGGGTCATAGTAACATGTACGCACGCACGGCTTCCTCGGGCACAAATGACGCACGACCTTGTTTAAACTCTCGTTTTATCTGCATAAACTATGATGGGCCATTCAGGCGGATTTTACTACGCAGGCGTATGATGTTGGGATATGCTTGTGTTAAACCCAGCAGTAAATAACTGTGAGGGTCAACTGTAGCATCCTTGTAGGCCTGTCTAAGTAGATTTCCATATCCTGCCTGTGCCGCAAGCGTTCGGATTTGAGTCACGTCTCTCGGAGATTTCAACAAAAATATGCATTTTGCATTCAAACTTATAGTCCTTATACTCTTTGCCTGAACAAACAGATTCTGTGTGATTAAAAGTACAAAAAATTAAACTGGTGGTTGTAATGCGTGAACACTTTTTCGATCAACTCACTTCATGCATACGATCATCTAAAATTAAGAGTGCGTTCATGTATCATTTATTCGTCAGGTACCCCGGGATGAAACGAAATGTTGGGTAGGTTTAAGTCCTTTACAACACCAGGCACAACTGCACCAAAACAGTAAATGATCTGTGACGGAGGAGGGTCAATCAGCTCGTTTTGAAACTTGAGCAACCCAGCAATCAATGTACTCTTACCATTTCCTGAAGCACCGGCAACTAATCCTGAGAAGCACTGTCGAAATTTGATGTTAGTTATTAACTCCATGTCTATAGGTTTACAGAATTAGAATTGTTCACTCCAAGAAAACACTTTTGAGGTTGTGATCTACACGTTGAACATCAGTGAATGGCTAGTCTTTTTAAAAAACCCTACTTTTTATTTTCATTGCAGAAAAAATTCTTACAGCTTTTTTTTTTCTTCTCGCATACAAAAATAAATAAATAAATTAATAAATAAATAAATTTTTTTCTCACTTACAAAAAAAAAAAAAATTCTCGCATACAAAAAATTTTTTTTTATTTATTTTTTATATTTTTTATCCCAATCCACACACACACACACACACACAAAAAAATTTTTTTTCTTTTTTGAATTTTTACTTTTTTGAAAAGTTTTTGAAGTTAAAATGAAATAACACACACACACAATTCATTATATATTCCTTCATTTCTTTATTACAAAATACACAAAAGTTTTTTGTCTTTTTTTGTTTTTTTTTTTACAGAGTAGCATAACATACAGGAATAAAATTTTAAAGTAACATGACATAAATATAAAAATTATACAGTTTTTAGAGGGCGACAACATTGATTCCACTTACAGGGGGTCATATTCTCGTATTCGTTGTTCAGTTCATAATAAAGATATTCACATTTGAAGAGTAGGTCATTCCAGAGTAAATCATCTGTATAAGTTTCACGTACGATGGCATCCATGGAAAACCCACGAGCAGCAAGTTTCAGGTAATGTAAACAGTGATGGCCACAGGTATCGTTGAGAGGACTCTCAGGGCGGTTTTGAACGTCCATTTTTCAGCGTTTTTCAGCATAAACGTGTGAAATTGCTTTGGTGGTACACAGCCGAATGAATCAAAGGTGTAAGCTTGCTTTCCAGAAGGTAAGTAGAAAGCTATCCAATGTGTACCAGGGTGTTTGGAGTCATCAGTTTTGGCGATTAGTAAAGACGGGTAGATGGGTTTAAGGATTGCAAGCACGTCAGATGGGTAAAAACCTCTCGCAAGAGTGCCTTGTAATGATCTGCTTCTAGGTCGTGCCACAATTCTTGAGTATCCATGAGTACACGTAGTTTTAATTCATACAGTCAAAACTTACAGCTCTGTCTTTATTGATTTCCAGGAGGTTTAGAAACTGGCAATATGCAATGAGATTCACAGACGTAGGCAGGGGTTGAGAGAATTGCAATTCGACGCGGAGTGTCCCGTTTTGTATGACGTTATATCGGTCCGTGTAGTAATTACGGTCTCCAGACAGATCATAGGCAAGAAATGTGTATCCACCAGCGTAGTCAGCCAAAGTCAAGTCCACATCTCGGTCATCTCTCCACAAACCTAAGGCTTTGAGTGTGTGAACGAATTCGCGTAGGTAATCACCACTATTAAAATCGGGCATGAAAGGTTGTGCAGCAGGGATGGATTGCATGTCTAATGCCAGTGAGAAATAGGATAAATTGAAATGCTGAAGGTTGAATGGGTTCAACTTATAGGCACCGTTTTGGGCTTCGCTCTCAACCAAAGCAAAAATCAAACGCATTGGAATCTGACCTGTGATGAGATTTTGAATCGCGTGATTCCTAGCACCGATGGGTATGTTTGATGAGCGCATTTCCACTCGGTTGACAGGGTAAAATGCATTGGTTGTTTGGAGTGTCTTGGCATGTGCTAACAGAGTTGCTGCATTAACTTTCACGCGCTCAACATTCAATGAGGCGCGCACTATATTTGTTTGGTAATGGGGTTCCTCAACAGCCGACATGAGAACAAAGGGTGTTTTACTGCGATATAACCTTAAACGTAAATCGACTGAGTTCAATAGCAACCGAATTTGGTTGAAAACATCGAGATGCAAAGGTCCTTCCAGATGATAAACACCATTTGGAGCCGACGCCTTGCGTAACTTGAATCCAGTGTTCTCGTCACTGATGGTCTCCATCTTACCACTCGTGTCTTTGGAAAAACCCGAAGTCGTGAGTTGGGTCAACTTAGCCATCTGCCCATAATTCAAAAGTGTCTCAAAGTATGCACGGTAAGGATACAAGCTATTGCTGTGGCTCACAAGCGTGTTCCCGAGAGAACAGTCAATTTGAGAGAATAGAGCATGTAAAAAAAGGTTCATGGGGCCTGTAATATCACCATCGGGTAATCCTTCTTCCCCGATTTTAGCGATTTTCACAGTGAAACTCAGTGTTGTCGGGCTTAAATCCATGAAATAATCAGCAAGCCCTGGCACGTAAAACTCCAATGGGCCATCTTGTGTGATGACAGAGGCTGGTTGGTAACTGACAACGTCACGTTTCTCTTGTTGTCCACTTTTATAAGGAATCGAAAAGAGATCCAAATCAGAGCTGAGACATTACATACTCATTTTGTGTATCTTGGTCGCCATTTTAAACAAAGACAGAGTCAAGAGGACGAATTTTAAGTTTTTTATCCTTCTGGGTTTTTTTTTTTCCGAAAGCTTTTCTCCTTTACTTTTTTTCAACAGGAACTCTTCAAGAGTGTTGACCCTCGGACGTTTTCATTTAGAATGGAGGACGCCTGAAGTTCCACGCTTTTTACCACCTCTCTGAACCCTCGTACCCAACTCTTGAAGTGAGCTACCACCAGATTCTCGCATTCGGTTGGTTAGCGATTGCTTGAAATTCTGCCCCTGCATCACGTCATTTAGCACGGAGACTCCACCTTTTAAGGCGTGACGTGCTAACACTTTTCCTGTGGTTTTCAGTACCTGTGTGGCAAAACGAAACAGCGTCGAGAAAAGCGAACCGAGTCCATTTCCTCTTTGAAAAACAGTGCCTCGAAAGACAGGCACACCTTTCCCCCTTTGACTTAAATAATAACGTAAAATTGCTTCACTGTCTGGGTTATAGGGTTCATGCATTTTCTTCTCTGAGGCAAGTAGACAGAATTCAGGTTTTGTGTGTATGTGTGTATGTGTCACAGAGGGTGAGAGAGAGAGAGAGAGAGAGAGAGAGAGAGAGAGAGAGAGAGAGAG
>JAHWFO010074601.1:0-29972 GCA_023313115.1 Rhysida immarginata | reverse complement strand
GAGAGAGAGAGAGAGAGAGAGAGAGAGAGAGAGAGAGAGAGAGAGAGAGAAAAATGAAACGTCTGCCCTCTATGAACTTTTCCTATGGAAATGTACTTTCACGACGGACTTCCCAGATAAAAAGGAAACAAGGTCACCATGATCTGTGTGTACTGTAATTTCTATTGTGTGAAAGCACTTTTTGATTAAAGGTAAGTAATCGAGGACTGGATAATACTGAAATATGGACTCGCAACGCGCATTCGAAACCGGGATGATACGTAATAATGGGGCTATTGTGTCGCCAACAAACTGATGAGGAATAAAATCCGTATATAAATATAACCCATATATTCCCCTCGTGAGGTCTATAGGTTGCGACCCATCACCTTGATGTAGTTCCTTTTCAACTTTGTGTGTCTTAAAACCAAGTGTTACACCTAATCTACTGTGGAAGTGGATAAATCGGTTTTCCGTGCAATGGAAACATAAACACTTGTTGGGTTTCACTTTGAAAGTGTAAAACCGTCTCTCTTCTGAAGGAATCATTTTTGACAGAGCACCCACAAGCTCTTCGCGTGTCTCATAATAACCAGGAGAAATCTGCAGAGCTTTCAGTTGTGGGAAGAAAGGTGGGTCAAATGCCTCAATTGTCACCTGACCCTGGCTCAACACGTTAATGGGTATGGTGAATAGGGGCGCCAATTTCTTATCAAGTTACCTATTCGGTAAAAATCCTATAGGCCTATTTCCTTCAGCCGGGAATTCGAAAACGCACCCTGTCGAACCTGCAAAACGAAGCTGATTGGCCACTAATTCCATGTGTAAACCAAACCATTCGAGGTAAATGTGTAAAATAGGTGGCAACAACTGACCATGGTTGAAAATCAGGTGATTTCTCTCGGGCGATGCGCTTGAAGGATGGTTTCGTCTTTGGGTACTTGAGAACCACGGCCAAGTCTTTCACCCACGCGAAAGTGTTCGTAGGTTTAGGTTTGAAAGGACTGTGCCCCTCGAACAATGTCTTCTCTGAAAGATCAAACTGTTCGACAAAATTTTGGGTAACAAAACGTAAGGATGTGAAGGGCGGTAGATGCAATGTAACATTCGGACTATTTTCAGGGTCGTAGCAGATCATGATGTCTGTTATGTATATCTGCAGACCCTCTTCCACAGCGCACATGTATTCGTGAAGAGAGTATCCCCTGTTGGGCGGGTCACGAACATTGAGTGTGATTCTTTGTAGGGTCACCCCCGTCGAAATGCCTATACGAAAACCATTGTTTATTTCCGTAATGTTATTGAACAATGCAGGAAAATGGACTTCAGACAATCCTACCTCCCATTCACCACGCAATTGAATAGGTCTGGACAAACGAGTGGTGAATCGAGAAGGTGTGTTCACACCCTGGCCGTCGACCGTGTTGGATGGGAGCGTGACAAAAAAATCATTTTCTTCGTACATTCTGACAGATGTGTCGGCCACAGTGTCTTGCAAGCGAGTGCACTGGCACTTTGTTTGTCACATATTAAAAAGATCCGTTGCCTTAACCCAACTGTTCATGCTGGCAGGATAATTTCGCCATTTCATGTAAGCCTCTCGCATACCCCCACGCCCCATCCTCCATCTTAAAATTCTTTCGACTGCATACATTTCAGGCTTTTTCACCTTCTGCAATTCCTCTTCATAAAAGGTGCCAGCAATTTCGTCGCCATTGAAATCTTTAATTTTATAAACAACAGGTCTTCTGAAAATGATTTTTGACACCTGAAAGACCTCTTCTGTCCAGGATTGTTCATAACCTTTTGCAAATGTATTTTTAACACGAGAAATACGAACATGATCACCAATTATTAGCTGAGGAGGTCTTTCAGGAGCCGCATTATAATATGCACACTGTTTTAACCACACATCATTCTCGTTGAATTCTTTGACATCTGCTGGGGCCATCCCTATGCTACGATGCACATGCATGTTGTAACTCTGGCCCAAATCAGGTAAAACATCGATGTAATGCTGCGAGTTTACATGTGTGAATTACTTAAACATACGAGTCTTTAGAGTACGGTTATAACGTTCAACCACCGCGGCCTTTAAATCGCTTTCTGAAGCGAAGAAATGAATGTTTTTATACTTGAAATAGGTTTGTACGTGTTTGTTAAGAAATTCTTTACCTTTGTCACTGTGTACTTTTAAAGGCACTCCTTCTTTAAAAATTTTTTCGAACCCTTTTTGAAGTTCCGTACCGGATTTCGTTTTCAATGCAACCACCCAGGCGTATTGTGAGAACACATCTATTCAAGTCAGTAAGTATTTGTAACCATCATTTGCTTTTGCCAAACTACTCAGATCAACCAGATCTACTTGAAATTGTTCGAATGCCCCATACACTCTCATTCTATTACGTGGATAATGGTGACGTATCGGTTTATGCAAGGTATATGTTGGTTGACCCTGCAACCATTCCTCTGTCTGTTTACGCGAAATACGTGTGCTCTTTTGCAAACCCTGTATCTCCCCCGTAACCAGCTGGGTGAAGAGGATTGTAATACACATCTTCCATGGTTGGAACCTTCTGTGTCAAAGCGATGATTGTACACGACTTTAAAATGTAGAGAGTAGAGAGGGATTAAAAAGAAGTTAGCAAATACACGTCAACAGTTATTCCTTAAAATACAAAGGTAATAGAAAGCTTACGAATCGAATAAACCACCCAGACTTTCACTAATATACGGAGATCGACGCCCTCGTTAGCACAACACACGGAGTCGGTTAACGTGGAGATTAAAACGTAATCGGTTCGATAAAATTCATTCAGAGTCTTGAAACGTTCTTAGACGTCGTGCCACAACGCTTGCGAATACAGACACCCTAAAATCCGACTCACAGACCCTCTATTCACGCTCAGAAACCTTTAAGGCTTAGCCACATAGCTTGCGAGAACTAGTAACGAAAGTGTAAAGTGATAATCGTCATCCATAAACAACATTTGTTTTACGCTTTACGTTTATTCTATTGCAACGATATTCAACATAGTCAACACATAGCCAGCGAGAACAGAACGCGAAATGACCTGATAAACATGGCTGGCAATTCTAAGCTGCATCTGTTATTATTACAGTTTTTACAAATTGGTTTCATACAATTTTAAATGAATTTCTTACATTTCTAAATAGATTTAATACGATTTTAAATGAATTTAATACGCTTTCAAATAAATTGAATACTCTTTCAAATAGATTTAATACATTTTTAAATGAATTTAATACGATTTTGAAATTAAATGTTTTAATTTATACAACCAATTATTTTATATATTTATATTATTTTGTTTACCTGGCTATAATTTATAAGACTATTTTTACCTGTATTGTAAAAAGGTTTCACCAAGATGAAGGATGAAACCAATCTGTTCTTGGTTTCACCTAACGACAAACATTTTCAAAACAGACGATTGTAAAATTAGTAACATTTCTCGTTTGTAAAATTGGATGAAATAGATGAAAATATGAATGCACAGGAAATATTAGTACATTTAAGCAACGGTGGGTTTATTTAAGATTCCAATTTCACTGGAGAACCTTGTGAAAATGAATTAAATGTTAAAAATAACTCAAATGTTGAAGCCCAGTCAACTCCTAACGAAATTCAGACCATAATATCTCAAAAAATAAACGCTGGCAGTACCAAAACAATTCCGATGATCAGAGAGAAAGAATTATAGAAATCATTACAATAAAAAGCTCGACTAAATTTTTCAGTCTAATAAGTCAGCAAAGTTTAAAAAATATTTTTACTTTTATTTATTATATTTTTTTCAAATGACAGGTAGCTCAGATATTTAAATTTAGTAAAGGGACAGTATCTAGTATAATTAGAAAATTTCTAATAACGAATCACACATACAAACAACATCGAGGAGGACAAGTTAGGAAATTAACAAACGAAGAGTAAATCACGTTGGTTCAATGCGTCCTAACCCATTATATATTTATTTAAAATCATATTAAATTCATTTAAAAATGTATTAAATCTATTTGAATGAGTATTAGATTCATTTAAAATCATATTAAATCTATTTAAAAATGTATGAAATCTATGAAATTCATTAAAAATTGTATGAAACCAATTTGTAAAAACTATAAAAAGGAAAAAGGTTATTATTAAGTTTGTTATTCATATCCTCGTTAGAACATTGGAAATTTAAGTTAAATTCCATCTAAATGATAGAAAATTAAAATTAATCCCATATAGCATCCCACTTTTCAATTTAGGAAATTAAAATTTCCTTTTTTAAAAATCTTCTCGTTTCTCAGTCTCCTTCATCGCACTTCGAACTGAAGACATGGTGGCCAGAATTTCTTGCGAGAACTCCTGCTAGAGCGTAAAGCATCAAACTGGATTTGATCGGAGCGAGAAACTGTTTTTCCGCTCTTGCCTTTGAAATTTTCGGTTCTTGCTTATACCAGCGAGACGTTACTGATAGCGACTGCAATAAAATTCTTTCGCTTTCCAATCTCGCTCGTATTTTTTCGGTTCTCGCAAGCTATGTGAACCTGCCTTTATTCCCCTCGTGCGAGCGCCTAATGGCCGACAACCTCGCTGTAACGAAGCGCTGTTCGCGTCGGCGCACATTTGCAAATGTTTCCCACTGTGTAAAGCGTAAAAAAGAAAATCACACCACTAGAACGTTTAAACACAACACGTAGACTGCTGTTTCACACAACCCAGTGTCCTACGGAGTGCCGTTGTGGAAGCCGACGTGAAAAGACATTGAACGACAGCGCGCTTTTTAACATTAACCTCTTCCCGTCTTTATAAACCAGTCAACCACCCCGTAATCAATAAGGTGAAGGGTGTGACAGCCCAGACATTCGGCCAATGGGCCTGGAAACACGCACAAACGCGTCGTTTGCGAAGGAAAGGTGAACGCAGCGCCATACAATGAAGTGGCCACAAAGGGAACTACACACCCACATTAGATTTCACTGGGCTGCCAAGCAAAGGGAAATAAGTAAGTTTTTTCTTAATAACTTTGCCAAATTCGACCCCAGGACCAAACGACTTTACAGTAAACATTCTAATATACATTGTAACTCGAATTTAAAACGTCAGGGTTTCTCTCACCCATAGACAATTAACAAATGCGAATTTTGTTTTTGTTAGGCACCGATCAGAATAAGGCACGGCCGTGGATAGGGCTCCCCAGACTCGGGTACGGTCAAGCATCTGTTCCCAGTGGTCGAACTAGTCAGGGGGAGGTTGTTAACCATCCCTAGTTAACCGAATCATCACGGCTCTTATGCCCTTGGCCATGGCATAAGGGGGGTGCAGATCAATCCCCTTCTAGGCTCACAGCGACGGCTGCCCCTGTGTGTAGTGGTGGTGCTTGGCATCTCAATGGAGTGTTGCGACTACCTAAGCTCTGCCCTCCACTTTCTGCACAGATACCAGCGCCCTGGTCGAGTCTCGGAGTGCCCCAGCTGCCTCAACCTACCGCCCGCCTGCAAAGGCGTGGGTGGACCGGAACCCCTGTTATGTCACCACTAGAGTGTTCTGGCGACATAACAGGCAGTTCAGGACCACCGACACCAAGCACAGGGTGGGAGGGAGAGGCAGCGTACCCCCCAAAAAACCACTTCTTGTACTTCTTTCTCTTTCCTCTCTTTCCACTGTCCTCTCTTCTTTCTCTCCATCTTTTTCTTTCCTTCTCTCTTTCTTTCTTTCTTTTTTCCGTTTCTTCTTCTTTCTTATCTTTTTATCAGTATTGAATAAAGAATTGTTATGCATAAAAAATTATTAGACATTATAAGAAAAACAGAAATGGCCGCCATTTCTCAAAATGGCAGGTGGAGGGGGCGACCAGCTGGTCTTATCTTATCTCCTCATCGAAAATGGACGCTCTGTTGCCATGGCAACCAAAATGGCGGTCCGCTGGGCTTATCTTATCTTTTCATCTTATCTCTGCTGATAAAAAAGGGTCACGTGGAGGCCGGTTTGTATACCACCGCATGAGGCGAGGGCGTGGTGGGCGTGGCCGGAAGTGCCGCCATCTTGGTATATAAATGCAGGGGTCAAAGGTCAAACTGGTATACAAAGGGCTGCCTATACTACTATGGTGCTAACCCACATTTTAGTAAAGACTATTGTCATTACAGGAACAGAATATACGGAGGCCTAGCACGCCCACACCCATGTCTACAATTTATGAAAAATAAACAGACCTATACAGTAAAATCATTGAGATTTCTTTATCTGAATGCTCGCTCAATTATAAATAAAATTGATGACCTTAGTGTCTTGTTTTTATGTACGAATTCACATATTATAGCAATAACTGAAAATTGGTTAACAACAGATATTGATAGCAAGACCATTTACATTCAAGACTATAATATATATAAAACTGATAGAATAACACGTGGCAGGGGAGTTGCATTGTATGTCAAAGATAACATACCGTCAAAGGTGATCAAGAATAAAAGTGAGCAGGGACTAGAGTATTTGATATTACAATGCATGATTCAAAAAGTAGAGTTGTTGATGTTAGTTATTTATCGTCCTTCCTACATCCCCATAGAAAGCTATACAGATATTTTTGCTGAGTTAAACCCTGATATATATATACAGTTATATTAGGAGATTTTTAACTGTGACGAGCTTGTCCCTACGTCCGATATGACTCATTTGCGGATATCCATTGATAATTTAAATATGCACCAAATAGTCAAAGTTCCTACCCGAGTAACATCAAAAACAGCTTCAATTATTGATCACGTATACGTTTCACAGGATTTACTCTGGCATAATTTATCTTTGATGACCATACCTCGTTGTGATCACAAAGGAATAAAATATGATTGTACTTTATATTTCAACAACCGTCAAACAAGATAGTAAATAGGTTTTCTTTTAAAAATATGAATATATCAATATATCATGCGGCATTAAATAATTCAAATTGGGATAAATTTCAATAGTTGGAAAATAGCAATGAGAAACTAGAAGAATTTATAAATATAGTAATAAATTCGGCTTATGAGGCAGGAATGCAAAACGTTAATAAAACGAAGGGGAAAATGACTAAACATTGGTGGACAAGAGAATTGTCCAATCTTTGGTACAAGAAAGTATCAACATACCATAGTTTCCTTCGAAATAAGACTACCGACACCCAGAGTTTGTTCAAACAAGCCAATAAAGAGTTTAAGCGGACTCTGCGAAAGTCAAAAAGATCTCTTGTAACGACCCAATGTATCAAAATAAATATGTGGAAACTCGTACGGAACAACATCAATGAACCAAAAATTAAATTGACAGCCGATAAACATAATCATTATTTAAGATTGCTCAATGATCCATGTAATCTGCCGATACTTCTAAAAATAATTAGAAATACAGGAGTTGTAAGAAATCACACCTTAAAACCTAAAGCCCGGGGTTATTACGTCATACAAGAAATTATTAGTGAAACAAAAATGACGGATGGAAAACAGGCCTCCATAATCCCAGGTAGACTGCTTACAATGATGAATCAATGTGGTTTAGAAAAAATCCAAGAACTGTGTAACACAGGCCTCAAAGTTCTCCTATATTTCCTATATTATGAAGAAGTCGTTCAAAAATGTCCTATATATCTCCTATATTTCGTATCCTCCTATATTTTAATAAACAGTCTAACTGCTACTGCATTAGAAACTTTACCAATATGTCTATTCATCCAAAATTCAATCAACGGCAAAACTGCAGCGGAAAAAAACTCCCTTGCATTTGAATCGCTAATTTTCCATAGAGCGTATGTCCACATGCATAAATATTCATGACTAGCACCGGAAGTATTGTGCGTAATTTAGTGGCGGCAGCTAGTTGGCGATTCCAGCATTCAGTACGGGATTAGCCTGGGATATAAAGGCTAGGACGATTAATCGTATTAATCGTCCTAAAAATACTTATGTGCCATATCAATACTTTTACCTACTGCATGGATTCTTAATGGAAGAGGTTATGCACTCGTAACTGTTCCAATGCTATCGGCACATCCCGGAAGTAGGTGGCACTTCCAACAATCTATGCTTCATTTATCAAATTTCTATGAATCATTTTGAATCATTTATTTAAGATAAAAAAAACTAAAGTTTATAACTAGTTGAATTCTTTGTTGAATTCTGTTGTACATGTATATCTGATTATTTAGAGCAGACTTTGATCTTTTGCCATCTGGTGGTCAAAACAACAGCTGGATCAAGTTTAAATGGGAGTGTCAGTTAATATCGCAAATATATCACAACTCGCACTATTACATGAGTTTCGTGGCCAGTTACTCGAAACAGCGCCGTAGTGAGAAAATTTTGGGCCCTGGGCAAATCAGCCTTTATGGGGCCCTAAACAAGTTTACCCAAAAACAAATTTAACATAGACCTATCCAAAATCCAAGTATTGACCATATGTGCCAATCATTACTTGACAGAAAATAATTATGATATTTTAGAGTGGGACCATACATTGAATGGGGGGGCCCCTATCTACAGGGGGCCCCAGGCAGGTGCCTAATCGCGCCCCCCCTCACTACGGCCCTGCTCGAAAGAAAGTAACCATGAGTAACGTTTTCCCTCGAGAAAAGTGAAATGACGAGGGAGAGTGGCATCCTCTTTTAAACCATATTCAATTTTCGCGGTGGCACTATTTTAGCGCGTTTTTCTTTTTCTAGTGCAAAATTTAGCGCGATGGTACTATTTTAGCGATATTTTAACACGTTTTAACCAGATGAATTATCAGTTTTGTAAATGATACAGTAAAACTGCTCCAATCCGGACTTTTATTGGCTCTGCCAGCACCCTCTATATCAATTAGATATAGAGGGTGCTGGCTCTGCCCTGGATAAATGTACATTCTAAGCCAACGGATAGTACCCATGTTCGTTGTATTATTTATAATAAGTGGTGTAGATGTTCACATATTGCTAATAATTTGTTTTTATAAACGGGGGCTTTCATATCATTGGTGACATTTGTTCCAACTTAGCGCTTGTTTAACGCGTTTTTTACGTATTTTAGCACTTTTTTGGCGCTTTTCAGCAACACCGCTAGCGCGATCTGAAAATTTGAGTTGGCAATACTGGAATAACTATCAACAAAATCACGTGACGTGCTCATGGCATTGCATTGGCAGCAATTAGTAAAAAGTAAGGATATGTTTCTTATGTTAGATTAATACAGCGTACATTGGCAACAGCAAACCACAAGATACCATAAGTATTCTACTATAATGCGAAAAATATTGACCTGAAAAAGCACCCAAAATTGTGCAAGACAGAAAATTTAGCGCTACAACGACTGGGGGGGGGGGGGTAAAACGAACTTCGATCTGACGAATTTCAAACGAAACTAGCATAAAATACACGGTAATGTACCAGTATATTCAATATTATGTACTAGTTAGTTAGGTCGAAGTTCGTTTGAACCCATCCCCCCTTATGTCTGGCGACAGAAAAGCCATTAGAAAATTGAGAAAAAAAGCTAACTGTATAGTATAAATGGAAATTTAAAAATAAATAAATAAAAATATACAATAAACAAAAATGGGAATCGCATTAATTAATATAAATAGGCCTATAATGCATCAAAATACTATCCTAAAATTTTTTATATTAGCTCCTATATTTTTTTTATTTCTCACTTCGAGGCCTGTGTAACGTAATAATTCAAGTGAAGAAATTCCCGGATAAGATGAAAATTGCCAACATTGTACCGATTTATAAAAAGTTGATCCAATTTCTATACATAACTATCCCCCTATAGCTACGTTGACACCGTTAACAAAAATAATCGAAAAGTGTATTTTTAGAAAAATGATTGATTACATCTGGTAAAAAGTACCAATTCAACAACAAGGTGGCCGCCCGAATACTAGAGTAAATTGGATACCAATTCAAATCTATATCCATGCTATACATGCCTTGGATGAAGGAAAGAACTTTATAATGATACAAACTGATATATCCAAAGCATTCGACACAATTTCTCGACAACTGTATGAAGATCTTAAATCTCTAGGTGTTTCGGACAACTACCTCGTGCTGGTCAGAGACTACTTAACTGATAGGCTGAAGGTTATAGATGGTGATCCACCGACGTATTATAAATCGCTACGTGGTGTAATCCAGGGATCGACTATTGGAACAGTGCTATATGCCGCTGCAACTTGTTCATTATTTTAACTTGACTACAGACTACAAATATGTAGCTATGTAGATGACAATTTGTTGTATTCATCTTATAATGATAACGAATGCAATATAATAAATGATAATGTTCAACATGATTTGAAACTTTTGGATAACTGGTATAGGGCCCATAGTATGAAACTCAACCCAACAAAAACAAAGATTTTAAAGTTATCACGAAAAGCGATAACGCAGGATACTTTAACTTTTTTAGGTTACACCTTTGATAATAAATTACAGTTCAATAGCCAAAGTGAGAAAATAATAACTGGACTCAAATGCCGGAAAATATGTAATCAAAAGATTAAGATCTTATTTATCCCATAAAGAACTCAAAATGATTATCGAATCGAAAATTCTCCCGTTTCTGAATTATACCGTGATAGTTTGGTCAAGCGTATCCCAATATAAAATTCAGAGAATAAAGGTAGCATATAATGATATCCTGAGAATAGCATTTAGAATCACGATATATGATTCTATATCTCGTTTATGCCTTATACAAAAATTGCCTACAATAGAAATAATACGTGACACTGGACTTTTAAATGAACTTACAGCAGCCCTCCAATGCAACCTTCACCTGGCTTCTTTTCTACAGAAATGGCTTCTTAAATCGAATAAGTACCGACTCACGCGCAGATACAAGATAGAGATACCACAGAGGAAATCAGTTTGTCTAGAGAAACATTTTCCATATAATGTAATACCAACATGGAACTCTCTACCAACTAATATACGCTGTATGGCGTTAGAATGTGCTTCTCCAAGATATTATGCCACATGCTTACATTTTAAGAGCCAAATCAAAGATTATTATTTTTCAAACTTGCAGATTAATGTGTGAATGTGAAGATCTTGAAAAGTTTCGTTCTTAGACTTTGACGATTGAGTTTTCTCTGATTTTATATTTTAAATTTTTCTTTTAACTTTTCCTCGTTTCGAGCTTATTCCTTTGGAATGCATGTATCATAATAATAATATCATAATAATAATATCTGCCATGTTACCAGACTTTTTGGACATCCTGTATAAATGAGCAAATGGTTTAACAAAACCTTTACCATTACTTCTAATGTCCTTTGCCCAAATTCCTTCAATTCCTGAAGGCTTATTTTTATTTACACTTCCAATAATATTTTCAATTTCTTTTTTTTTCCACAGAATCCATAACAACAGAATTTTGTATTGATATAAGCACTTGTAATTAATAATAACTAAAACGTTTCAGAGGGTATAAATAAGCACCATCTTTCATAACAACATGTCCAAGAGACGTACAAAAGTATGCGTTGAATACTAACTGTACGTTCAAGAGACGTACAAAAATTTACGTTGATTACTAACTCTACATCTAAAAGACTCACTATGTTTACGAAAACAGTCAATACACGCTGTTGAAATGCAAGGTGGACAACTGAAACGCCACTATTCAAAAGAATGCTTGTTTGACGAAACCTACCTGGAGGTAGAGGGCGCTTTTTCAAGGTCAAGCGCATCAGCTGATGTTTAAAATTTTAACTACGTCTCCAAAACGTATAGTTAGTATTCTAGGGTTAAGAAGAATCATTGAATAGGCAAAAGGCTCCTTAATGTGTTTCAAAATTTAGATAGGTTTACCGTTTCAAATTAGTAACACGCACTCACAGCAATATGCGGTTAATATGACCCGCTTGTGAAAGTCATATGATTCTTCCAATACGACCCATTTAAGAGAGTCGTTGGACACAGATGTCAGTAAGAGTTGTTTGACCCGAATTTCCGAGTCACCATTCTCGGGTCAATTGACTCGACTGCACAAGAATTAAGATTCATTAACGGAATGTTTACTATACGCGTATATAATTATTTACAAATTTTTACATACATATTTATTTATTTTCTCAGCTACTTACACACTTACAGGTATATAGTCATATTTACACAAATTTACACTTATATAGTCATATTTACACACGTGTATACACAATATACACAAGTTTACACACGGGTATATATCAATTCACACAAGTTTACATACATCTATACACTTATTTACACAAGTTTACACTTATTTACACAGGTTTAAGCTTATGTACAACTCTGTACAGCTTATTTACACAGGTTTAAGCTCATGTACAACTCTGTACAGCTTATTTACACACGTTTACACACATTTATACATATATGTGCACAAATTTATACACGTGTATAGTCAATTTACACATTTGTACACACGATATATACAAGTTTACACACGGATATACACCAATTCACACAGGTTTACATACGTCTATACATCTATTTACACAAGTTTACACTTTTGTACCCATCTGTATAGCATATTTACACATTAATACATACAGGTACACAAATTTACACACGTGTATACACCAATTTACACAGGCTTACACACCTATTTACACAATTTTACACGTGTATACTGATACTTACACAAGTTTATATTTGTATACCGACCTGTACTTGCATTTTATCATCTTTATAGTCAAAATTCGCCAGCAGAAGATAGAACTCCAAGCTTGTAGGCAGAAAAAAGATTTTAATGATAAATCTGTTGCTAAATTCTAAAGTACCGATCGCTGTGTTCTTAGAGAAACGACAGCTCTTGAACGGTAGACAACAATAGGAAGAAAAACGATATCTTTTTAAAATTTTTAAACATCAGTTTTAAAAAAAAAAAAGTCCTTTATTGATTTAAGAATACATTCAACTTCTAATGTACAATGCAATAAATTCATCATCACCTCAACAGAACTGATTTGCACAAAAATCAAGGGATTATTTTTATTGTAACCATTACATCGTTCTCATTATAAATTTGCAAGATTCCTTTTTCATTCCTTTGGGTAGGCTAAATGGAAACTATCACGAGGAGCCTGAAGAGGAAGCCTCATATTTGTATCCTTGGCAATCTGAAATGCAGAAAAAAGTTACACTCCCTACAATAATGGAAACAGTGACATTTTATTTCTGTTAATATCATATTCGACCTCCGTGCTGAAATTAAGTCACCCACCCTTCTTACTTTCTATAAGGCTCCGATACACAGCTTTCAGTGTATAGATCCATTCTTGCTGCGAGAAACTGGCCATGTTGTTAGCAGTCGATAATAATGAATGCTGTTCATTGGAAATGCATTTCAGATCACAACGGGTAAAAAAAAAATATAATCGTAACAATAATGAATAAGAAAACGTGTTAGCAAATAAATTTGGAACTATTAAATAAGAATAATTTACGTTAGAAAAAAGTGTAACTTACTTAGATTCCTGTTTTCGTTCAATTTTTCTTGAACTGGTAAAATTTGAAGGAGGAAGACGAACAACGTCGGAGAATGGCTTATTCAACGTTGGGTATTTGAGGGAGCCTGTTCTCGCACTCAGAGTTGAAGAAACTATCTCTGCTGATAGATAGTCTCTAGGTAACTTGTCCCATCCATTGTCATATTAAAGAGTAGTATTAGTTCTAATAATTTTGTATTAATCTTCTTACTAACACGAACGGCGAAATCGTCCCTATCGCTATCCGCCATGTTTTCGTAACTTGATTTCGTATCGTTGCCGGAATTGATTCCCATTTCCTATGACTTGGCTCGTAACGCCGTGTTTAGCGCTGTTAGATGAGTCGGGGATTCGTAAACACTTGAAGATGGGTCGTACAACTTATCTACGAAGTACTGTATTCTTATAATCGAGTCAGAGAGCTATAACCTAATAAAATGAGTCCTATGATCTGGAAATTGCTGTGAGTGCGTGAAACTCCAAAATGGATGCCTAATAGAACTTAGACTTCATTGAAATTACATTTTAAAGATGTAAGGAGAAATAAAAAAAGTTTTTGATAGGTTTAGGTTCCGAAGTTGGGACTGCGCAGTATGATGGACAAGAAAGACTAAAGACAACCAACAGGACTTTCTGCGATCAGCATCTATCATTAATTGGTGACATTCCATATGGCTGACATCTTGAAACTTTAAAATTCAGTAATCAAAAGAAGTTTCAAATTACATTACATCAGAATGAAAAATGAAGAGAAGGATTTTAACAAAGATTAAAAGTTAACATGTTTACTAAGGCCTTCTTATAAATGTTAATAAGAAGTTAAAGTTCTAATCACCAATGTTCAAAACGCGATCAAAAAATTACATGTCTGCAAGTTACATTATTGCTGAAACGAAATTCAAAGCAGGAAAATTAACTTCACATATTTCTCACCACAACAGATGAAACTACTTGAACAAACTGAATCCTGTCAGATCATTATATTGTTTTCATTTCTTATTATGCTGAGAAAAGGAATATCAGTTGCTTTAAATATGATTACATATTTACAGAATACAATGAAAATACGGCTTACATGGAGCTAAATCTCAGTACCAGAAAAACAAAGTCCCAATGGATAGTAAGGCTGTCATCTTAAGGAAAAGTTTTAAGATCCATCAGCTATGAAATCTGGGTGTGCAGTCATCTTTTGAAGTTGGAATCCACTTTTAATCAGGCTCTGCAACAATGCTCTTATGTGACTTTGTCAGTAACAACGAAGATATGCTACAAGCATGAAATCATGAAGCTGGAAAAAGAAATCTAACAAGATTTATCCAATTCTCTAAAAATGCACATAAATCTTAACATAATAAAATATTAGAAGAATATGAGGCCAAATTGATACGATTTCATTCAGTGTTTTCACCACACCGCACTGGAGTAGTTAGCTGCACAAAATTGCTCACATACAGGATTAGATATTAAATGACGTCGTAGTTTTCCAACAATGACTTCACCTCAGTTTTATCCAATCACCTTTAACCCCATACTTATTATATTCTTGAAGACTATAAATATCGAGGCATGTTTTTCTCAAATATACCCTTGAAAACGCCGGGAAAGAAAGGCGAAACCGGTTGGGATCGCTAAATTCCGACACAGTGAAAAGCAAGGCAAAAATAAACATTATTAAAAAAGACCCTAATTTTAAGAATATCTTTTCGAATCATGAGTTTTTAAGTCGATTTCAGCAAAAAAAAATGTGAGTTTCTGAAACTAACACATAGGCCTCACTCTTAGGGAGTGTTAAGCCAATAAACAGCGAGTCTTGAACAGATTTTAAAGCTTACTTACAGGTTAATATTTTTTTTAAGACTTGCTTTCTTGCACTTATTTTGTGATTGGATTTGATGAGTCTCTTAATAAAGTATCTCACAAGCAGCAGAATATCAGATCTTGATATTCACAGACTAATGAAGTTAAGGCTCGCTATTTGAATTCAGCATTTCTTGGATGTACTCGTGCAAATGACTCACTCGAATCATTTAAAAACGAACGCAACTTGCTTCAAAGTTCCATGGATGGCCCTAATATTAATTTAAAATTCTTCAGAGAATTATCACATTATATCAAAGAAACCCCTGAGGATCCTGAAATATTTAATAAATGCTCATGTGGTTTCCATGCTGTAAATATAGCATTTAAAGCAGTGGCACTTTCAGCAGATTGAAACATAGTGCAGTTTCTTAGGGCATTATACTATTTTTTTAAAGATCCACCTGCAAGAACTCTCTCTGTACATTTTATATGAATTCTGATAAAGTTCCTCTCAAATTTTGTTTTGTTAAATGGTTAGAAAATTCAAATGTTGCAGAAAGGGCTTTGAGCATAATTTCGCATATTAAAAATTTTATTGAGGGAGTTGAAAAGGATAAAGTTGCACCCTTCAATAACAGTTATTTAGTAGTCAAAAATTCCCTAAAAGATAAATTATTGCCAGTAAAGTTGTCATTTTTTCAATTGGTTGCTTCCTAAATAGAAGTATTTTTAATGGACTATCAGACAGATGCACCCTTTCTTTTTCATGACTTAACTAACAAGGTGTATAGGTTGATGGAGCATTTTGTACGAAAAGATCTCTTTAACAAGAGTATTGTTATGGAGATAGATCTTGATGATACAGGCAATTTTCTCCGATTGAAACGAATGGACATTGTGATATCTGTTTTGTGTAATTTAAAAAAAAAAAGGAAAAATCTCGGAAACGGATAATATCAATTTTAGAAGTGAATGCATGAACTTCTTACTGAAATGTATAGTGAAAGTAAGAGAACGCTCACCCTTAATATGAGTTAACACAAGCAGTGTCATGCTTTGATCCCAAAATAGGCTTGAATCAAAGTCCGTTTTCTAGAAGATTAACAAAGCTGTTGTTAATATTAACCCAATTGCAATCAGTCTCATACCATTTTGAAATTAAAATTGTATAAAAGTATAGAAACCAGAATTGATCATTTCTAGTTTGATATTTTATCCGCTGGTCAAAACTGTGATGATGGTCTCTTTGTTATGAAAATTATGATTTTATTACATGGTAATGCAAACACAGAAAGAGGATTTTCCAATTATAGTGATTGTTTGTGGGACAATATGAAAGAAGAAAAACTAGTAGCAAGGAGAGTAGTATATGACAGTATACTTACTCATGGAAGCCTTAATAATTTTTAAATATCGAAACAAATGATACTTACATTGTTAGTGTGAGGAATGCAAGAACAAGTTTTGCTGAAGCAAAAGAAAATAGCCATAAGGAAGAAAAAGAGACAACAATGCTTTCTAAAATGAAAAAGGAAGCAGAACCAGAATTAAAACGCCTACAACCAAAGAAAGCTAAAATTTTAGAAGATGCCCAAAAAGAAGCCAGCAGAATAGAAGAGGAAAGGGCAACTCTCTGCTGTCTACAAAAACTTTCAAATGCTATCATATAATTTTTCTGTATATTACTTTATACTGATTGTCATAAATACAGGGTGATTCAAAATTCAATGTCCAAACTTTTAAGGGAGGTAGTAGTATGGGTGATTCGAAGCAAAAAGTTCATATGAATATGGGTCCGAATTTAAACAATAACTGAGATATGAACAGAAATAAAAATGTTACCACCAAGATCAACAAGTTAATAACTCAGGTTCTTTAATGCCTAGGATAATGAAATTTAAGGGAATAATAATAGGGTACATAAAACTGTGTATACCGTTAAAATTTGATCAAATTCTAACGAGTAGTTTCTGCGTTACGCAGTCAACATATTAACCAGTGCTCACATGCGAGTACTAACCAGTAAATACCGTATTACATAGATCTTGACTGCGTAACGTGGAAACTACTCATTGGAAGTCGATCAAGTTTTACTGTATTATACCTGCCACGAAATTTTAATTACCTTTAATTAAAATCATTAATTAATCTTTCACTACCCAGAGGATTTATAAGTCGTGCCAGAGAAAGGAGGGAAGAGACACAAATGTAATCGAAATAAGTTTAATTAAAAACTTGCGTATAACTGCACTGCAAGTTATAATTGTAAAATTTTTACAAATTATATTTAATAAAGCAGAGTACAAAACGATAATCGGCCAATAAGTCTTCCTTCAAACTTTATCGACAATGCGGATGAATCTCAGGGAGGAGCGAACCGAATTGAATTGCGGTACCGCAAACAGGAAAGCGGCAACCATAAAAGGTAAGTCGACGCAAGGACTCCTCCTGCTCAAAGAAACAAATAAAGGTTAGAAACGGGATGAACAACTTTAAATCATTATGAGCTTAATTAACAGATCGTATGAAAATCGACCATTAACAAGTAAAGGCATAAAAGCTACAGAGTAGAAGTAAACGTAAATTATATTACCGCTCACATATTGGAGAGCAGTCAAGCTGGGCGGCAACAAAATGGCTGTCTTCAGTCCGTCGTGGCTTGCCGAGTTCGGTGGGGGCAGTCGAGTCGGCAGGAAATCCTTCCGGACGGTAGAATACTTTACGATAGTCTCTGTACGTTGTTCGATTGGTTCACTGCTATTTACTTCGTCAGAATTCTTCAAATCACTCGCAGCCGCTGGACAGTAAATATAGTCTCCAAATGGGCATGGCTGATTCGGCTCCTCGTCATCCACAAAGTCCGTCATGGCAATATCAGACATCAGCGTCGACGTAACGGTCTAGAAGGCAGGAAGGCATGGCTCGGACACGGATCCTTCCTCCACTTCAGCTGGCTTCATGTCGGAAATGGAAAATGAGTCCTTTAAAAGATTTAAGCTATAAAGATTAGATACAGCATTATTAACACATAAGTTATTGAAGTCTATATTCCTCCGAGAGAACCCATAATATTAGATTTATATTTTTATTTCTGCGATAATATTAGATTTATATTTTTATTTCTTTTATTAGAAACCTCAGTTTCCACAAAATTAACTTTAGCTTTAGCGCCCTTCTTCTTACGCATTCTATTAGTTCGACATTTCACCTCTTCTTTATTCTCGCACTCGTTATTTCGGTCTAGTGAAAAGTCCTTATCCTTTAGCTCAGAACCAGGCAATCCATTCTTATGACCTGGAGGCCCGTTCATCCACCTAACTGTTTTCTCATACATTTCGTTAACCGTTTCTCCGTGAAAATTTGCTAAATGTAATTTAGCATGATACGGCGACGTGTATAGGAAATATTAAAAAATTAATTTTGAATCTGTCACCCAACAATCCTTCATTAAACTCTTAAAGGCCTCAATATGCTTCTCTGTAGGCCCTTGGCAGTAGGCCATGTTAAGAGACTTGTGGATTATTTTAGAATTAGTGTTTCTAATTTTAATGGGCGCGTCTTTCTCCGCATTCAGTATAGAAATGGACATTGTAAAGTTTATTTAGATTATTTCCGACGAATTTACTCAGTTCCCTATCTCTTACTAGAACCCCTTGCCTTTCCAAGAGAATTCGTTCAACCCTGCTATCTGCAGCAAAGTAAGCGTAGGGCGACTGTATACAACATCCTTAAGCCTTTTAAAGAGCCTCCCCTTCCGACTGAGCAAACTGAAACTAAATCTAAAGCCTCAGTGTCCAATTAAATGATAACTAAAGCTTCCTATTATTGAATTATTTTAACCTCCCCTATTTAATTATGTTTTTCTTTTAATCTTTTTTTCCTATCTAGCTATACTGTCCCTTTTAACCTTAACTTAACATTATGACCTCACCACCACTGATGAACTTCTAAGCCTGCAAGAATACGACAGCTCCAAGTCTCTTATTCTCGTGTCGTTATACCTCTAAAGACACCGTCCAAATATTCTTGGATTAAAGTCCTGAGCACCAGCAACACAAGAGACCTTTCTTAGCGCCTCACCCTCTCAACCAAATTCCTCCACGAATTCGAGAGTTTTCCTAAAAACGAAACGCCTAGTAACCTGCTAGAAAAAAAAAGAACAAGAAAAACATTAGCCAAATAATCATTGAAATTGAAGTGGAAGCGTACACAAAAAAACCCTTTCACGGAATTTTTGTACCTAACAACAATATTCCGGGTCGTCGAAATGCTTGCTAACAAACGCCTCCCCCTCTGCCCCGAAATTTAATTATCTTTAATTAAAATCATTAATTAATCTTTCACTTCCCAGAGGATTTATAAGTCGTGCCAGAGGAAGGAGTGGATAGACACAAATGTAATCGAAATAAGTGTAATTAAATACTTAATTACAATTTGCGTATAACTGCACTGCAAGTTATGATTGTAAAATTTTTACAAATTATATTTAATAAAGCAGAGTACAAAACGATAATCGGCCAATAAGTCTTCACACTTTATCGACCATGCAGACGAAAATGTCGTCGATGAATCTCAGGGAGGAGCGAACCGAATTGAACTGCGGTACTGCAAGCAGGTAAGCGGCAAGCATAAAAGGTAAGTCGACGCAAGGACCCCTCCTGCTCAAAGAAACAAATAAAGATTAGAAACGGGTTGAACAATCTTTAAATCGTTATGAGCTTAATTAAGAGATCATATGAAAATCGACCATTATATTACCGCTCGCACATTGGAGAGCAGCTAAGGTGGGCGGCAATGAAATGGCTATCTTCGCTCCGTCGTGGCTTGCTGAGCTCGGTGGGGGTGGACGAGTCGGCAGGAAATCATTACAGACGGTAGAATACGTTACGCTAGTCTCTGTAGAATACGTTCGATCGGTTCACTGCTATTTACTTCATCAGAATTCTTCGAATCACTCGCAGCTGCTGGACAGTAAATATCGGCTCCAAATAGGCATGGCTGAATCGTCTCCTTGGCATCCACGAAGTCCGTCGTGGTGATATCACACATCGTCGTCGACGTAACGGTCTCGAACGCAGGAAGGCATGGCTCGGCCACGGATCCTTCCTCCACTTCAGCTGGCTTCTTGTCGGAAATGGAAAATAAGTCCTTTAGAAGATCTAAGCTATAAAGCTTAGATGCAGCATTATTAACACATAAGTTATTGAAGTCTATATTCCTCCGGGAGTACCCATGAGTGGTTTTGCTAACTTGCGTAGCATTGCGGAAAAAATCCGACGAACAATTATATTTTGAATGAATATGTTTCAGAACATTATTCTTAAAAATTCTAGTTCTAACCGTGAGAGTTTGTTCCGTAGTCACCTGCGTAGGAATCCCGCCTTCTATTAACACATGGAAGCTCCCATGCTGCTGACTGCCATGTGAAGTCCTTGATGCCTTCAAACGTAATCCAGTCTCAGCTTTGTCCCAGCAGGAGAAGGTATTCATGCTTCGCTGGTGACCCTGCTCGTTTCCTCCATTTGCCTTGGTGAAAACCCGTGATTCTCTATTATGAGAGAAAGCGCATATTAAAGTTCCTTGCCCAGACTGCGTTCTACAGATGTCGGATCCCGAGCTTCCACACTGCCGACGCTTCTTTCGAAATTTCCACGACTAGTGGTCGCTTGTTGTCTCAGCGCTGCTCAAGGTAATCCCGTCTTCCAAGCATTGGTCGCAGCCATCAATTTCCTTCGACTCGGCAAGAACTCCAAACTCTCTGCCTTTTGCCTTACTCTTACTCTTTCGTTTGCTCGGGTTCAATTTCGGTTCGCTTGCTTGCGTCACGCCATCAGACTGCTTTTGAACACCTCGCGCCATCTGCTGTCGTGACAATACCGTATACACAGTTTTATGTACCCTATTATTCCCTCAAATTTCATTATCCTAGGCTTTAGAGAACCTGAGTTATTAACTTGTTGATCTTGGTGGTAACATTTTTATTTCTGCTTATATGTCAGTTGTCGTTCAAATTCGGAACCATGTTCATATGAACTTTTTTGTTTAGAATCACCATAATCATAGAAGGGAAGTAGTGAAACTCCGTAGTTCTCTATATTCCACCACATGGTAGCGCCACTGCTGATTTGGCTCCAAGCTTATTTTCCTGTTAACTTTTACTTACAAAATGATAAAATCTAAAATGAATGACAACATATCAAAAATAAAAATTCAATTGTGCATTTATTAAACTTTATTGCCTTTTATTATTAATAAATTTAAAACAGAATTGTACTCTTAAAAAAATAACAGTTCATGTATAATCAGAGAAAGAGTTCAAATATTAAGAGAGCAATTTTGCATATTTTTAATTTGTTTTACTTTTCACTGCATTACAAACATCTCTCCTCTTCTCTAGCCAGAAAATAAAAACGAGTCTGGGCATAATACAAAATACAGGGTAAACATAATACATTCGCTAAACACTTAAATTCTCATGGCCACTCCTTACAGGACATTAGTCTTTATATTCTTCATAACAACTTCCATAACTAAAAAGAAAGAAAGCAAGTCGAGTCCTTTTCTCATGAAATTCAATTCCCTATAATGACATTAACCTTTGCAAAGGCACCATTCTTTCATTACCTTTTCCCCACTCCCCTCTCCCTCCAACTGTTCCCTAATTTGTCAAGGGGATTTCTACAGCTTCTTTGAGTGTCTTTTTTCCCTCCCTACATTTTTCTTCCCTCCACTCCCCCCCTCTAAAGACCCCAGTATATAAGACGTCTTCTAAGCCTCTATTATCACTTTCACTCTATCCAAAAAGTTAGTTTTTTTTTACAGAATCTTACCATGCTGTGTTCATTTCTTTTTAATAAATTAATTATAAATTTAAAGAAACATTTTGTAATCTTGATATGAGAGTACTATGATTATGCATCTATTTGATTTTCCACAGTTTATCCACAGTTTCACAAAACTCCCGCGGAGACAATTTCGAATGGCTGCGCACTTTAATGTTCGGTTGCAAGTTTTTCTACAAATATCTCATCAAAAATTGTAAACTAAATTTTTTAGTTTACTTTTAACTCTAATAAAGAAATGTATACAACAATTTGTTTCAAATAAGAATTTAATCTTCAGTAATAAAAATTTATTTTCTTCTATATCAATGTAAAAGCATAAGAAAGTTTCACTACTTCCCTTCTATGATTATGGAATCACCCATACTATCTCCCCTAAAAGTTTGTACATTGAATTTTGCATCACCCTGTATAAATAATATACTAAAAATACAGTGGGGGACCGCGAATCCGGAATGCTCGGGACCAGAAGCCTCCCGGATTCGCAGTTTTTCCGGATTCGTGGTCTTTTTCTTTGGGAGAAGTTACACAACGCGTGTGTAATTAAATCGTTTCTGACAACTGTTATTTAAAATTTATTTTAAAATAAACGTTTTCACAATTATATAATTAAAGTCATTATTGTAATATAATCTTATTTATTAATGTAATTATATTACGATTTTGTCCCGATCAGAGGGGAAATTATTTTGACTGTTGCTAACCAAAAATTTCATAAGTTCAAGTTCGAGTTCTTCACGTTTGGTTAGCTACTGTCAAAATAATTTCCCCTCCGATGTTTCTAAGAAGTATCACAAATTCATTTATGACTATGTATTATTTTTACTTCAGCAAAAGAATGTTAGAAATGGCAGGAAAATTCAATTAGGATCTGTGTTAAATCAACGCTTCAAAAACCGCAGCAAATTCATCGGCGAATTAGACCTATCGGAATGTACACATTGTCGGTGATCAGGCCTAACAGTCTATTCTGAAAATGCACTAAATCATCAAAAATATCCAAAACTGTGCATTGTGAATATAATTTATTAAGGAATTTTAATTAAAACTAAATTTTATTCAGCAAATATGAAATTAAGCAAATTCCGTGAGACTTAAACATCCTTCATCCGTCTATTTTGAGCACTCGACGTTTTTGTTTTTTCTTTTTTTTGTTTTTTTCTCCTCATCCCTAAATGTTTAGCATTATTTTTGTGCACGCTACATGGGTGATATGGAGAATTAATTATATCAACGAATGTTATTTTTTTCTTAATATAAATTTTTTCCTTTGGTGGCTGATCACGTGGCCCTATTGCTTCATGCGAGGCTTCTTGTTTCACCATATTGTGAGATTTTATAGATAGACATTAAAGATAGGCGATTCAATTTACATTTAGCAGGAAACTTTTAATAAGTGTATTAAAAAGATTATGCTTTAAAAGTGAAGTGCAAAAAAATTGAGATAAACCACGTTTGAGAAATGCATATTTGCCCCCCACACCCCCTGGTAATCAGACCTAATTTCGGATTCGCGGTCTACTGGAGTCATGGTTTCTGGATTCGCAGTCCCCCACTGTATAAGTGTGTGTTATTCATTGACTTAAAAATTATATCAATCAACATGATGAAATATTTGTTTATATGAAATATGCATGATCAATGCAGACAGTGAAGCAAATAGGGGAATATTTTGGGATATTTTCCGGAAATTGGGGAAATGTAAAGGATTTATTTTTTTCTAATTCTGTCGCCACCATGTTACTGTCTTATCAGTCTCTTAGGGATCCAATCAAATAACGATAGAACTGCTCCAAGTTTCAAATAATTTTTGTGGGAGTGCAAAAGGAGTCTTTAAAATGTGTAGAGTAAACAATGCTTGCCTCTGTCACTTTAAACTGTGGCCCACCATCTCTCTTAATTTTCAAAAAACAAAAAATCAAGCATAAACTATGGGATGGAACAACCAAAATAGGAGGGAACCTCTAATCCACAAGATTTGAAATAGCGGATACGTATTTTTGGCTACCATGTAACCATCTTCAGTGAAGGGGGACAAAATGCATCTAAAGAAAGCAACTTTAATGCTAGAGAATACATATATTGTCCCCTTCAACCTTGTCTATATATTCTCTAGCATTAAGGATGCATTCTTTAGTTGCATTTTGTCCCTCTTTGCTGAAGATGGCTACTTGGGAGCCGAAATATGTATCCGGTATTTCAAATCTCCTTGTGGATTAGAGGTTCCCACCGATTTTGGTCTCTTAATTTGGCTATCCGCTATTTTCTAAGTTCAGCTGACTTGGGAAAACGGTGCCAAGTGATTTTAGGAGTGATTCTTTCCATAATTAAGGCATTCTGGAACACTACAAGCCACATTACGAGATATGGCAACCGCAACAGTGAACAGTGAGAAAGGAGCTGATGACCAGAAATCTCCTTCAGAGTTTTTTTTCTCATCAGATGGCAATGCTAATCGCTGAAACTGGTCCTATCAATAATTTCTATTAGAAATTGAACAACCATCCGCATTAAAAAACAAATATAATTTTACCCCTTTTTTTTTTACACTGCTTGACATTTGCTAAAGAACATGGTCATTCTGCTATTTAGGGACACTGGAAAATAATGCAGAGCACGTCAAAACATTGATTGCTACTCTGTTGTTCGATTTGCATAATTTGAATAGAAGTCACGTGTCCAGTGTGCTGTGGGTCAGTGAAAATCGGAATTCGTGGTGTTAGGGCGAATACACGTGCAGGTGTTTTGCAAACATTACTGTAACTTTTCAGTCCCTCTATCTCATATCATCTGCAGAATGCCAGAGACGTCATTTCAGGGATTACGATTGTGAATGAGCTGTTGAACAGCTTGAGGTAGGGCAAATTGTGACTGAATTTTCGTGAGCAATGGGTGTTGTGAAAAGTGTTGTTTCAGCAAAAAGAAAAAGAAATCAGACACCCACACAGATAGCCGCAGACCTTGCCGCTGCTACAGGCACTCATGTTTCTGCCAGAACCATTTTCCGTCTGTTGAATGATGTTGGGCTGTATGTATGGAAGCCTGTCAAATGCATTCCACTATCTCCGCTCCATCGACGGAAGATATTAGAGTGGTGTAATGACTATCGTGCTTGGGGCGTTCAGGAGTGGTCCATGGTGATGCTCTCCAACGAGCCTCAGTTCACTATGCAAAGTGATTCTGGGCATCAACTGATCTGGCGTGAAAGGGGAACTCATTTTGGGCACTATGCGTTTGGAAAGTGCAACGTTTTGGTCAAGGAGTCATGATGCAACATTCTGGTCATGATGCCAGAACACCCCTTCACATCTTATCACAAGGGTCTGTTATAGCAGCACGGTATTGCAGGGAGATTCTTCTGGATCTCGTTCGTCTTTTTCGTGGAGCAGTTGGTCCAGACTTCGTATTCATGGACGACAATGCATTTCCACGCAGGGCGAACATTGTATCGGATGTTCTTGAGTGAGGATATCAAGCATTTGCAGTGGCCTGCATACTCCCCGGACCTTAATCCCATAGAACAAGCCTAGGACGCTCTTGGTAGATATGTGGCACAAAGGAATCCCCCTCCTAGAACGCCACAGGAACTGACAACTGCGTTACAGGAAGAATGGGATAAAATTCCGTCTGCTCTTTTCAACAGTCTGGTGAATTGCATGCCAAACAGATGCAAGACACGCACTGCAGGAGGCAGTACTCACATTTCAAACCGGTGACAGACAACCATGATTTTTCTATAGTCACGATGCCTCTTCTGCTTTTGCCATTATGGTCGTTTCCTTAGTTTAAATTCCATGCCGTTTTGTGTTCATAAAGTCACGGTAATACATCTACTGAAGTTGTTTTTTTTTTTAATTTGCGAATTTGGATCCAATACGTCCATCCAGGGCCTGTATGGCCAGAGGCCGACAAGTTGGGTCCCTGGATGGACCTGGATTCACGACTGCTATATGATGGTCGCAGCAGCCGGGGGGGTAAAGATGGTCACCCATCCGGTGACTAGCCGTGCCTGATGTAGCTTAACTTCACTGTTGTGGTCAGTGAAAGCCCACCAGGCCACGGCCTCCCCCTAGTTTTGGTAACGTTTAATTCTTGGGACAGTATTTCTTGACAAAAATGTTGCTGTCCTTTACCAATTGTCAAGCAGTGTATTTTACTTATCCTCGATAAATTGAAGGTCCCCATAAATTGATACATTTTGCTCTTCCCTTGAGATTTGTTTTATCAAGATTCTACTGTTACACGCTAATAGCCAATTATACAATTGATATTATGTGAACATGACTAAGCCCAAGCAATCTAATAATAAACATATATTATGGAATGTAACTAATATAAAGTAAAAACCTCTAATCCAGAAGGAGAAAAGGAAGGAAATATTGAATACGTATTTCACGGACAAGATCTTCATCCAAGTAGCCAAAGAGGAAAGAATGCATATATATAAAGAAGAATGTTTGTGGGTTTGTTTCTTATAAAAATCTACAGCTTTATTCAGATCTTGATGAAATTTCTGAATATCTCGGAAACTAAGCATTGTAAGAAAAAATGTCCAAAATCAAAAGTGAATTATTTCGCGGGGGAAATTCATTAGTTAAACCCCCCCCCCCCCCCAATTGTGAGGGGGTCTGGGGGAGGCGGCAACTTTGAAATCTTAAATAGGAACCCCTACTTTTAATGGTATATTCTGAGATTGTTCACAATATTCGAGAAATGTTTCATTCTTGGTGTTTTTTCAATTGAACCAACCGTTTAGGAGATAGAGGCCCTGAAAGTGTGGAACTTTTAAAGTTTGAACCCAATTTTATCGATGAAGACAAAGAGATAGAGAGTGGGCGTTACAGGCATTCCTTTTCTATTTTTTAATAGTCTTTAAGAATCCGAAGTCAGAATTTCAAAAATCCAATATTTTTAATACGGACAGACTCTTGCCTTCATCGGACTGCTGCCCCCAAAAGTTTACTTGTGCACTAAAAAATTTTGAATTGAGAGTTCTTAGTACTTAACAGTTTGTTGAAAATCTTTAAAAATGATCAGTAACTGGAGATAAGGGAGAGTTAGCAGACTACTGAGAAAGAGTGGAAAGACGACAGAGGAAGCAGTCCTTTAGCTCCATGCTGTATTGAGCAAATGGCAAGCATGTCAATAGAAGAATTGGCGACCGCTGGACTACACAAAGTGATGAATTGGCAAGTTTTGCTTTAAGACATCGAGAGCAGAGTGAGAAATGCAACAACATAAAGTGTACATCTAAAGTAAGAGTACGTGACTTAGATTCAGCTCATGCAGATGCCGGGCAATGGTTGAAAAGTGAAGAGTGTTTGTGAATTGCGTGTCGATACCATTGTTGATAACTATTGTTGCACAAACTTTGTCTTGCGTTGTTGGTCATATTTCTTATTAATTTGCCCTGCCATCATTATGAATATCGATTTATTATCGATAATTATCATGTTTTCGAAATCTGAGGTAGACATTGTGAAATCGGTTGAACTGTTCTGCGAGTTCCCTCGTTGTTACATTGTGATCTTCATCAATTGCTTGGCGTAGATCACCATCTGAAATCATGATTGGCCGACCAGAGAGGTGCATCTTGAAGAGTGCTATCTCTGCGTCTGAACCGGCGATACCATTCTTCTATTGTACGTAAACTAACAGTGCCATCACCTAAACGTTGGCAAATGTTTCGGTGACGTTGCGCAGCACTGATCTTTCCAGAATACTCGTAGAAGATTATTGCTCGAATATGCTCGCGTGAAAGGTCCATTTCAGACCGTTGATGGCACTCACAGATGTATAGTCAGAAAGTTGATTCTTGGATGTAATATAGTAAAGATATTCAGGAATCGAATGCAATAGTTTGTTTGAAAACATATGAACACCCCCCTCGGAAAATGAGCCCGTCTTAGGCACGGGTTCTAGAATCGGAAGAAACTTTTGCAACAACCTGATATTTAGGCTAGCAGTGGCATACTTGGGGAGATCATTGTGAGCATTTTAAATTTTTTTTCAAATTTTCATTATAAACTTTTACTGTATTGATTCTAAGCATTTCCACGTTTTGGCAAAATTTAATCAAAAAAACAAAGCGTCCAAGCCACGAAAGGTTTATCACTTAGCTTATTTGGGAGCATAGCAGATCCAAATATTTCTTAAAAATACACTTTGGCTACATTCTGAGTGAATGTGAATATTTTGGAAACTGAGATGCTGATAATGCGATGATTGAACTTTCGTTTCCAAGAATTATTAATAATGAGCATAAAATGATGCAGTGACAGGATATAAATAAGACAGTGCAGTATATCACCTAGACTTCGGATTTTTCGTAGAATGTATAGTCTCTTTGCTCCGTGTTGTATTGATTGAGTTATTATTTAACCAATATGGAGTTTTAATTTAACTTTTTGAGAATGGTCTGTTTAACTACAAGTATAATTATCCCAGGCAACGCCGGGTGCTCCGCTAGTAAAACATAAAGCTAGAAAATATTATGCATGCTTGGCAAGATCAGTTCATCCTTTCATTGAGGTAATCAAATGCTGCTGAAGGATTAGTTGCCACTCTTGTTGAAGAGCAGTTGGCAGTTCTTGGCATGTCCTGGGAAGAGATTGTGGCTATTACTCTCCCGACAGCATCTCACAGATGATCGACACAATTAAGGTCAGGGGAGAATGTCAGCTAGAAAATTTGCTGTAGCCTATACAGGGATGTGCCCAGAAAAAAATCTGAGTGTGAGTTGTCTGACTCTAACTCTCTCCTCCCCCCACCTGCAAATAATTCCAGTTGGACTTTCAGCGCATTTCTTGACAATAAAATGAGAAACAAGTACAATAGGTCTACGCTGGAGACGGAAACTAGTAGACCCACGTTATACTTCGTTCGCACTACGAAACTAGTTACAAATAGAACTAGTTTCTTTTCTGGTTCCAGGTGAACCAGTTCTAATTGAAAACTAGTATTATCATCCTCCTGTTCGCACTGGAAATCCTGTTTAGAGGTGGGAATCCAGTTCCAGACACAACAAATAGAGCGTGCCCTGAAATGATTAATGTTTCTTCATCGTTATTTAAAGATGGCGCTTGTCAAATCACTTGTGCTGCAACATCGTAGACTTTGCGAGTTACAAAATCAAATGCAGTTAAACACAAAACGGATTACGTATTTGTTATACTCAAGAAAGCGTTTGCATGATAAACGCAAACAAGTGTTGTGTGGAGCAGTTGCTTTATTGTCTGAACGATTGTTTACAGTTTGGGAAACAAGGAAAGCTGGAGAATGGCGGTCTTTACCTCAACATTTCACTGATGAACAGTGGAAAGAAAACTTCCGTATCTCACGTTCTACTTACAATATCTTGTGTATTAAACTACAAGAGCTACAGAGCATGGATACACCATTTCGTCTGTGTATTTCATTAAAAAAACGTATTGCTGTTGCATTGTATACCTTAGCCTCAACCGCTGAATATCGTACAATCGCTCATTTATTTGGAATTGGTCGAAGTTCAGTGTGTGAAATAGTGTACGAATTTTGTTTACTGATTGTGGACAAATTAATGACGGAATACATATCATTTCCAAAATGTGCCGCTGAGTATTTGACAACTGCAAACGATTTTCTTATGCTTCTGCAATTTCCTCAATGTATTGGAGCAATGGATGGAACACATATAACAGTGAGCCCACCAAAAGATCACGCAGTGGATTATTATAACTACAAAGGTCATTACATCATTATTTTGTTGGCTGTTTATGATGCCAGATACAGATTTACATACATAAATGTTGGAGCACCGGAACGAAGCAATGATGCTCATGTTTTACAATGCAGCAAAATGATGGACA
>JAHWFO010074600.1:0-26203 GCA_023313115.1 Rhysida immarginata | reverse complement strand
GAGTAAGGTTTACATGTGCCGAGTGTCAGGTTGGCCCAAAGGGGAAAAAGTAAAAATAATCTTTTGCTTGATCTGTCTGTCTGACATGAGCCTGCGATATGCGCGGACCAACAAGGGGAGAGGTCCAAAATGCTAACACCGAGTTGAGTTAGTGAAGAAAGCCATTGTTGCTACGACAGTCAACAATACGTTAACAATCGAGCAATAATCATGCTTCACCAAGAGATGGCGAAGCAATGATTATTTGCATTTTTGATCTCGCCCAATGTATGTCATGTCCTACAATGCAGAGTAAAGTTTCTGCAACAATAGGGCATTTTTTTTCACTGGCGCTCTCTGGCTATTTGCGTGGGCACTACTCTTTGTCTAGCAGACAACTTTACTTTTCCTTATTGGCCTCGATGGCTCAGTGGCATTCATGATCTCCTCTGAAGATCGCCTGATAATGGAAACGACATACATTGTTACATCATCATTAGTCGACCAAATTTAGGGCTTATTATTGGTAGAAATAGGATAAACAATGGTCGACTAATGATGATGTAACAGTACTGGACGTTTCCGTTATCAGGCCTTCTGTCTAGGTGGTGTTGCTCTGATGTCCGTGGATGTGGCTGCGATCCCGGCCGAGGACGACGAGGATTTTTGCAGGGGGGAAAACACTATTATATAAAAGAAAGAGCGAAAAATGTATACACTCACTCATTCATTCGTTCATTACGAAATCTCCAGAACTATGAAGCCTACAAACTTGAAATTTGGCAGGTATATTTCTCTCGGCTTTTAGGTGAGGGTGATAGAGGGATAAAATGTAAGCAACATTTACCTCTTTCATTTTTTCTCTGGGGCATTGTTTTTGAGTTAAAAAAGTTGAAATCCTACCTGCAGGAAACAGTTGTTTGGAATCTGCGGAGACACTTAAAGATATTGGTAAACGAGACACCAGTGGAATCCGATGAAGAGCTGGTAGCCGGAATCGCCATAGCTGGGGACCACATTCGCGAAGAAGCAGGAACTTTTGAACTTTTTACATCAGTCCATGCGGCGACGTTGTGAAGCCTGCATTAATGCCAGATAGAGTGAATTAGAACACTTATTATTGATGAAAATAGGAAAGAAAATTCCACAGCCTGGATTCGAAACAGGAACCTGCTCACCGTGCAGAAGCGCCAACCAATTGCGCCACTGTGGACATGGAAGCATTAACGCTATTTACATGTCCTTAGGGCTGCTTAGAGCAGTACCCAGTTCATAGATTTTTATTTATTTTATAAAAATTTTGTATTACGAAAAATTCTAATAAAAAGCAATCCATTAGAAGCGTCATATACTATTTTATGTTTGTGCAAGATTTTAACACTCTTTCTTTAGCAACAAAAAAGTTATCGATTTCTGGTCCGAACTTTCCTACTGCGTATAATCATTCTGCGTATTGGAACTTTTAAAGTTTTGAACCCAATTTTATCAATGAAGACAAAGAGATAGAGAGTGGGTCTTGAAGACATTCCTATTCTACTTTTTGAAGGTCTTTAAGAATCCGAAATCAAATTTCAGAAATTCAAAATTTTTAGTGCACAAGCAAAGTCTTGGGAGCGGCAGTCCTATGGAGGCAGAGTCTGTAAGTATTTATTGATAAATATTGTATTTTTGAAATTCTGACTTCGGATTCTTAAACACATGAAAAATTAGAATAGGAATGTTTGTAAGACACGCTCCCTATCTCTTTGACTTACTTACTTACTTACTTTTCAAACCCGCTTATCCGTTAGGGTCGCGGGGGCAGCAGCCCTATGGAGGATCTCCAGCGATCGCGATCTTCCGCCATCAGGCGCATGTCCTCCCTGGTAATATCCAAGCGACTCGAACCCAGATTCTCCATGTAGTCTAGCCACCTGGTTCTAGGCCGACCCCTTGGTCTCTTACCCACCGGCTTGGAAAATAACAACTGCCTAGGAAGACTAGTTTGCGGCATCCGTATCACGTGGCCATACCAGCGCAACTGAGATCTCTCAATGCGGAGAAGTAGCGGCTCAACACCTAAAGATTCCCTTATTGTGCTGCTGTACACTCTATCTAGTAGGGTAACACCTGCCACACCTCTCAGGAATCTCATTTCGGCCGCTTGTACCCGCGATCGCACTCTGTCGGTCATTACCCAAGCCTCATGACCATAGGTGAGAATGGGGACAAAGATGGATTTGAAGACGGAGAGCTTGGCTTTGTTACCCAGCTCTCGTTTCGTTACCACGGATCGCCACAGTTCACGTCTGACACAGCTTGTTGCACCGATCCGAGCATCCAATTCTTTCTCCTGCCGTCCATCACTCGTGAATGCAATCCCGAGATACTTGAACTTCTCCACCTGTCTCAATGAGGCTCCCCTAACATGGAAAGCGCACTGAGCAGGCTGTCTTGAAAGAACCAGAACTTCGGTTTTAGCCACACTGATCTTCATCCCAGCTTCTTCACATTTGGCTGCAAACCGGTCTAGTGCATGCTGAAGGTTCGTGCGAGAAGACCCAAGCAGGACAAGGTCGTCCGCAAAGAGCAACCTCTCCACCAGGCAGTCGCCCACACAAACACGCTCATCGCCTCGGCTGCCCCTGTCTATCCAGTCCATAAAGATAATGAACAAGAGGGGCGACAGTACGCACCCTTGGCGGAGTCCAACACCCACGGTGAACGGTCTTGACTTAATTTGTAAGTGATGTTTAAAAACGTTGTGGAGTACAAGTTTATTTGGTGATATTTCACGTAAGATAAAAACGTTTTAACGACAAATATCGACACCGCGAAAACCGTCTACAGAGAAATACCGCCATCGTAAAAACGGTCTACCAAGAATTTCCGCTATCGTAAAAACGGTCTAGCGAGAATTTCCGCCATCGTAAAAACTGTCTAGCGAGAAATTCCGTAATCGTAAAAACGGTCTAGTGAGAAATCCCGCATTCGTAAAACCGTCTATGGATCAATTCCTGTTTTGCCAAAAACATCCTTACCTGTAATCCTTTTGTGCTAAACTGTACCTTGGATAATTGCGTAGAGCATGAATTACGTCAGTTGTGACTTTTGAAATAAAGAGCGTTTAAAAGAGATTTGCGTCATTCACCATTCAATCATGGAAATAAATGCAACGGTTAAATTTACGCAATATTTTTCGGCTCTTGTCGCTGGTAGTTCTGGGTCCGGTAAGAGTACCTTAGTAGCTCAAATGTTGAAGTATAGAGATGAAGTGATGGACCCGCCGCCTACGGAAATAATTTACTGCTATGGAGCTTTAATCCCGCCGGTTGTTAAAAACCTGAACCTACCTAACATTACGTTTCATGCCGGAGTGCCAGATGAAAAATTGATACACGAACGCATACCTGAACAGGCTTTACTGATTTTAGACGACTTATTAAATGAGGTGAAAAACAATGACCTTGTTGAGAAAATCTACACGCGCTACAGTCATCATCTCAACTTCTCTGTGTTGTTAATCACTCAGAACCCCTTTGCACATTCGAAAATCATCCGTACAATAAGTTTAAATACCCAGTTCATCTTTCTACTAAAGTCACCCAGAGACGTAGGTCAGATTCGCACCTTGGCCTCGCAAACAGGTTACGGACGCTTACTCATCGAAGCCTTTAAAGATGCCACTCGGGAACCCCATAGTTATTTACTGCTTGATTTAACTCAGAGTTGTCCTGATGTTCTGAGATTGCGTAGTAAGATTTTTTCCGCCCGAAAAACCTATCGTGGTTTATGCGGATAAAGCGCGGGTTTAAAACCGCCGAACGTCATTTTAAAATCGGCTGAATAGGGTGTTGATACAACGATGATTCCTCTGGTTGTGAAACATCGTCATTTTCTAGGAGCTTTGAAACACTCGTCTCCTCAGCATAGGAAAGTATTAATGCAACATGCCACTCTTAATCAAGTTAAAGCGTTGTACGAGATCTGTCATAACATTCTACATCGTAGAGTCCACTGGACACCACCTATTAAACAACATTTGCGGAAAATAAAAGGTTTAGCCCATAAAAAAATTTCATTAAGGGCCAAGAAAACTTATCTGAACCAACGTGGGAACGGATTCTTGCTACCTCTTTTGCTAGGAAGCGTAGCTGCACCTATTTTGAATAAATTAATTAGTTAAGAACATGCAAAAGTACGTTTTACTACCGGCTCACGAATATCAAAGGTATCTTCACGCTACGAACCAGAGCGTCCCTGTGTCATCGCGCCCCGTTGAACATGGTCAACCTAAGGATGAACCTAGTGTGGTTAATGATGTTGAAAAAAAACGTAATAAACAGCTGGATTCTCAAATCAATGAGATTTTAAAAGCATCAAATTTGAATGTGCATCAGAAAATGGATCTTTATTTAAATACACTTCAAAAATATCTAAGAGCCAGACGTCGTGAAGCTCATTCGAAACGAACAAGCCTTTCAACCCAAACCGACCCTCAACCATCTCCAAACCCGTCTTTAATACCACAAACGCCGTCACCGCAATCCCTTCAAGAAACACCTACATATCTGTATCCGCAGCAACTCGTCTATTCACCCGATTTTCGCACGTCTGCAGACTTAAAAGAAAAAACCCTCGCCGACCGTGATATTGCCATGGCTAGCGGATTCGAGGAGACCTACGACGAGGACAGCCGGCCGGGTAACATAGTGAGTTTGTCTGTTGAGCAGCCTTCCCCACGTACACGTTTCATAGACACACTACGAAAGAGACCTGATGTTATCACATGGAATAAAAAAGGAACTGTGTCCATCGGAGGTAAATCAATACGAGGATCGAACATTAATAGTTTAATACAAGACGTATTATCACCCATCCCCCACCTGAAGAAACCTCTACCTGGGAGAACCCTGTTTACCGACGTGATACATCATGTAGACATTCCCGAAGAATTAATCGTGAATCCCGTGTACCGCCCGACGCATGCATCTGACACGCCAAAACTCCCCTGGTTACATTATGATAAATAACAATTTAACGTAAAATATTGGGTTGTATTGCAAATGATAAAATTTATTTTAACGTCTGTAAAAAAAAAAAAATTAAAATCGAATAAAAATGTAATTCAATGTATGAAAAACCGTTTTATTGTGTAATTTATTTATTTATTTATTTATTTATTTATTTATTTATTAAAAGTAACCACAAACAAACACAAATTCAAGTGGAATACAAAAAAAGTTTATTTGAACAAAATGAATATACAGAAATTGAATAAAACAGATAATAATAATTAGAATAATTAAACAGAGTCATTTAAAGGCTTGCAACATTGGTTCCATTTGGCCTTTTGGCAGATATTAAATTCAGAGTTGCTAGTATATTCGTCTTGGATGATTTCGCATTTCACGAGTAAGTCGTTCAAAAGCAGTTCGTTTGTATAAGTGTTGTTCAAGATGTCTGCCGTAGAATAACCTCTGGCTGCTAATTTCAGGTAATGTAGACAGTGATGACCGCATGTGTCAGACGTCTGATGTTGCACTATTCTCGTGTTGTAGATCCATTTTTCCGAGTGCATAAGCATGAACGGGTGGAATTGCGTTTGAGGAAACATTCCGAAAGAATCAAAGATGTATGCTTGTTTGTAGGACGGTATAAAAAAAGCCACCCAGTGCGAGCCTGGCTTGCTGGAATCATCCGTATTAGCAATGAGTAAAGCTGGATGCAGAGGTTTGAGTTGAAGCATCAAGTCCGCCGGGAAAACACCTCTTGCCATAGTACATGTGAATGGATCTCTCTCGAGAGCCCTCCATAGCTCTTGCGTATCCATCCATCGATCTTAATTTGTGAAATCGAAGCTCACGGTTCTGTCTTTATTGATTTCCAAGAGATTCTGATATTGACAATAAGCAATCAGATTCACCGAATTTGCTAAAGGTTCGGAAAACTGAACTTCAACACTGAACGTACCGTTACGTATAAGGTTATATCTATCTGTATAATAATTCCTGTCCCCCGAAAGATCAAAGGCCAGAAATGTGTAACCAGAACCGTAATCGAACTGACTGATGTCAACATCTCTGTCTTCTTTCCAAATCCCCAGTGCTTTCATGGAATGAACAAACTCTCTCAAGTATGACCCTGAGGAAAAATTCGGCGTCAGAGGGTTTAGAGGTATTGCATGAGTATCCAATGAGAGGGAGAAGAAAGATAGATTGAAATGTTGAAAGTTGAATGGATTCGAAGTAAAAGAACCATTCTGGGCTTCACTCGATGTAAATGCAAAAATCAACCGCGAGGGAATCTGACCCGTAATTAAGTTCTGTATGACGTGATTTCTAGTACCCGTAGCAATACTCACGGACCTCATTTCAACCCGTCCGATAGGGTAAAACGCGTTAGTGGTTTGCAGAGTCTTTGCATGTGCTAATAACGTGGCTGTGTTAACTTTAACTCTCTCGACATTCTGCGTTGCTTTTCGGATTGTAATCTGATAATTTGGGTTAGCTACGTCAGACATCAGAGCAAAGGAGGGTTTACTTCTGTAAAGCCTCAGACGAAAATCCGTAGAGTTTAGTAGCAACCGACCCTGCCGAAAGATGTCTAAATGGAGCGGGCCTTCCATGTAGTAAACGCCGTTTCGTGCGAGTCTTTTACGTAACTTAAACCCATTGTTTGCATCGTCGACATTGTCCATTTTACTGCTCGTGTCTTTACAATACCCGGCTGTTGTGAGTTGACTTTGTTTAGAAGTCTGCCCATAGTTCAAAAGAGTTTCAAAATAAGCTCTGTACAGATATAAGTTATTACTATGACTAACTAATGTATCACCTTGATAGCAATCGACTTGTGAGAATAGCGAATGTAAGAAAAGGTTCACAGGTCCTGTTTTATCAGCAGCTGGTAACGGTCCGTCCCCTTTGTTGATAACGACTTCTAAGTTTAATGTAGATTGATCGAGATCCGTGTAAAAATCTGCCAAACCAGGTACGTAGAATTCAATAGGCCCGTCTTGGCTGATGATGGCTGTTGGTTGGTACCCCGTGACGTGCCGCTTTTCCTGTTGGCCGCTCGTGTGAGGTATAGAAAAAATGTCGAGATCGCTGTTGAGACATTCGGTGCTCAGCTGGTGTATCATTGATGCCATGATTACGTATGTATTAGGCGAAAACCGATGATAAAGGACGTATGTTTAAAATCGGCTTAGAACGTAGTTTTGTCTGTGTTTTTGTCGACTTCTTCTGTTTCTTCCTCTTCTTCTTCTGTTTCTTCTGCCCGTTTTTCAGCTTTTTTGAACGCTGCACTCGACTTCTTTGTCTGTATTCACTCTTTAGAAAGCTCTCCACGCTGTTGCCTCTGGGTCTTTTTACATGTGAATGAGTAGGAAATGCCGAATTTCGTCTTTTAACACGACCTCTACCTCTCTGAACTCTAGCACCCATTTCCTGCAGGGCATTACCTCCAGCTTCTTTCATACGTGATGACAGCGACTGTTTAAAATTTTGACCATGTATCACATCGTTAAAAACGGAAACACCGCCCTTTAGGGCATGCCGACCGAGAATCTTGCCCACGGATTTGAGTAAAGGTGTTGCCAAGCGAAACAGATTTGAAAACACTGAACCAATCCCATTGCCTCTCTGGAAAACCGAACCTCTAAACACAGGTAAACCATTCCCTCTCTGGTTTAAATAGTAACGCGATATTACTTCCTGGCTCGGCTGATAGGGGATATGCATCTTGAAGTAATCGAGGAGGAGAGAAAAAAAGAAATCAACCTCGCACTACAGTTGTTTCTTACGAAAATGTAATTTCACTATGGTTTTACCTGTTAAAAACGCGAGTAAATCACCGTGGTCGGAATGAACCGCGATTTCAATCGCGTCAATGACGTTTTTACTTAAGGGAAAGTAGTCGGGTGAATGAAAAGTCTGATAAATCACTTCTCGTCTGGCATGTGAAACGGGTATGATTCGTAGGAGCGGAGCGAATGTGTTACCCACGACCTGCAGTTGTATGATGTCTGTATACAGATAAAAACCATGTATGCCACGCGTAAGATCTATCGGGATTGAACCCTCACCGATAACGAGTTCTAGGTCAGCGAGTTCAGCCTGTAAACCCAATGTGTAACATAAACCTTCGCTAAAACTAATATAGCGACCTTCTGTGCATCTGAAATGAAAACATTTGTTAGGTGTGAGATTGATTTTGTAAAAAGCCTGTTCTTTCAATGGAATCAATTTAACGAGCGCCTCGACAACATCGCTACGACTATCATAATACCCCTCGGGAATTTTTAAGATGCACTGTTCTGGAGTGTCAGGCGGATCAAAAATAACACAGCTGATAAAACCGTCATCTGTGTCGTTTAAGGGCATAGTAATAGGTGTTTTCAATTTCTTGTTCAGAAACCTAGCCGGTATAAATCCATTGTTGACAGCGGCTGGAAATTCGATGAACTGCGTTGAGGACCCCGTAAACAATACAAGATCATTAACAATCTTTGTCTCGATGCCCGCCTTTCTAAAACTATCTTTTAGAAAATCAATTGCGGCTTCCCTATTTTGCAGTTTGGTACTCTTAAATTCAAAAATTTTTTGATAAAGAGGTGCAGACTTGGGATACCTAAACGTAACAGAAAATTCGGATACCCACTTAAACGGCCGGTTGTAATCCGGAGTTAGAGAGAAACGGTCCTCGTAGAAAATGTTTGGCGAAACATTGAACAACTTACAGAATTCGGGCGTGTTAAAGCGAATCCCGACATTCAGCGGCAAACTCATGACGACATTGAGGTCTAAAGAAGGGTTATGGTAAATGAGAGCATCTTTCAAATAGGCTTGTAACACCAATTCAACTTCGATTATGAAAGTCTGGAATGTCGGAGTTCTTACTGGTGAAACAATGCTGAAATCGATTTGTTCATCTATGTGATCAGTCTTGAAACCTATTTCAAAAGTGTTGTTTACAGTCGTAATGTTCTTAAAGAGGGCAGGGAAATGTGTTTCCGATAAACCAACCTCCCATCGCCCCTGGAAACGTAGCGTCCTCGGCAGTCTTGTGATAAAATGAGCTGTTGTATTGGAATGAATTTGATCACCCGTAGGTGTATTTGATGGTAGCGTAACATAAAAATCCGTATCTTCATACATGATCGCTGTACTCGGATCCAACTGCTGTCAATCGCCTCTTGTCAAGCATTTAAAAGATCAATCTCTCGCACCCAGCTGTTCATGCTGGCTGGGTAACCTTGCCATTTCACAAAAGCTTCGCGAACACCACGCCTCGTACGCCGACGAATAATCTGTTCAATGTTAAAAACTTCGGGTTTTTTCACCTTTTGTAACTCCTGGTCGTAGAATACACCTGAGACCTCGCTACCATCGTAATCTTTAATTTTATACACAACAGGTTTTCTATAAATGATTTTTGAAACCTCAAACACCTCCTCTGTCCAGTTTGGAAGATAACCTTTATCAAATATGTTTTTCACTTTCGAAATACGTACGTAATCACCGACTTGCAACCTTGGCTTTGTTTGTGGTGCTGCTGTATAATAACTCTGTTGTTTCAGCCATAGAGCTGGGGCATTTCGTTCATTGACATCAGCTGGTGCCATACCCAGGGCTCTGTGATTGCGTTGGTTGTAGCTTAACACGAGATCCGGTAAGACGTCGATGTATCTGTGTTTGTTGGTAAATGTAAAAAACTTAAACATCCTCGTTTTTAACGTACGGTTGAATCGTTCGATCGTAACGGCTTTCAAATCTGATTCTGTGGTGAAGAAATCGATGTCGAGTGCTTTAAAATAATCTTGAACGTGTTTGTTTAAAAACTCCTTCCCTTTATCGCTGTTCACTTTTACAGGAACACTGCTGAGTGTGAAAATTTTTTGAAAGGCTTTCTGAAGCTCGAGTCCCCTCTTCGTTTTTAGAGGAATGACCCACGCATAGCGCGAGAAAACGTCGATGCAGGTAAGTAGAAATTTATAACCATCGTTCTGTTTTGACAAACTGGTTAGATCAACCAAGTCCACTTGAAATTGTTCAAATGGCGCATATACACGCATTCGATTACGGGGGTAATGATGACGCACCGGTTTATGCAGCGTATAAGCTCTCACGCCCCTTAACCATTCACCTGTCTCTTTTTCAGAATGATTTGTTTGTTTAGCTAAACCTCTCACGCCACCAAAACCTGCTGCATTAGCAGGGTTAGAAAATGCCTCATCCATGACAAAAATTTAAATTAAGTTATGTAAAGAACACATCTGTATTTATTTATTTATTTATAAACAGGTATATGATTGTACAGGCCCAACCTTTTAGACAGTCTTAGCCCCCACCTCAGCTGCACACCTATCAATTGAAACAATGTATCCATTAGCTGAAAATTAAAAACAATACAATACACATTGAAACAGCAGTCGTAGAAGACATTGTAAAAGAGTTTGGAAAAATTTGGTTACCCTAGAAACAATAGTGAATTAGTAATTAGGCAATTAGTTTAATCCGCTGAGGCGCCAGTACGGAAGCCGCTAGCCGAAAAGTATGGTATATAAGCTCGTCGAGAGGTGTTCACTTGTAAGCCAGAATCACCCAAGTGGCTTTTGCTGAGAGTATTAGGACCCCTCTAATCCCTCACCCTGGTGCTGGTGCTTAGCACCAGCACCAGGGATATATCAGAGGATGATAAAATTAATTTTATTCCAGGCCCCACCCAAATAAAAGACCAACGCCCAAATTAAAAAGACCAACGCCCAAATTAAAAGCCAACGCCCTAATTAATCAACCAACACCCAAATTAAGGGAGGGGAGGGACTTTAATTAGATCAAATTGACCAACGCCCACATTAAACGGCCAACGCCCTAATTAAGGGAGGGGGAGGGACTTTAATTGGATCAAATTGACCACGCCCACCTCATTAATATGCGCGTAGAATAGGAGTATATCTACTGACATGATGCAGTTACTACCCTATGTACCTCCGGTGCATCATGCATATTTCGAAACACTGCCACATGCAGAGCATAAGTAAAATCTATCCGTGTCTTGTAATTTTGACAATGTAATTAGCGTCTAAAATTAAATTTTATGTCTTGTTATGCGTATTTGTAAACAAAATTGGATTAAAGTGAAGTATATTTTAAGTTATATTTGATTTTTCAAAATTGAAATTAAAGGATTTTTGCAGTTGTCTAATTTTGAAAGTGGTGTAAGTCCATTTACAGCCTATAAATATATATTATTATAGTCTAATTCGCCTAAAACAAATTGATATAATCAAATTAAATATCGATAAAACAGTAGAAACATTGCCAGACTTCATATAATTTGCCTAAATTTTTTAATTAACAGATATGCTAACCTTTAATTTTCTCGAAACAAAAGAAAATGGACTTACACCATTTTCAAAATAAACGGTCCACATAATCTATAAGTCAGAATCGTGACGTAAACTCAGTCGAAAAATTCTTGACTGAGAAGTCAGAAAATTAATCCATGACATAGCCTCTTTTGTCCACCGCAGGGTCAAGGAACATTAAGGGAAAAACGTGTTCCACCCCGTCTCCTTATCTGTGGTAGGGGTTCCAAAAGCGTGGGCCGAGAGAAAAAATTTAAAGTGTGCCTCAAGTGTGCCGGGAGAAATAGAAGTTTGAGAACCCGGCACGCGATCGTTTCGCTATGAAAACTTTTAGCAACGTTTTCCCTCCTCCTATAGGAAAGTGGTATTTTTTTCCGATAGTAGTAAAAATATCTCGTTTTCTTAGCTCTCGAAAATGGTAACAGCTGATGATAATCGTTAACGCTGTTTCAATGGGCTTGGGACAGTGATGATTTTATTACCAATCGCCATGTTTATTTTCAAGCATGCCACGTTATGTTCCTCAACGAACCATCTAATCATCTATTCTGCAGATCTATGTTGCTTCAATCTTCAAGTCAATCAGCTTTTGTTCAGCACTTCGACTCCGATCAGCTCAGATGTAAGTCAGAAAATCGTTATAGTTCACATGACATACTCAAATCTGACAGATTCGTGTTGCCGAAAACGCCAACTAGCCATAGGAAACCAAAACAATGGTACCGAAGCAATGAGGAAACCAAAAAAACTATCAAAATTGAAACCATGACTGTAGATGGAGGTTAGGGGTCGTTCAAGAAATACGTCACGCTGTTTTTGGCAACCCCCCCCACGTCCCCCCATATCACACTGTGTCACATTTTCCATACCCCCTCCCCCTTTTAAGACGTCACACCAAATAATTTAACCCCCCCTTCCTACAAACAAAAAATCTTTGGTTCTTCCAAGCACAATGAACCTTCTTGAAGTAAGATTTTATTGCTGTTTATGAGTAAATCAGCTAAAATTTGAAAAGTCTCTTGGATTTATATAATGAAATTTCGTACTCTCTTTTTAAAATACCCCACCGCCCATATTATCCACATATTAGTGGCTAATAATATCTTAATTAAATGTATATTTATGTACGATTTATTTCTTGTTTGTCAACTGAATACACAAACAAAAGATCCAGAAAATTTATTTATGTGTTAACAATTACGATTTTTGAAATTGGAAAATTTAACCATCCAAAAAGAAATATTGCAAACATTCTAAGAAACAGCTTTAATCGTGACTAGAAGTACAATTATTAATGTATTATGAGAAATTGAGTCTCGGCAACGCGATCATCACATGCATGTGCTCATGTTAACCATTTATTCATTGTTGACTCCTCACTATGAATCGATTGTTACATGACATATCATTATCTTGGTATTCTGTAAGGTCTCTCTTAGAGCACGTGCAATCGACTTGAAGGGGTCTACGATAAAGTCTGAAAAGATGATATAGTCGAAATAAGACCTTGATGATGATATTGTCGAAAATAGAATTTGAAAAAGCTAATCCGTTTTAAAGTTAATCATGCAAACGGTGGACGGGTAAACCTACAGCCCGAACGTGCATTCTTATAAGTAGATTTTAGCTAGAGCAACACCTCCTAAAGAGAAAGCCTCTGCACGGAAACCGTCATACATTGCTACATCATCATGGTACTGCAAATTCAGGGCTTATTATTGGTAGAAATACGAATAACAATGGTCGAATTATGATGATGTAACAATATATGACCTTTCAGTTGTGAGGCTTTCTTTCTAGGAGGTGATGCTACATCATCATAAGTCGACCAAATTTAGCGCTTATATTTGGTAGAAATAAGTTTAACAATGGTCGAAATGTGATGATGTAACAATGTATGACGTTTCAGTTGTTACATCATCTTAAGTCGACCAAATTTAAAGCTTATTATTGGTGGAAATATGATGATGAAACAATATATGACGATTCAGTTGTTTGGGTTTTCTTCTAGGAGGTGTTGCTATAGCCAACACCTCCTAGAAAGAAAGCCTCACAACTGAAAAATCATACATTGTTGCATCATCGTAAGTCGACCAAATTTAGGGCTTACTCTTGGTAGAAATACGATCAACAATGGTCGAATTATGATGATGTAACAATATGTGACGCTTCAGTTGTGAGACTTTCTTTCTAGGAGGTGTTTCCAATGACGTATATTAAAGATAGACTCCGAATCCTATTGTTGTAACTTGAAGCAAATTGGGAAGCTCCATGCCCAGAACTGTCATGGCCGAAACTGAGTGAAGATGATGCAAAACACATGGCTAAACACAAGAGTAGCTGATTAATAATTCTTTCACACGCCGATCACGGAGTGATAAGTTTATCTTTTCGTTTACTTTGTATTTGAAGTATTTTATTATATTTTATAAACAATTTTTCGATCATGGTTTCAATTTTAATTTCATTTCGATTGTTTTTCAGTAACGTATTTTCATTTTAGTTACGTATTTTTTGATTTATTTTTGTGGAAAATGATTCCTGATCCTTTTTCTTGTCTGTTTGTACAATTGTACGCAGAACAACTTTGAATAATGGTTTTGAATTAATAATTCCTCGGGTCCAAAATCTTCAAAAACAAAGCAGCCAGACAGCTAATTACTCCACGGCTCACTCCTGCCCAGAACGGTCATGGCTCAATTTGCTTCACTTTTTGCCGCTGTTAACAATAGGATTCGGAGTCTATCTTTAATATACGTCATTGGGTGTTTCTATAGCCCTTAATAAGAAAGCATGTATATCCTGTCCATTGTTAGGATTGGCGATTGCAAACAATTTGAAAAAGTCATTGTTTTGATTGTTACGTATAATAATAAAAATAAACATTATTGTGAAACTCAGAATGGTCAGAATTTTTTATTGATATAATAAGCCACAGATAGCAAAGGTTTTTTTTTGTTTTGTTTTTTTAAAAATGTAGCGCCTCTTCAATGATAACATTGTTTTGACATTTGAGAAGCCATGTAATGGAACGTAAAATCAAAATATAATTAATCAGATGGAACGGATACTTAATCTACAGGGGGCCCCATAAGTTTTAATACATAGGAAAAAATAAACATTTTATTATAGCATGTTCTCATGTATTTACATTTTGCATTTTCAATAAATTACGTCCTACACAATTAGTCAAATTTGGCAAAAAAAATCCTGAATTTGGTTATTCTAAAATTTACCCATGTTTAAGTATATTGAGTGGAGCCAGGTGCCTATTCTAGTGAAAGGATAACAGAATTGCACTACATCAGTTTCTATCAGAAGTGAATATTTGTGAGAAAATGATGTGCTCTGTACAATCTCAGCGGTCGATTGGCAGAATGGAGGGAGATGAAGATGGCTTGCAGCAGCCAGCAGTTTCCACAGTTAGGGAGGGGGAGTGAACGTCAAAACTGTCATGTTTTTGATAAAATTACCCAATTATCATTTGATGTCAAGCAGGCCCCTGCAATCGAGCGGGTAGGCTTCCCGTTATACTGCCCTGTAGTTGTCTGCAACACCCTGTATAGAGCAAGCATAAAAAATATACACCCATCACCAAGCTGTCAGCATTTTTATTGATTGTTCCCTCTGAATTCAGCAAAGTTCAAGAGTAAGCATGGGTTTGCGACCCAAAGTTCCTTTATCCGCAGGTAAGTTTATTAACTTTTCTTTTGTTATCACAAGCTTTAAAATCCATCATTAAACTTCCTCGGTGTATAATCTTTGTTACTTTAACATTCGTTAAGCGTCGGCTGAGCAGAGTACTTGGGGCTTCTTGATGTGGAATCCATCTCGTCTTGCGTCCTTCGTTCTTCACAAATTCTTCTGTGGTGCTCCGTTCGGAGGAAACGTAGCCTTCCCTTCAATCGTGACGATTCTTTTATCGCCTTCGGGCGTTCAGAAAAATAAAATAAAAATTCTGAACTGAGGTAAAAGTTTAACAGAGTAAGTTAAAACGATTTCAACGAAAGTAATATAACAACGCTTAAACCTAGAGCAAAGGGGGTAATCATGTAAGTAATCACATCAATGTTCTGTACGTACAGTGGTGGCTAAAAGTGTTCAGTCAGAAGTTTTTTCTTGTATGACTTTTTAATTTTATTTATGATAATGAATGTGGCAAAAAAATTTAAAACTTCACTAAGATTCTGTAAAATTATCTTATTGTCAATGTTTTTTTGAACATGTATTTTTGAAATGTTATAAAGTGTTAAGACGCCTGGTCAAACGTATTCAATCATATTAAAAAACAAAACAAAAAACAAGTCTAAGTTAAGTTAATTATTGATAAAAGAACAAAAGTAACACATTAAGACATTAACATTTTGTAGCAAAGCCTTTTGCTGCAATTACAGCGTCGTGCCATTGATTCGATTGGACTGTTTATGAAAAGTGGAGTGACGTTCTTCCACTCTTGCTCTAAAGCCAACATCAGGGCTGCTTTAGAAGAATGTTTTCGTGCTCCAACATGACGCCCAAGTTCATTTCACATATGCTAGATGGGATTTAGGTCGGCGGACTGCGAAGGCCATTCTAATATTCGAAGTTTCCTCTTTCCCTTCCATTCCTTCACTGATCTGGCAGTGTGCTTTGGGTCATTACCTTGCTGGAAGACCCAACCTCGAGGCATGTGCTTCTTAGCATAAGGCAACATGGTGTTTTCCAAGATCTCTTTGTATTTTATTTGGTTCATGATGCTTTCTACTTGGATCATGGTCCGACGCCTTGATAGGAGAAACATCCCTAAACCATCACACTGCCTCTTCCGTGTTTCACAGTGGGACGTTGATATCGCACATTGTTTTGGGTTCCAACTGGACGTCGTACGTACTGACCTCCATCATTGCCAAACAGCATATACTTACTCTTGTCACTGAACAGGATTTTCTTCCATTCAGATGGTCCCCAACTCAAATGTTCTCGTGCAAAAGCTAATCGTGCCTTCCTGTTCTTGCTACTGATGAGAGGCTTTTTTACACCAATGCGCCCATTAAGTCCTGCAGCTTGTGCAGCCGTGTCAGATCGCCGAATTGGAAAAGAAAACAGGAGAAAAAATACGACGATCTAACCCAGAAGCAGAGAAAAGGGAGAGAAGGAAACAAGAGAAGAAAGCAAGAGATTAAAAAGAAAGAATTTAACCACCCGCCACCTCGAGGACAATAGAAATATCTGAAGATTCGAGAAAGGAGAAGCAAGCCACTTATTGGAGAAGAAGGCTGGTATGCAAAAGCGACGCATGAAGAAGGAGGATAAAAGGTAGAACCAGAGGAAGAAAAATCAGAGAGGTTTCAGATTTCATGAGGAATGGAAAATGGATAAGGACGGCCAACGAGACGGTTTATGAAAACGAACCCGGTACGTTGACAGCACTGAGGGATCTTCCACAAGTACGGGGAAGCGAAGCCGACTGCAGAGATCTCACTGCTCTAGCTGCCGAGCGAGCAACGTCAGCCTGACCGGTGTAAAAGTATGCGAAGTGCCTAAGACGAAACGAGAGAGGACGATTGCACAGGTCTTATGGAACCAGCGAGTTCGCACATATGCCCAGGCAAGTGAATCGTATAGAACTTTTCATAATCGAACTGTTTTAAATTCGTCTTATGCCAGTTCACCAGCGGGAGAAAGCCCGCGTGGAAACAACAATTTTACCGCCCGCCTAGCCTCTCGCCCCCGCCATTAACTGAGACGCATTTCCCGAGAACATCGCATACGAAGGACGAGCCTTTCCCACCTACAGTGACGGTACTCTCGGATGGCGATCCAGTAGAGACGGAGACGGACGATTCAGCGCGAGCCACGAAAGCGAGCGAAGCTTCATCGACGAGCCACGATGACGCCGACATCGATGCCGATGAGGACAAGGTCTCTCCCGCCTCAGGTTGCATAAATCCCGAAGGGTACGCCACTACCAAACCGTACACGAACAACTTGGACGAGGAGGAATAGGACATTCCGGCCGCCACCTCATTAGTTCATCGTACGTTAGAAAACGCCGAAGCAACCCCACTGAGCGCCCCAGCCAGCCCGACAGCGGACGACATCAGCCTTGCAAGCGTGAGCCGTGCAGAGATCTCTTGCCGCGAATCGCGCTTGGCTATAGTGTCAGCCAACTCGGGGTATTCTTTTCTAATTTTAATTTAGTGTCTCAGTATTAGATAAGCTAAAGATTTCAGACATTAAGTGTTCATATTAATTTCTCTTAGAAAATTACAAACTGTGCTCAGTTAAGAAATGTGAATGATCTTCTTCTAACAATGTTAAGATACTTAGCTACGTAGGCTAATATATTTGTCTTTATGTTTATTTCGTAGAATTGGGCAACGCTCCTCGAAACCCGTCAGGGTCGCCGCCTTCTGTTTCAGTGGTGACAATCCTCAGCGGACACCGACGCCACTGGATTCTTCGGCACTCAAGCATCAAGGCCCGCCTACTAATTCGGTCGTTCATCCCACTGGCCATTGCACAAACTTCTGAACTTTGGATTAATTATGTATATTTTTCTAATTAGTGAAAAGAAATATTTGTGACAATTTATCTCTTTATTCACAAGTAAATTAAATTGTATTTAAATCATAAAACTTGTCATCATCCTCCTTTCTCTATACACGACTTTCATGAATTATGCTCCAATCAAATAATTGCATTCTTAATAAATTAAAATGTCGTGATAAGCCGACGTGCAACGGTTCTTCGACTGATATTAATGTTAATTTCCAAATTCAGTTCACGGCTGATTTGGCCAGCATCCTTTGTAATATCGCTTGTCGACTTCCGTTTGATGAGCTTATTGATTCTTGGAGTTGTTTTTCTTGGGCGTCCCAACTTCGATTTGTTAGCTAAGCACTTTGTACAACACCACCTCTACTCAAAGCCTGAGCGCGAAAACGTCATACATTGTTACATCACCTTCGGTAAAGTATTTTTAATCATATTTCTACCAATAATAAGCCCGAAATTGTTCCTACCGTAGGTGATCTAACAATGTATGATTTTTCCGTGAGCAGGCTTTCTCTTTAGGCGGTATTCCTTTGTACCACTAAATTTCTTCATTGTGTAGCTAACCGTTGATTGAGTTACACCCAATAATGCTGCTACCTCGCGTTGTGTTTTGCATTGTTCGTTGCACATTTTAACAATGATTTCACGCAGCTGAATTGAACTGTATGGCGCCATATTTTTTCAATTAGTTCGTTCCAATGACGTATATTAAAGATAGACTCCGAATCCTGTTGTTAACAGCGGCAAAAAGTGAAGCAAATTGAGCCATGACAGTTCTGGGCAGGAGTGAGCCGTGGAGTAATTAGCTGTCTGGCTGCTTTGTTTTTGAAGATTTTGGGCCCGAGGAATAATTAATTCAAAACCATTATTCAAAGTTGTTCTGCGTACAACTGTACAAACAGACAAGAAAAAGGATCAGGAATCATTTTCCAGAAAAATAAATCAAAAATACGTAACTAAAATGAAAATACGTTACTGAAAGACAATCGAAACGAAATTGAAATTGAAACCATGATCGAAAAATTGTTTATAAAATATAATCAAATACTTCAAATACAAGGTAAACAAAAAGATAAACTTATCACTCCGTGATCGGCGTGTGAAAGAATTATTAATCAGCTACTCTCGTGTTTAGCCATGTTTTTTGCATCATACATCATATTCACTCACTTTCAGCCATGACAGTTCTGGGCATGGAGCTTCCCAATTTGCTTCAAGTTACAACAATAGGATTCGGAGTCTATCTTTAATATACGTCATTGGTTCGTTCGCAAAGTGCACACAGCAATAAATGTCAATAAACATTATCAATCATTGAGAAATATTTAAATAATGAGATTGATCGATTTCTTTTGACCAGGAGTGTTAAGGTTTTACTTGACACTAAATAAAAGAACACATTTACATATTAAAAATTTTATCTATATTAATCGATTTTATCTGATCTTTCCAATGCTTTTTTTATTTTTTTGATTGGAGTGAAAATAAACAAGTTCTAGTTTGAAAAAGCTTTGATTGAATACTTTTGGCCGCCACTGTATATCTAAATTATTCCATGTTAAAAAGTCTTTCTTTTCCAGAGGCAGCCTATGAGCCATGCGGATCCTTCAGGTAACTGTATCACGTTTTATTCCTAAGTACGTTTCACCACTTTTAAACACCACCTTTAAACTATATTAATTCAAGGAAATAAACACGTTCTTTTCTTTCGTTCACTTTCAGACAGGATTCTGGTTCAGGTAAGTGTAATTTTCTCATTTTACTTCCTTCATTTCTTTGTTTAAGTTTACTATATTGGTTTAAATAGTCGCTTGTTTCGCTGTCCGCCAAACTGATTATAATCCCAAATACGTTTTCGTCCAAACAGTAATATAGTTCTCAATTGGGTAAGGTAACACAGTTTTTCTCTTTTCCAGGTAATTCCAATCTTCCTTTCAATTGGGATAGCGACCGATCATCACGGCTTGGGTTCTAGCTGAGGTTTTTATTTTGCGCTACTTAGCGTGTAAGGAGGGGGGGGGGGGAACCTAATTGATAAGCTAATAATAACAGGAGCGGGAAGGGAAAGAAACCAAAGTTAGCGTCAAAACTGAACGTTTGGGTGTTAGTAGGGGAACTTCCAACACTAATGACCTCATTGATACGACCTGCTTATGTCTGCGACTTCAAACATCGGTGTTATACACTCTTCTCTTGTTTTTGGCGGATACGTTGTCCGACGGGCGAATGGGAGTTCTTTCCTATGAAGCGTTCGCTCATCACCGGCCTCGTCGCCTTTATCTGGATTTTCTGTAAATCAAATAAATAAATCAACAAACGTTTCACAATATTTATCGTGGCCCAAAATACTATGCCTAGTACCGGAAATCTTGAGATAACGGTTCATTTCTATATTAATTCGGTGTTCCTTCAAAATTTTCAGTCTTCCGTCGTATGGCGCTGGAAATTCCATTTTTACTTCTTTGACCTTTTGAGTGTCGATTAACGCCCATGGAATTCTCGTCAATTCCATTTAACGTTGAACGATAGAAAACCGGGAGAGGTATGGGGCTATATCTTGGAGACCCATAGCGTTCTTCTATATCTTGGAGAACTCGGGCGGCCATGAACTCAAGAACTCCAACATGACCGCCTTGATTCACGTTCAAGAAACACAGTAATGGCCTCTTCTGCTATCTCTTCCTCTGGCCGTCGTTGTGGGCAACCGAGGAAACAGAAAACTTTTATACACAGCTATTGTTAGCTTGTGGAAATTGCTGTCGCTTCGGATTGTTTTAGAAATCTAAGCTCTTAGCTGGGAACGTCCCCAAAGTCAACGAGATAACAAGGCCTGGAAGCGAAAAAGTCACCTGACTATCGAGGTGTTAACAACAATCCAACCTTATTATAGGCTGAGAGCATTTTTCATTCGCGGGAACAAGTGCGCCGCTAGCGAAATTTTCTGGAAAATAATGACGGGAGAGCACGCGAAAGATATAGAACGTGGGAGAATAAGCTTCATGGATAGATTTATTAAATTTGCACAAATTAAACTAAGTAATTACTTTAGAAAAAATACATTAATAAAGGGAAAAGATTTGTATTTATCTGGGCATGTTTCACATACAGGGCAAATCGCCAAAATATGCATAAATGTTTAATGCACTCGTCAGACCTCGGTAAATCTTCAAGATATAAAGTTAAAATAGAGGCAAGGAATTATAAACAGTTATTTTTAGCATTATTTTTGTCCGCTGAAAGAATTATGCATTAATGCCTGTGTAATATTTACAGTTATCAGAAGACAGGCATATAGTGCATGTTTGCTGTGAATGCAAAGCAGGAGCATCTCAAAAATGCAAGCACATTGTAACTGCTGCAGTATTTTACATAAAACAAGAAAGGGATACAGCAAAGACAAATGTTGCCTAGGAATGGCACAAGCCACCAGACATATCTGATTATGCCAAAGGAACTACCCTGAAAGATATCTTTGGTCTCAAGGTAGACTATAAGAAGAATATTCAGATTTGCTCATATAGTATGTTATTTCTAACAATAGGTGTCTCTTGCAGTCCTTCTGACTTTATAGAATTGTAATATTTATTTGTAACTTTATAGATGTATCACATTTGGTTCCTAGGCTGGACTAGCAGGATCATCAATTTTCTTTCCCCAAACAAAGTGTACTGAACAGATACGTGAATGTTTTGTTGGTACCCACATTTATTTGCCTGCACTGAAATTTAAAAAAAAATGTGGTTTCATATTGACGGAAATAATAATTATAAACTTTAACATATTTATAAATGAGAAAAATATATATTCATACACACAGTATTACTTTAAGCATTAGTACAATCAAATACGCAACAATAGACAAGTTTTCAGCGATTAGCATCGCCATCTGATAAAAAAAAACCAATCGTCTGAAAGAGATCTCCGGTCACCAGCTCCTTTCGCGCTGTTCACTGTTGCGGTTGCCATGCATAGTAACGTGTCTTGTAGTGTTCCAGGATGCCTTAATGATGGAAAAAATCACTCCTAGAATCACTTGGCACTTTGTCCCAACTCAGACGAACTTAAGAAACAGTGGATAGCTTAAATTAAGAAAGATGGTGAGCCAAGTGACAGAGGCGAGAGTTGTTTACTCTACTCATGTTAAAGACCGTGATTTTCGCCAGCTTTTGCATTCCACAAAAAAATATTTGAAACCTAGAGCAGTCTTATCGTTATTTGATTGGATTTCTAAGAGACTGGTAAGACAGTAATACATTTTAAAAAACGACAGTACAGCTCTGATCAGGGATTTCAGTCAGTTGTGCTGCTTTATAATGCAATTCTAAGACTATATTAATATGATGACAGTTTTCACTTAACCTGCAAATAAAGAAATAGCACTTCCATAAGCACCCAGATATATTAAGCTTTATCAAAAACAAAAAATATATTCTGAATTTTCACACAATTAATATGTATTTGGCTAGGTTTTATTTCATCGTACTAACAACTCGCTTGAACAAGAACAACAGGAAACCACTATTCCACATCAGAGGTTTATTGCAACGTATGCGCATTTCGGCAGCCAAGCTGCCTTCCTCAGCGTATACAAGAACTTGATCAGACCAGAGAAGTTCTGTTCTGATAAAGTAGAAGAATTACAGAGTCACTTATATAGTAAAAGAGAGCTAGTTACAATCCAATTACAGAAATAAATGCAAGTTTAAAGTACATAAATTGAAACTACAGGTAGACGATGATCAACCAATCAGGAGTCGTTGTTGTCCATGGTACGTTTATTCTTTCCATAGGTCGGTTTTGGAAAGGAAAGGAAAGGAAAGGAAAGGAAAGGAAAGGAAAGGAAAGGAAATTTTGCAGTATCGAGATTCGCTGACCATATCCTAGATTGCCAACATGACTATAATCCTGAAGACTTTGAAATTATCTACAGCACAAGTGACCCGAAACTGTTAAATTTCCTGGAGTCGTATGCCATCACCAGTGAAGAACCTGCTAATTTACTAAACAGTGACTTGGGCCCCATGGGCGTGACACAATTGAGAGACTTGGCAAAACTTTTACATATTCCCAAACTGCATCTTGGAATCCCCAGCAGGGCATTCCCAATATGCATCTTGAATTACTTCATAGCTGAACAAGATGCACACAAGAGAGAAACCACCTTATGGAGAACGCCTAACTCAATTTTAGAGCAAAATTCTTTCCTTCAAGATGCGCATTTTAACACCTTTGCATGTACCCTTCGTCTGAGAGGTAACTTGAAAATTTTATTTGATTTCGTTGCCATATGTTGTTGGACAACTTTATATAAGATGATATCATCTAAGATTAGAAGATTTTCAGATTGATTCCCCATAGCAACGTTTCATTCATTATAACTTTCTTCGCGTACATGTTCTCCATGCGGGAAGAACATGGTTTCTATCTCCTTGGGCGTTTTTACATGGTCTCACAATGCGGCGCTATTTCTTCTGCGCATACGTCGAAGATCCTGTGAAACTTGTCTATTGTGACTACCATTTCGGCATTTTAGTTGCGTTTGATCCATTTTCTATGCTGTTTTTATAGCAGCTTTGAGTCTTCTCTCCCGTCGGTTTTTTCCTTAGTATGCCGCGAGCGGCGCTAGTGTATGAATGCTCCCAGCCTATTTCCAACAAAAGGAAAAACACTGACTGTTAACATCCAAGATGGAGATAATGAAGGTTGGATTGTTGCTAGCATCCCGATGGTCAGGTGACTTGTCCGCTTCCAGGCCTTGTTATCTCGTAGGCCTCGGAACGTCCCTGAATGACGTCATTTGCGACAGCAGAAATAACATCCAAGTCTTGTTCAAACTTAAAGAAAGCCGGCCTCACCAGGCTGAAAGTCTCGGGGTGAGGGGAGGGGGAGGGAGGAGTATGGCACCGTAACGGCGGTCCTAAATCGACCGTTACAGTGCTTAAATGCCTGCAGAAAAAGTTCTTGGAACGTGTGCGGAGCCACTCACGCACCGCCTCCTGAACTTCATCAGACCGGAATTTGCGGCCGCCAAGCAGTTGGTTTCCGCCTCCCGGAACCCGATTGTCAACAGTAACTCGTATTCGGACCTTCTGAGGTCCAAACTGAAACTGCTCCAAAGGGAGTCCTGCTCCAATACAACGCCAGGCCCCATACAGCTGCCACCATAAAAGACGTGCGATTTGAATGCCTGGTTCATCCTCCGTGCTCCCCCGAAGTTCAGGAGCGGATGCTCAAGTGGCTCCACACGTCCCAAGAACTTTTCTGCAGGATTGAAGCACTACCAAAACGATGGCGCACGTGTATTGAACACAAGAGAAACTATGTCGAAATATTTCTCTAACTTCTACAATCCCTTTTAATCTATTGCGTTCATATTATCATTTATGCTGATTGTATCTTATTTTTTTAATGTATTTCTTATTTTACCTCCATCCAGGGACCGAACTCGTCGGCCTTCGGCCATTCTGGCCCTGGTTGGATTCCGTAATTATTCTTAATTAAATGAAATAATTAAAATAATTAAATTAAAAAAAAATTGTTCATTATTGAGATGTTTTGTGCGAAATAAAATTTTTTAAGGTAATTTTTTGAATTGCCCCCGTAGTTTAAAAAAGGAAGTATTAACGGATGGTCTCTTTAAAACATTTGTCAATTCAGCATAGCGGTTTCGGCTATACAGTCTGTTTCCTATTTTAGTGGACAGTTGATAAAACCTTTTAGAAACGCAAAACCCTGATATCTAACAATTTATACGTCTTTAATACAATGTAAATGGTGCTTCTTTACATTTTCAATACTCTGAGAAAGAGCTTTTACATAACAAAAACATAAACGGTGATTCATGAGAATCTACTTGTTTCCTATTTAGTGGACAATATAAATAAAAGAAATGAAATAAACAATACTAATAGGAGAATTTATCCTTAGTATTTAGTGGGCCCTCCATTCTGTGTAATAAGTGTGAAAACACGATCCTTCATTGATTTAACAAGCTTTTGAAGGACTTCAGGATCTAAGTTATACCATGCTTCAACAATTGATTCTTTCAATGATGAAACACTGCTGTACTGACGTCCATCTTCGTAAACTTTACGCACAATGATACCCCATAAGTTCTCGATAGGGTTCATGTCCGGACTTCTCGGTGGCCAGACCATCATGTTGACATTTTTAGATTTCAGCCAGTTCTTTGTTGACATCGAACTGTGGCACGGGGCGTTGTCTTTCTGCAGAACCCAAGATGGTCCACAAATGTCTTGTCCATAAGGTAAGGCAGCTTCTTCAAGTAGCTCCTGATATTTCACAGAATTCATTCTAGTGGTAACGAATGCTAGAGGAGTAGTTCCATTAAAGCCAAAACCGCCCCATATCATTACTGAGCCGCCACCATGAACTCTTGTAGAAAATAACTGCTTCTCTTTGCGAATGTCATGCCAGTATGACTGCAACCCATCTGGACCATCCAGATTGAATTTTTTTTCATCTGTAAACAACACCTCCATCCATTTGTCATCCCACGTCATATGTTCCTTTGCCCAGTGCAAACGTTGATTCTTATGCTCAGCAGTTAATGGAGGTTTGGCCTGTTTTTTGTGTACGTCAAGTGTGGTGATGAAGACAAAATCTTCCACACAGTCTTGCGCTTTACTGGAAGTTGCAGATCAGCACATATTCGAGCACACGAGTGGCCAGTTTGAGTTGCTTCATGGATGATGTGTTGTTTGTCACGATTTGTCAACTTTGGCTTCGGACCACGTTTCTTCTGCGCCGATTTTGAACTGCCCACTGTCAGAAACCTACCAATGGTACTCTTAGGTTTGTTCAGCAAAGCAGCAATTTTCACGTATTGACTTTCCACTCTCTCGAAATGCCATGATTTTGCCTTTTTCAATATCAGACAGCTTTTCTCGACTTGCCATTATTGAAATAATCTGGAGTTCTCAATATGACTGCATATGAGCTTAAAACAATCAAAGAATGATATTCCTGCCTTCCTGAGAATTGTGTGCTGTTACTTTAACTCTTAAAATGGAACTGTCCACTAAATAGGAAACAAGTAATTTCGTATGCATCAAGTTTTTATAGCCTTATAAGAACAAAATGCACTTTTTAATCTGTCAAAATGTAAAGAAGCACTATTTACATTGGTTTGAAGACTTATAAATTGTTAGTTATCAGAGTTTTGCGCTTCTAAAGGGTTTTATTAACTGTCCACTAAAACAGGAAACAGAAAATGGAACTGTCCACTAAAATAGGAAACAAACTGTATAGTGCTTTTCCTATGGTCTATTCTTTATATATAAAAATTCAGGCTCAGGGTGCGTCTGTAAATGTTCT
>JAHWFO010074593.1:0-12874 GCA_023313115.1 Rhysida immarginata | reverse complement strand
ATGGACACGACCTTCGTTGAGTCGCCTATAGTCTATTCTTGGTTGTCGTCTGAGGTTATAGTGTTGGTAATGTTCCGGATTCTGGTTGATGTCAGGAATTTGTGTCTCTGGAGGTTGTGGACCATTGTCATTGATGACAATCCGTGTGTCTATCGGGTCAGGTGGCGCTAAAGCATAGCAATCATCTTCTTCTGAGTCGTCTTCTTCTGAGTCATCCGTTACGACTGGAGGTTTGGCTGTCCGTTTTTGGCGTCTGCAATTATTCTCCCTAAAATCAAAATTTCCCTTTGCAAGCTTAAGTCGGTCCATGTGTACCACCTGTGGCTCTTTAGTTCGAATGTTTCTTATCTGAAAGTTGACCCCACTGATCTGCTTAGATATAACATAAGGACCCCCATATCTGTACCCCAACTTATTCTTTCCTCTGCCCTTAAGAAGTAAAAGCACTCTGTCTCCGGGTTTATACTGCTTTAGGTGTCTTCCTTTGTTTCTCTCATTTAATTTGTTAAGACGCCTTTTGTCGCTTTCTTCAATAGCTATTTCGCGAGCGATCTGCAGTCTAGCGACGAGGTCTGATTTGTATTGTGTTGGTGTCATTTCGTTCCCAACTCGATCACCACCTTTCCACGGGGTATGAGGATCAAAGCCATATAATAAATGAGCAGGGGTGTCTCTCGTGTTTTCGTTATAGGTCGTCCGTATGCTAAAAAGGGCAGAATTTAGCAGCTGTTTCCATTGGGACGGCTTGCCATCACAGAGTTTCCGTAGAGTTTCGAGAATGTTTTGATTTATTCTCTCCACCAGGCCATTGGAGCATGGACGATAGGACGTGGTGCGGGTATAAGTGATGCCGAGATCCCGAAATAGATTACTCATAAGTTCTGAGGTAAAATTGGCTCCACGGTCGGATATGACTTCGCACGGAAGTCCATAGTGACAAACTATATGTTCAATGAATGCTTTAGCTATAGTTTCAGCTGATTGATTTTTTAGTGGGATGGCCTCAGGGTATCTTGATAGAACGTCAATGCAGACTAGAATGTATTTGTCTCCTTGTTCTGTTTCTAGTAATGGACCGATCACATCCCAACACATTTTTTCGAATGGATATTTGGCTTTAATACCAGTCTGAAACGGTGCTGGTCCTTTCTGCAGTTTACACTTCTGGCATAAGCTACATGCTTGTATGTAAGCATATGTATCCTTGTTCATGGATGGCCAGTAATATTGTTGCCTGATGGCAGCAATGGTCTTATTGACTCCTTTATGACCTGCAAGTTTGCTGTCATGAGCCATTTCAATAATTTTCATTACCATGTTTTCTCCAATGCAAATTTTTCCTTTGTTCCTGTAAGGATCGTTATCCCTTTTAATTCGCTCGTCAAACCATAGTAATATCCCATCCTGTAATTCAAACCATCCTTTGCGACATTCCAGCTTATTATTCTTCAGGTTTAGGATTTTGTTATAAAAATATGGATCGGTGCGTTGAGAGTCTCGTATGTTTTCCTGAAGATTGTCCGACTGGATCTTAATGATCCCCATGCACTCCCTACTGTGTGGCCTTGAGAGAAAGTCTGCCACAACATTGTTCTCCCCAGCTATGTGGCTTATAATTAAGTTGTACTCCTGTACTTCTAATGACCAGCGCAAGAGTCTTTGGTTGACGTGTCCCAGATTTGATAAAAATGAGAGTGGTTTGTGGTCTGACATCAAATGTATGGGAAAACCAAGGATCATTTGACGGAATTTGCGTAGGGCAAGGACAATGGCTAGGAGTTCCTTTTCTATAGTGCTGTAATTTCTTTGTGCCCCTTGGAGTTTCGTGCTGAAGAATGCAATGGGCTTCATGCCATCTCCTACTTTTTGCTGTAAAACTGCACCCACCGCTTCATGTGAAGCATCAGTAAGTAGGAAGAAGTCTTTGCCATAGTCAGGTGAGGTTAGGACAGGAGGGTTACTTAATATCCTTTTTATTTGTTCAAAGTCGGCCTGACATTCTGCAGACCACATGAATTTTTTGTCTTTCTTGGTGAGTTCAGTGATAGGTGACAATATTCCAGATAAATTAGCAATGAATGGGCGGTAGAAGTTTATTGCCCCATTGAATGATCTTACTTGCTTAACGTTGGTCGGATGTTGCAATTCCATGATCGCTTTTATGTTTTCTGGATCAGGCTGTAGCCTGTCCTTCGATAGGATGTGTCCCAGGTAGGTTACCTGATGCATTGCCAGTTTGCATTTGGATGGCTTCATGATGACGTTGTGCTCATGAAATTTTTGAAAGAGCCACTCCAACAGCTCCATGTGTTCCTCACATGTTTTGGAATATACTAGGACATCATCCTGGAACACGTATATGCCTTGCGCGAGACGGTCGTATAGTATGTCTGTCATGAAGGCCTGGAAAGTTTGAGCAGAGTTTTTCGCACCCTGGGGTATCCGGGTCAACTGAAATTTGCCCCATGGTGTTTGAAACGCGAAGCAGTGACGTAGTTTGGGCGAAATTGGTAATTGATAGTAGCCCGAGTTCAGGTCAATGACACTGAACCAGGTGTGACTGTTTAGATCATGTAATAATTCATGTATTTTAGGCATGGGGAAGTCTAATGCGGTTGTCGCGTCATTTACCTTCCGCAAATCTAATGTGACCCTTATGTCTCCGTCCCCTTTCTTAACCACATGAATCGGTGAATTCCAATTCGATTTACTGGCTTCTATAATGCCGGCCTTTTTGTACTGTTCGATTTTTTTTTTAAGAGCATCCATATGTATTTTCGGAATTGGATACTGTCGGACAAATACAGGCTTTGATTGGTCTATTTTGAAATCGACTATGACATCTTTGATACCTGTCAAAGCTTCAATTTCATCAGCAAAATTTGCTTCATATTTTGCAATCAAGTCGTCTAGTCTAGTTCTGTGATTATTGTCCAGATTTCCACTCTCAATTTTGTTCATGAGAATGTTATTTGCAACGACTATTTCCTTTTGCATATTATCCCTAAATTCAAATTTCGCGCTTCCAATAATGTCACTGCCCAGAATGCCCTGATAATTCCGATTTGGGAGTGGGAGAATAATAAATTTTCTACTGCAAAAGGTTTTATCACCTATTCTAATGTCTGCTAATACAGCCTCAGTCAGGTGTTTGTTGTCAATAATGCCAGAGAGAGTGACATTTTCCGGTATATAGGAGACCCATCTGGCTAATCTTTTAGCTGTGTTCTCATGCAATATGCTAATTTGAGAACCAGTGTCAATTATCATGGGGATTTTTTCTTTTCCTATGATGACTGTGATGATGAATAAATCATTTTCGCGGTTAGCGCGGACGATATTTGACTGTATATGATTAGACTGGGTAGTGTCCGATCTGTACCCAGTCTTTAATAGTTTAAACGACAATCTTGTTGTACGTGTCCGATTTTATTGCATTTCCAGCAGCGATTTTCTTTTACCCTCTTATTCTGAGGCTTTCTTTTATATTTTCAGTCCTGCTGCAGTCGTGATATATCTTTCTGCTGATTATCTATAATTTGTTTGAGTTCATCTATTTTCGCGTCAGTGGATTTCTGGTTTTCCAACATTTGTTGGATGATGGGCGCGACCTCACTATTAATGGAAGTTTTGATCAATTCTAATTTGTTTGTTTGTTTTTCAATGCCCATGTGTTCTGCTTTTGTGGCAATTAATATGGCTTCCTGGAACGACGATGGTTCCTTGCATGTCAGCAACATCTGTGCTGATGGAATAACGGTTTCCGAAAAATGGGATAATAGTAATTTATCTCTTTCTTTTTCAAATATACTGGTTTTCCTTGCCATCTTATCAAATAAAAGCTGTTGTCTATTTGCATAATCGCGGAAAGATTCTTGATCATGTTGTTTAGCTTGGAAAAATTTTAATTCCGCGAATTGCAAGTCTTCCTTTACTTGGAATAGGTCGTACATACGATTCTTTAGTTCACTATAAGTGCTAATCTTAAATAGGGCATGATTATTGAATATAGTGGTCGCTCGCCCTTTGATTTTGGTACGGAGAACCCCCAAAGTGATTGTGTTCTGCCACCCCGCTATACTTGCGGTGGTTTCTACTGCATCCAGAAACACATGCACGTTAATTGATCCTTCCTCCCCGGAGAAGGTGGGAATTAAGTTCGTAAATCCAACTATAGCGTCACTCCTGATCGACACTATCGTCACTCCTGATCGTCACTCACTATAGCCGCATCGCCTTCTGCCTCTTTATTTTGATCGGGCGCCATTGTGATATTCCAACAAGAAAGTTTGTTGGACTTTAAACTAATTATATTAAATAGGGTTCGAGCTAGGCAGGTTTAATCAAAAGAATGGCGCTTTATTTACAAATGAGAGGTTAATGACTTACAATGATAAGAACAGAGGAGGAATAAATAAATGTATGTATATACAATTCATATAAACTTGCTAATTGGAGGTATGCAGTTTTGAACATAAATTAACATAGACTTTGAAGCAAGGTCAGTAAAGTTAACTTAAAGTCATTAATATCGATAATCATAAGAGCCAACCTCGGTACGGCGCAACCCACCTTAACACTAAGCTTGGACTAAGCATTGAGAAACTTGATATAAGCATAGGGGTACTTACAGACTCGCAGGGTAGTGTTACTTATCGTCGCTTGGGTCATCCATGTCGGCAGCTAAGATCTGTGTTCTTCTCGGGATCGAACTTGAAACCAGTCTGCCTGCGAATCCGAAAGCCCCCCCTTATATATCATCCCTGGGTCCAGTACCGAGTTGTCGAGTGTTCTGGCTTCCTATTGGCTCAGGTTGATGCCGATGGTGCCGCCCTCTGTTGGCGGAGTTTTGAAACAGTTTATTTTCAAGGAAGCGATGACGCCAGCCACACGCCGAGCCCAGTGGCCTCCTGGCCACGTGGTGGATCGGAAAAATAAACAAGTTTTCGATTTCTTCGAAAAGGACGAATGTCACAATGTTGTTATTTAGCTTGGACGGAAGCATGATCAGAGTCCAAGCCCGTAGACAGGGGGGGGGGGGCCGGGGGGGGGGGTCGACGACCAACCCATTATGGAAAAAGGTCCGCCCCCCAAATATGGAAAAAGGTCCGACTCAGTGGAATTTTTGAAAAAAAGGTCCGGAATTTTTGAAAATCGACCCCCCCCAAGATAACGTCCTGGCTACGGCTCCCCCACATACAAATCCACCTAGAGTTCACATATAGAGCTCCTATATGCAGCTTCTTTCTGTTAGGTGGCCTTTAAGGCTGGGACAACATAAATCTTAGGGGGCTTTCTTGAAGTAATAAACTTGTGTTGTGGAGAACAACAGTGAGCTTTTCAACGATAGTTTCACAATACGGTCAAAAAGATCTCATTTTCCGCTTGAAAGGAAAATAATAAAATAATGTGAAATAATAAAATAAATAATTTCAATATGAAAAAAATTGAATTTTTAAAGGTGTTTGCTGTGAGGTTACTCTTATCTAAAGTTCTCCCTTTGTCACACTTTCCAACCCCCCCCCCCAAAGAGTGTAACGTATTTCTTGAATGCCCCCCAACATATATAGAGTTTTGGTTTCCTCATTACTTTCGAGGAAGTTATGCTTAGCCGCCAAGTTTTACTTTCCTGTTTCTTGTTGCTAACCGACTCTTAATCGAGCTGTAAACGCGGTTTGGTAACTGAAGCAGGCCGCACAGTTCTTCTCGATCGTGATCAAGAGTTAACCGTGCTCAAGACGTAGTGCGAACATTATAAACAGACCGAAGTTCACCTTTATTAATCATTTTGTAACGTTGAACAGTCATAATGCTCTTTGTTGGTGGTGAAGAGCACTCATCTGTGGAAATGTCTGCATATTTCAGTAAATGGCATATGCAAATCATTGATGTTCAGGCCTTTTTATTATCTGGATTATACAAAGAATTTCTCCAGAACACTTTTGCACTCGTATTACTTTTACTTGCAGATGATTTGGACGTTTCAAGTAGCCCGAAGTGTACTGATCTCTACATATTGTGCATTTTTTGGGATCTTGTCCCTTAATTTGAGAAGGGATGAATCTCAAACCACAAAGAGAAAAGAGATATGAAGTACGATTCTAGTAAATGTGTTTCATATCTCGTTTTTTTCTTTGGGGTTTGAGTTTTTTTTCCTTTACAAGTTTTTCATTCCACAATTCCTTCTTTAAAAAAAAAGTACGAGCCACGTCGGGGTTATCACCTAGCTAATTTAGTAGCACATCAGATCCAAACATTTCATAAAAATACATTTTGACTATATTCCGTGGGAATGTGTATGTGTTGGAAACCGATATGCTGATAATGCGATGATTGAACGTTCGTTTCCAAGAATTATTAATAATGAGCATAAAATAATGATGCAGTGACAGAACATTAATAAGGCAGCATCTATTGATGAGGCAAAGGAGTCACGCGTATCTACCATGGGCTCCCTATCAAACGTCCAGACGACTGGCAAAAATTTATGTGTCTGGAAAAGAAAGAGAAAGAACGAGTATTGGTCAGAGAAACTCTGCAAGTAAAACAGAAAAGCAGAGGGCACTTGAAACATCTGAACAACGGGAGTTTCGAATATAGCAAGAGGGTATAAGAGCTTCGACGTCAAGGGCAAGCATAACTTGAGTCTAAAGTATCTGGTGATGTTCCGCAGTGGTGAGGCAAGTCAAGATGAGTTTAGATAATGTCCCGGTATATCACTTAGACTTCCTATTTTTCGTATTTTTCGTAGAATGGATAGCCCCTTCGCTCTGTGTTGTATTGATTGAGTTATTATTTAACTAATTGTAAGTTATAATTTAATTTTTTCAGATTGTTCTCTTTACCTACAAGTGTAATTATCCCGGGCAACGCCGGATACCTCTGCTAGTATTGGATAAATACCCAGACGTTTGGAGCAAAGATTTTAAGCTTATTATACACCGAATTAGAGACTACTGGCGTTATGCAAATGTGGCGCTTTGGGCGGCCCTGGCAATGGAAACGGAATGACGTAAGCGGCAATCCGACAATCTAAGAAATGATGCGACAGGAATCAGTTGGACGCAGTATAGGTAAGACGAAAGATCTAAGCGCATTTGATCGATGAATGGATCACTCCATCTCGGAAGTCGTGCAGGCACTGGGATTTTCATGAGTCACTATGTCACGGATGTACCGATAGTACATCTTTGACGGTTAAAACCATCCCTGCAAGAGCCAACTGCCGTGGACAACAGCGTATGGATGAGCGGTGTTGTCATCGGCTAGCCTCGCACCGTAACGAGCCACAGTACAACAGATCACTCGGCAATTTAACGCTGGTGCACAGAAACGTGTAAGCAGCCACATCATCAAGAGAACTATCTCCTCGCTACGGGATACCGAAGCCATCATCCCACATGGTTAACTTTGCTGGCTGCATATCACAGGGCACAACGATTAGCATGGGCACGGTAACATCGCTATTGGATCTCAAGACAAGTAAAAAAAAAAAGGTTGCCTGGACTGATGAGTCGAGATTTCTTGTTGGTACATGCCGATGGCAGGGTACGTGTATGGCGTAAACCACATGAAATGATGGACCCTTCTTATCAGCAGGATATACTCTTCAAGCTGGGGACTGTTTACATGGACTGAAATGGGACCCCTCGTACGTGTGACATATAACCGAAATATCTTTGACGATCATGTGCTCCCGTTTGCACGTCTTCAACATCCCGACAGAGACCTCTTCTTGCAACAAGACAATGGTTGTATGAACACTCCAGAGACATGACCTCGCTTCCCTGGCCAGCTAGGTCACCTGACCTCAATCCCATCGAGCACATCTGGGATGCCATCGCGAGAGATATTCGACCCTCAAATCCCCTCCATCTAATGTTCGTGACTGTGGGAGTTTGTTCAGGGGTCGGTGGTTCGTATGGCTTCCCAACATATATGCTTCCCAAAGTTTTCGGTGTCTTGCCGAGTCCATGCCGAGTCCATGCCGAGACAAATCGCTGCAGTACTACGCGATACTAGAGAGGTATCTCTAATTTAATTACTGCTCACGTCAGTGTATTGTATTTGTTTGGGGCCTGGTTAATAGATTAGTAATAAATCGGAACGTAAAACGGGTGAAACTAAATAAAAATTATCAAATGTAATAGAAAAATGAAAAAAAAATAACAAACACAGCCTTTTGATCCAAATCACTTGAGTCGAAATTTTAGTGTTCATGAGACGCAGATGAAGAAGCTACTAGAAATTTTATGACGTTTGCTGGAAGTGAACAGTAAGGTCTCTGTAATTTTCTAATGTTGGAGACCAGATGAAATCAGGAGCAAATAAAAAGGTCACATCTATGAACAGTTTTCTAATGTCTCCTTCTCGGACTCTCATTAGGTCTCTGTTCCTGGTTTCTTGAGCAAACATTTCAAGGTCACAGCTGGCATGTAGAACCGCGTATACAGTTGCACAAGCAATCTGGCCATTTCACTGCGCATATGTTAAACATGTCCGAACTGATATCATGAGCACGAGTGTATTTCTCGTGTGAGGAGAAGGCCAGAATATCAACTGATCACTATCTTCTTGTCTGGATTTTGCTGTCTGATACCTTGCCAACCAAGCGAAGTACTATGTCCAAATGGTTGGCGCAGGGCTGCGAGAAAAGTACTGCATGGTGCAACTGTGAAGCCCAAGAAGCTGTCAAGGCAAAGAAGGAAGCCCAAGACTGGATGGACAAAGGCAGTCAAGGCGATAGAAATATTTGTGTAGATGAATGCTTAGTGAAAAGTTGGTTTTTGCTCACGAACGTTGTCCTCTTTGGGTCTATTTGCACTGATCTTCAAAATATACTAGATCGGTTTCCAGCCCAGTGTGAAGAGGCTGGGATGAAGATTATTGTGGCTAGGACTGAGTTTCTGGTCCTTTCAAGACAGCCTGCTCAGTGCGCTCTCCCATGTTAGGAGAGCACCATTGAGACAGGTGGAGGAGTTCAAGCACGAGGGCGAATCAAAAAGTAAGTTACACTCAGCAGCATCGATGGTCGAAGAGCGCTGACATCATTCGCCGTTTTTAAAGATGTTACCTGTATGTCTATAATTGCAACGTGGCATGATCCTACGTGTTCACGCGTTTACTGCGTGCGCAAGAGTATTGTTGTCATGGCGCAGCAACTGGTTGTACACTCCAAGTTGGAGATTTGCGGAACAATCCGTTTTTTGTGGGCAAAAGGCTTAAATTGCACTAAAATCCCATAAGGAAATTTGCAGTGTCTACGGAGATAATGTGATTTCTCGTCCTGCAGTTCGAAAATGGGCGCTCCGATTTGACGGACGAATACCGCGCAGGAAGACCATCCACGTCCAACACTCCCGAGCACATTGCCCGCGTTAATGAGATGATTCTGGAAAAGAAATATGACGTGGGAGGAAAACAATTCCGCACTGATGACGACTTCAGAGACGCAGTGCTAACATGGTTGAGAAATGCTGGAGCGTATTTTTACTGCAGCGGCATGGAAAAGTTAATTTTACGTTCAGACAAGTGTTTACAATTGTTGGGTGATTATGTAGAAAAGTGAAATAAATGGTGCACGTTTCCTCAGAATATGTGTTTGGGATCTTAACTTACATCTGTTTTTACTGTTTCAGAGTGTGACTTACTTTTTGATTCACCCTCGTGACTATGGAACTGCATTTACGAGTAATGGGCGGCAGGATAGAGAAATGAATGTGCTTGGATCGGTGCAGTAAGCTATGTCAGACGCGAACCGTGGAACGAAACGTGAGATAGGAAACAAAGGCAAGCTCTTTTTCTCAAATCTATCTATCTCCATTCTCACTTATAACCAAACCGAGAAACTGTGGATAATCGTAATACCAAAGGAGAAAAACCAACCTCTTGTCTACAACGTTATCCTAACCTAATCTCTTATTGTACTGTTGTGGACAAAAGATTGGTTTTTCTCCTTTGGTATTTAGTATTCTCACTTATGTTCACGAGTCTTGGGTAGCACCAAAAGAGTACAATCGTGGGTGCAAGCGGCCAAAATGAAATTCCTGAGAGGTGTCGCAAGTGCTACCCTTCTATACCCTGTCTCAGCTTTAGTTGAGAGTGACGTCACGAGTGAAGCGGTTACAATTCGTCCGCATGAAGAAATAGTTCGAATAATTTTCTGTATAAAATGTTCAAAATTCTTTCAGGAATCATATTTCATATGTTCCTCCTCGATATAATAAAAAATCGGCGGATAGAAAAGCCATTTGACGAAATTTAAAAAATAAATAAATAAAATGAAGTTGGTCTGTAGTCGAGATTATTTGATTGTAAAATGGCGACGTCTTGTTCCATAGTCTACAATAATAAGAGAAGCTATGCTTGTTCCTGCGTGAAAGAGATGTGTTAGAAATGAAAGATGATCGAGTTTCCACGAAGAGGATTAAAATATTTTAAACATTAATTAATAAAAAAATGATATCTGATAGACGCCATTCGACGATTCTACTTTTGAGATTATTATGATGGTGTAACGCAGCATACATAGCCTTAGGCTAAGGACAAAAACCCTCACCGGTGAGAGAATAATGACGTAATTTCTCACTGGGCTAACCGTCTTTTTCTCGGTGAGGACGGTGAGACTAACCGGTTAGGCATAGCAAAACTAACTCGTGTTTCTGACCGTGTTAAAATGACGTCACAGTTTTCTCACCGGGATTTCTGACCGACCAAGCGCTAACTCTTCTCACCGGTGAGAGTTTTTGACCTTAGCCTTAGAATAACTTATTCTTCTAACGGCGGAAGGATACAATGTTGTTCACATTCCATGACGTCACTCCGTGGCCTTCGAGATATTAGGCCTTCGCATCGGGCTTGAAATCACGTGTCGAGGCATTTTCAACTTTTGACCGCTAGTTGTTTATCTCTATAGCTTATTTGGCGCTCTTCAGGGGTAAAGAACTACGAGATACTCTCGTGCTCATGCTAATTTATCCGACTTAAAATTTTACCTTGAATTCCCCATAGGATTTCCCTGATGATCCCCCTCTAGCGTTAAAAAGTTAAACCTCCGCTGACACGAAGGAAAGCTTTGAAATGATACACGATGCGGAGGCCTAATTATCTCGAAGGCCACGGTTACTCTCAACTGAAGCTGAGACAGGGTATAGATGGAGTGCACAGCAGCACAATAAGAATCTTTAGGTGTTGAACCGCAACTTCTCCGCATTAAAAAGTTTCAGTTGCGTTGGTTGGCAGCGCGATATGGATGCCACGGACTGGTCTTTCTGGGCAGTAGCTATTTTCCAAGCCAATGGGTAAGAGACAAAGAGTCGCCCAAGAACAATGACTCTTCTACATGGAGAATCTCTTTTCTCAGCATTTCTAGAGTCGATTGGATATTACCATTGAGGACATCGGGGCTTCTATCCAAACATGAAGAATGCATGGAGCAGAATGTCTTGAAGGGACCAGAAGCTCAGTTTCAACCACACTGATTTTCATCCCAGCCTCTGTACACTTGGCTGCAAAACGATCTAGTACATTTTGAAGGTCAGTGCAAATACATCCGAAGAGGACAACGTTCGTGAGCAAAAACCAGCTTTCCACTAAACAGTCACTTACACAAGTATTTATATCACCTTGGCTGCCGTTGTCTATCCAGTCTTGGGCTTCCTTCTTTGCCTTGAAAGCTTCTTAGGCTTCACAGTTCCATCATGCAGTCTTGCAGCCCTGTGCCAACCTCGAAGCTTACGACCACAGCACAATGCAGCCGAAAAATTCACAGCTGTTTTAAACAACTATCACTCAACATTGCCATGATCACTGGATAGTTCTTTGAATTTTGAAGATACGTTATCTGCAATGATCTTCCTCATGGCTCAATCCTACAAAGCCTCCCATTTGATGCGCCAAGTCCGTTTGGACATAGTACTTCGCAAGGTATCAAACAGTAAAATGCAGACAAGAACGTAGTGATCAGTCGATAGTTCTGGGCAAAACAACCCAAGGAGGACAAGATCGTCGGCAAAGAGCAACCTTTCCACTAAGCAGTCACCTACATTAATATTCCTATCGCTCACCTGCCCGTCTATCCAGTCCATAAAGATAATGAACAAAAGGGACGGAGTCCAACACCTACGGTGAACGGTCTTTACTTAATGCCACTCAAGCGGACACGTGATAATAGCCAGTAATTACTCATCCATTCCGTACTCTTGCAACACTCTCTACAACAGCTATTCCCGAAGAATTCTGTCATATACTTTTCGAGGTCCACAAAGCAAGTGTCGACATCCCTTGCATACTAACAGGATTTCTCAACGATTTACCATAGAGCAAAGACATGATCTGCTGTGCTTCGGAAATAATACTGCTCTCTCGACAGTTTGGAGTCGACTACATGTATTTCCCAACTTCTCCTCTCCAGACAGTTAACAGACTTTCTCAACAATGCTGAGTAAAGAGGATGCTCGATAATTGTTACAATTCCTTCAATTTCCCCTTTTTAAAAATATGGATCAAATACCTGTCTGCCATTGCTTAGGGGCCTGGCCAGGCTAACCAAACAATTTGACACGCACAATACAGCCACAGAATCCATTCTGATTTAAGACAGCAAAGGAGCAGATGCTGAAATCCGATCTGAGATGTTAAAAATCTTTAGCATCTCATACCGGATTTCATCATCTGCTGCTTTGCCAGTCTTCAGCGATTTAACAGCCCATCCGACTTTTGCTTCAGTGATGCTACTGTGACTATTCTCTGCTCAAAGATGCATCTCATGTGCTTCAGTTGTTGCTGATACGGCGTTAAGAAGAGGTTCAAAGTACTCATTCTACCTGTCCAATACACCCTCTCCCTTCTGAATAGTTTGTGATGAAAGAAGAGA
>JAHWFO010074588.1:0-20942 GCA_023313115.1 Rhysida immarginata | reverse complement strand
TACCGTGGAGTTGCTTTCCGAGCCATGATTGAAGTTTAGTGCATGTTGTAGGAATGATATGGGTGTTCTGCATGCTGTTCAGATTCAGAGGTGTGTATTTTGTATCAGCCATGCAGACTGCTCTGTGTAATGGTGATGTGTGTTGTTTAGAGTGAAAGAATTCTCTGAGTGACTGAGTCTGTTTCTGGTGTAGATCTGTTATGTCAATAAGACCTCTGCCTCCCTGTGAACGAGGCAGGGTGAGTCTTTCAATAGCTGCGTGTGGATGGTGCTTTCTGTGCTTTGTAAGCAGTTTACGTTGTTTCCTTTCAAGTCCCTCAAGATCCGTGTGTGTCCACTGTATGACTCCAAAGGAGTAGGAGAGTATTGGCGTGGCATAAGCATTGATGGCCTTGATTAAATTTCTGGAATTTAAGTGCGTTTTAAGTATTGTCTCTAGCCTATGAAGATATTGTTTAGTGAGTGTATTCTTTATGTGTTTGTGCTCCAGAAGCTTGGCTTGCTTAAATCCTAGATATTTGTAAAATTCGTCATTTTCCATAGCAGCAATGTGATCTGGTTCATCTAACGTGCAGCCCCCTTCCCTGAGTACTCCATTTTCAATGTGAATGGTTTTGCATTTGTCCAACCCAAACTGCATGTGTATGTCTTTTGAAAAGGTTTGTGTAATGTCAAGTAATTGGTGCAATTGTGTTTGTGTGGAGGCGTAGATTTTCATGTCGTCCATGTAGAGTAAGTATGAGAGCGTGTAGTGGCTACTTTTATTATGTTTAATTGTGTAGCCGTAAGTTGTGCTATTCAGTCTGTTGGAAAGTGCATTTAGTGCAAGACAAAACCAGAGTGGGCTCAGTGAGTCACCCTGGAAGATGCCTCGGTTTATCTGTATTTTGTCAGTCGTGATGGTTTCACTGTTGAGTGTGAGGTGTAGTGTAGTTCTCCAATGCAGCATTGTACTTTCTAAAAAAGTGATAAGTGTAGGGTTTATTTTATATAATCGTAGTGTATATAAAAGCCATGAGTGTGGGACACTATCGAAGGCCTTTTTGTAATCAATGTAGGCTGCATGGAGGTGTCGATGTTTATTGTGAGTTTGCCGTAGGACCACACTGTCTATCAGGAGTTGCTCCTTACAACCCATGTGGTTTCTACGGCATCCTTTTTGTTGCTCAGTGAGAATGTTGTTTGTGTCTATGTGTGTATAAATTTTGTTTGCGATACAGGCAGTTATTATTTTGTAAAGTGTAGGCAAGCATGTGATAGGTCTATATTGTGTGGGATCTGTAGTGTTATGTGACTTTGGTACCATGTATGTTATTCCTTGTGTGAGGAAATGTGGCAATGTCTGTGGTGTTTGCAAAGTGTTGGAAATCTGTTTTGCAAGGGCCGGATGCAAACAGGTGAAGCGCTTATACCAAAAGTTCTGAATCCTATCTATACCTGGAGCCTTCCAATTGTGAGTACGTTTAATGACTTGTGAGAGTTCATCTGTTGTTATGTCAGTATAAGGCATGTTTGATAGTGTGGATGCTAATTGCTCCTCTTCCCTGATCCAGCTAGCTTCCCTATTATGTTCAACTGAGACAGACCAAAGAAACGACCAATAATGTTGGAGTACTGTTTGTGTTGGCAGACCAGTGTTTTGTGTCTGTGTATAATCTTTGTTTAACTGCTTATAGAATGTCTTCTCATTGTTTGCGAATAACTTGTTCTGCTGTTTGCGCTGAGTGCATGTTTTGTATCTCTTCAGGCGTTGAGTTTTTGCAGCTAACTTTTGTTTTAATGTGTCCATATATTCTGTAATGTGTTGATTGTGCTGCTCATGTCTGGTGTGTGTTTTAATCTTCTTAAATAATTGTCTGAGGCGTTTGTTCTGCTTTGATGAAGTGTTGTTTTTAGTGTACTGCGTAAGTCTACCTAACTGCTTGCGGATTTCGTCAATCTCAGACTCAATCCGCTTTTGCCATTTAGGTTTCTGTTGGGTATATGAATTTTGTGTATTTTTATGGATTGGTTTCCTACCCAGTGTGGATATAACTGTAAGAGCCCCAGTGTAAATAAGTAGCTGTATGTATTCTAAAGACAGATTTTCTTCAATGTACTGTGGTAAGATATGTGTGTTCATGTAAGATAAAATTTCCCCTGTTTTGCTGTTTATGTTTATTTTAGGTATACCTGGTCTTTGTGTGGGATCTGTTCCCGTGTAAACTATAAGGTATCTTTGTAGGGTGTCATTTAATGTTTCAATAAGTTTGGCATTCATGTTGTGTTGTGGATGAATATCATGGGGAAGTTCATTGTTGAGTGTGTGTTCTACAAGTTCATTAGTGATGTCAATGTTAGTGTTTGATTCTGTGTGTTGAGTGTCAGTTTGTGTAGATGGCTCGTGTTCTTGTAGCTGTTGTGCAACTTCTTGCTTTATTTTCTGTAGCGTGGGTAAGGGTATTAAATTTTTCATAACAATTGTGCGACGCTGATCTGCAATGCGTTGTTCAGTGACTGTGATGTGAGGATATGTCTCTTTGAAAATGTTATATAAGCGTTGTCTGTAAGCTGTAGTGTCAGTTTCCAATTTAGTGACTGCGTAGTAGGGTCGCATGATAAAACAGTTTATGTCATTGGTCCATTTCATGCGTTGGCGTGGCTTGCCTGCCTTAGTGGTCGAGGGCAAAGAAGCTCTTGAAACACTAGGGACAGGTTGTGGCATTGCAGTAGCCGAACAGGGGTTGGTGCTGCTTTCTCCACCAGTGGCCCTGGGAGATTGTGGCATATTTTTCGAACGTGAGCCTCTGCCTAACCCACGAGCGCGGACCTTGGTAACCCGGGTGACGTCCGAGCCGGTATCAGATAACGCACTAGCACTAATCATATTGATCACCAATAAATGGGTCGGTCCTGTTAGCCATCTCCATCATCAGCAGGCCCTTGGTTGATGTAATCAGCTCATCAGCCCTACTGGGTCATCTGGACCCTCAAGATTAATCTAAGGGTAGAGTAAATTAGACCTGTTAACCAGGGCCATCCCTCTAAGATGTTGCCCCCCTCGCACGACGTGGACGTAGGACCACACGAGGGTTATTATTATTATTATTATTATTATTATTATTATTATTATTATTATTTACTCATTATATTCACTCATTTGATTTTGTTACTAAGTGTTTAATATACAACATGCCATATCATAGCATTGAAAACTCCAACGGTAATATATGACATTATATGGCAGATTTAGGGCACGTATTACGAAACCAATAATGATTATCGTTATTTACTCGTTATATTCACTCATTACATGTAACGTGTTGTTTGTATATTATAGGCAATATCTTAGCATTTAATTTTCCAATGCTACCATAAGGTATCACATGGTACCATTCTGGTGCGTGCTAATATACCAATTCCCACTCTCATTGTTTACTCGTTATATTCATTCTCTACATGCAATGAGTTGTTTGATATATTAAATGCCATAACTAAGCATTGAAAGTTCCAATGGAAACATCTGGTACCATACAGCATAATTAGTACACGTGCTACCTGATAATCATAATCTTTATTTACTCATTATATTCACTCATTGGTTCCATATAGCATCACATGACACAAGTAGGGCACGTGCTACTAAACCAAGAAACACTATCATAATTTACTCGTTTAATTCACTCAAGGGACGTTGTTATGAGTTGTTTGATATAGTACATGTCGTATCTTAGCAGTGAAAGTTCCTATTGTACAATATGGCATTATATGGCAACATTAGGACACGTGCTTCTTAACCAATAATCATGATTATTATTTACTCGTTATATTCACTCATGACACGTTGTTACGACTTGTTTGATATATTACATGCCATGTATTAGCATTGAAAATTCCATTGGTATCATATTGTATCAGATGGCACTATTATGGCACGTGGTACTAAACCAATAAACATTATCATTATTTACTCGTTCTATTCACATATTACGTGTTGTTACGAGTTGTTTGATATATTTCATGTCGTATCTTAGCATTGAGTTTTCCAAAGCAACCATCTGGTATCACATGGTACCATTAGGGCGCGTGCTAAAAAAATTCCCAATATCATTGTTTACTCGTTATTTTCATTCATGACAAGTTGTAACGAGTTGTTTGATATATTGCATGCCATATCTAAACATTGAAAGTTCCAACGGAAACATCTGGCATCATACCGCACCATCGGGCACCATTCTCATTATTTAATCGTTATAATCCCTCATTACATGTTGTTACGAGTTGTTTGATATATTTCATGTCGTTTCTTAGCATTGAAAGATCCAATGGTAAGATACTGCATCTTATGACACAATTAGAGCACCAGCTACTAAACCAATAACCACTACCATTATTTTCTCGTTATATTCACTCATAGCACGTTGTTACGAGGTGTTTGACATATTACATGCCATGGAAATTTTTAGCTTTGAAAGGTCGATTGGTACCATCTGGCATTTTATGGCAACATTCGGGTAAGTGCTACTAAAACAATAACCATTATTATTCTTTACTCGTTATATTCACTCTTTACATTTTGTTCTTGTTTGATATATCACATGCCATATTTTTAGCATTGAACTTTCCAATGGTGCTATATGGTTTGATATGGCACCATCATGGCTCATGATACTAAACCAATAATTATTATCAATAGTTTCTCGTTATATTCGATCATTACCTGTAATTGCCAGTTGTTTGCTACATTTCATGACGTATCTTAGCATTGAATTTTCCAATGGTAACATGTGGCATCATACGGCACCGTTATGGCACGTGCTACTAAACCAATAACCACTTTCATTATTTACTCGTTATATTGACTTATTACTGGTTTTTACGTGTTGTTTAATATATTACTAGTCGTATCAAATGGAATCATATTGAACCATTATGGCACATGCTGCTAAGCCAATAACCATTATCAATTCATTTATGGAACGTTGTTGCGAGTTGTTTGATATATTACATGCCTTGTTTTAGTATAATTAGTCACAATTACGGAACGTGCTGCTAAACCAACATTCATGATTATTATTTACTCGTTATATTCACTTCTTACTGATTGTTACGAGTTGTTGATATATTACAAGCCATGTATTATCATTGAAATTTCAATGGTACACTATATTTTCATATGGCACCATTGGGACACGTGCTAGGAAACCAATAACCACTATCATAATTTACTCGTTTAATTCACTGAAGGGACGTTATTATGAGTTGTTTGATATATAACATGCCATAAATTAGCATTGGAAGTTCGAATGTTCATATATGGTATCACATGTTACCATTAGGGCACGTGCTATTAAAACAATTCCCATTATCATTATTTGCACGTTAAATTCACGCATGGCACGTTGTTACGTGTTGTTTGATATATTACATGAAATGTTTTAGCATTGAAAGTTCCATTGATACCATATGGTATAATAGGCACTATTTCGGCACGTCCTGCTAAACTAATAATCATGATCATTATTTGCTCGTTATATTCACTCATTTCATTTTGTTACTAATTGTTTGATATATTTCATGACGTATCTTAGCAATGAAAGTTTCTATGGTAGCATATGGCATCATATAGAACCATCATGGTTCGTGCTACTAAACCAATAATTATTATGAATACTTTCTCATTCTATTCACTCATGGCACGTTGTTATGGGCTGTTTGATGTATGACATGCCATATCTTAGCATTGAAAATTCAAATGGTAACATGTTATCATATGTCAACATTTGTTTACGTGTTACTATACCAATAACCATTATTATTATTTACTCGTCATATTCAGTCATTATATGTTGTTACTTGTTGTTTGTATCTTACTTGCTATATCTTAACATTGAATTTTCCAATGCTACATCTGGTATCACATGGTACCATTAGGGCACCTGCTATTATACCAATTCCCACTATCATTGTTTACTCGATATATTCATTCATGACATGTTGTAATGAATTGTTTGATACATTACATGACATATCTAAGCATTGAAAGTTCTAACGGAACCATCTGGTATCACACAGCACAATCGTGGCACGTTGCTACGAGTTGTTTGATATAAACATGCCATATATGTTACCAATGGTATCCCATTGTATCATATTGCACCATTAGGGCACGTGCTTCTAAATCAATAACCAGTATCATAATTTACTAGTTTAATTCACACATGGGACGTTGTTACGAGTTGTTTAATATATTACATGCCATATCTTAGCATTGAAAATTCCCATGATACCTTAGGTATCATATGGCACAATTAGGGCACGAGCTATTACACTAATAACCATTATCAATAGTTTCTCGTTATATTCACTCATTACTGGTTGTTACGAGTTGTTGATATATTACATGCCATATTCAAGCATTGAAAGTTCCAATGGAACTCTCTGATATCATACGGCAACATTAGGGCACGTGCTACTAAACCAATAACCATTATGAATAGTTTCTCGTTATATTCACTTATCCATTGGTAAAATATAGCATCACACGGCTACTAAGGCGATAACCATACTAAGCCAATGACCAATATCATTATTCACTTGTTATATTCACTCATGGCAGGTTTTTACGAGTTGTTTGATATATAATATGTCATATATTAACATTGAAAGTTCAAATTGTACCATTTGTTAACATATGACGCCATTAGGGCACATGCTACTAAACCAATAAACATTATCAATAGTTTCTCGTTATATTCACTCATGGCACATTGTTACGAGTTGTTTGATATATTCCACTAGCAGTAGACCCGGCGTTGCCCAGGATATTTATGCTTGTAGGCAAACAGAACAACCTCAAAAAGCTAAATTTAACCTCTAAATTGGTTACATATTAACTCAATTACTACAATATACAATATACTTCAATATACTACAAAAATTCGAAAGACAGGAATATACCTCTTCACTGAAAAAATCCATTCTAGGTGATATACCGGGGATTGTTTTACCGAAAAAAAAATTTTTAAAGGCTCACAATGGATGGACCTCTCCAAAGATGCATTCTAGTGTAAATAATTTTTTACTCACGTAATCTTACTTTAGATGTACACTTGATGTTGTTGCAATTTCCTTTCTTCTGTCGACGTCTTGAAGCAAAAATTGGCCATTCATCTCTTTGTGTAGTCTATCGGTTGCCGATTCTTCCATATACAGCACGGAACTAAAGAAGTGTTTCCTCTATCGTCTGTCACTCTTTCTCAATGGTCTGCTTACTCATTATCTCTAGTTACTGATCATTTTAAAAGATTTTCAAGTAATTGTTATGTACTAAGAATTCTCTGTCTAAGAAAAGCCTGAATAACAGGAATTCTATGCACTGAACTCTATATTGCACAAACTTTGTTTAGCTTTGTTGGTCATGAGACATATATAGTTGATGCTTGCATGGTGTCGGTGTATTGCGTGTTGACACCATTGTTGATATCAGTTGTTGCACAAACTTTTATTCGCATTGTTGGTCATGAGATATATATTGTTGGACCGTGTAGAGCGTTTGTGAATAGGGAAGTTGCATGGAATTTTTTTTACAAATTAAAGCACTGTTTCATACAGATTGTGTTATGCTGAATACGAAATCGTTGTTAAATTAACTAGAAATATTAAAGGAACCTATTAAAATTAGCGCTAAAAACGTGAAACCACGCCTCCCAACGAAAACGATATCTGACGTCACTTTCCATCAAACGCAATGATTTTATGTGTACGTGAAGCTCGATCTGATGATTTAGCATTGTTGGCTGTAAGCTTTAACCATTGTCGATGGTAGTTTGGAGCAGGCAAGTGACATCATATTCCTCACAGGCTATGACGTACCGTTTTCTAGTGGTGTCAACTTTAACATTTTTTTAAAAAATAACTATAAATTTTTTTCACAAACGAATTACTATTCCTTGATATTGATAACGAATACTACAGAAAACAATAATTTAAAATTTTCATGCAACTTCACCATTGCGTGTTGATACCATCTTCTATATATATAAAGAAGGATGTTTGTCTGTACGTTTTTTATACAAATCTACAGTTTTATTCCGATATTGATGAAATTTCGCTTACATGACCTTCAAAGCATGAGGAAGGTCAATGTCTACCTCAGATTTCAGAATAAAAATTGATATTCATTGTTATGGCAGGGCAAATTAATGAGAAATACCTCATGACAAACAATGCAAGGCAAAGTTTGTGCAACAATAGGTATCAACAATGGTATCAACACGCAATGCACCAACACAAGGCAGGGATCAACAATCAATATCTCATGACTAACAATGAAAGGAAAAGTTTGTGCAAGTGTAATTATCCTGGGCAACGCCGGGTACCTCTTCTAGGTATCAACAATGGTATCAACACGCAATGCACCAACACACAGCATGTACCAACAATATCTATCTCATGACCAACAATACAAGCAAAATTTGTGCAACAATAGGTATCAACAATGGTATAAGCACGCAATACACAAACACACTGCATGAACCAACAATATATATCTCATGACCAACAATGCAAGGCAAAGTTTGTGCAACAATAGGCCCATTGTGTTCGCATCAACAATAGTATCAACGCGCAATTCACCAATTACAATGAGCACAGAATGATGATGTACTGTTAAAGCAATCTTTCCAAGAATTATAACAATGAACATAAAATGATGATGTAATATTGATAAGTTTCAATTTGTAACAATGCATAGAATTCCTGTTATTCAGGCTTTTCTTAGAAAAAAGAGTTCTTAGTACTTAACAATTTCTTGAAAATCTTTAAAAATGATCAGTAACTGGAGATAATAGAGAGTTAGCAGACTATTGAGAAAGACTGGAAAGACGACAGAGGAAGCACTCCTTTAGCTCCGTGATGTATTGAGCAAATGGGAAGCAAGTAAATAGAAGAATCGGCGACCGCTAGACTGCACAAAGTGATGAATGGCCAAGTTTTGCTTCAACACATCGAGAGAAGAGTGGAAATTGCAACAACACTAAGTATACATCTGAGGTAAGATTACGTGAGTAAGAAATTATTTAGACTAGCAGTGGCATCCTTGGAGAGGTCCAGCCATTGTGAGCCTTTAAAAAGTTTTTTTTCGAATTTTCATTAAGAATTTTTACTGTATTAATTGTAAGCATTTTCATGTGTTAATTTTTAACATATTGAAAAATTTAATTTAATTTTTTGAGATTGTTCTGTTTACATCCAAGTGTAATTATCCCGGGCAACGCCAGGTAACTCTTCTAGTTTTTGATATATACTGTTGCAAAATACTTTGACTTGCATTGTTGATCATGAGATATTTCTCATTAATATGCCCTGCCATAACCATGAATATCAATTGTTTATAAATAATTATTATTTTTTCGAAATGTGAAGTAGATAGTGACCTTCCACATGATTTGAAGGACATGTATGCAAAATTTTATCAAGATCGGAATAAAGATGTAGATTTGTATAAAAAACAACAAAAACGATACCCACAAATAAACCCGCAAACAAAGAAACATCCTGCTTTATACAAATAGAAAGATGCCATGTTTAAGCATTGAAAGTTCCTATGGTACCATATGGTATAATATGTCACACTTACAGCACGTGCTGCTGAACAAATAGTCATGATTATTATTTACTCGTTATATTCATTCATTACTGGTTGTTACGATTGGTTGATATATTATATGCCATATATTAGCATTGAAAGTTCCAATGGTACAATACGGTTTCATATGGCAACATTAGGGTACGTGTTACTAAACCAATAACCATTATCATAATTTACTAGTTAAATTCACTCATGAGTCGTTGTTACGAGTTGTTTGATATATTACATGCCATATCTAAGCCTTGAAAGTTCTAATGGAACCATCTGGTATCATACAGCACAATCATGGCACGTTGTTCGAGTTGTTTGATATAAACCTGCTATATATGGTACCAATGGTATCCCATGGTATCATATTGCACCATTAGGGCACGTGCTACTAAATCAAGAACCAGTATCATAATTTACTAGATTAATTCACTCATGGGACGTTGTTACGAGTTGTTTGATATATTACATGCCATATCTTAGCATTGAAAATTCCAATGGTACCATAGGTATCATATGGCACAATTAATGCACGAGCTATTACACTAATAACCATTATCAATAGTTTCTCGTTATATTCACTCTTTACTGGTTGTTACGAGTTGTTGATATATTACATGCCATATTCAAGCATTGAAAGTTCCAATGGAACTCTCTGGTATCATATGGCAACATTAGGGTACGTGCTACTAAACCAATAACCATTATCAATTGTTTCTCGTTATATTCGCTTATCCAATGGTAAAATATGTCATCACATGTCTACTAAGGAAATAACCATACTAAGCCAATAACCATACTACTCGTTATGTTCACTCATGGTAGGTTGTTACGAGTTGTTTGATATATAACATGCCATATATTAGCATTGGAAGTTTACAATGGTACCATTTGGTATCATATTATGCCACTAGGGCACGTGCTACTAAACTAATAAACATTATCAATAGCTTCTCGTTATATTCACTCATGGCACATTGTTTGATATATTACATGCTATATCTTAGTAGTGAAGTTTTCTACAGTACCATATGGTATCACTTGGCACCAATAGAGCACATGCTACTAAACCAATAATCATTATCATTATCCACTCGTTATTTTCACTTATTACATATTGTTACGAGTTGTTGATATATTACATGCCATATATTACCATTGGAAGTTCCATTGATAACATGTGGCATCATATGGCAACATTAGGGTACGTGCTAATAAACAAACAACCACTATCATTGTTTACTCGTTATATTCATTTATTACATGTTGTTACGAGTTGTTTGATCCATTTCATGACATATCTTAGCATTGAAAGTTCCATTGGTAACATATAGTATCATATGGTACCATTAGGGCACGTGATACTAAACTATTAATTATTATCATTATTTACTCTCTATATTCACTCATTTCATTTTGTTACAAGTTGTTTGATATATCAAATGCCATATCTTAGCATTGAAAATCCAATGGTACGATATGGCATTATATGCAGAATTAGGGCACGTATTACTAAACCAATAATCATTATCATTACTTACTCATTATATTCACTCATTACATGTAATTACGAGTTGTTTGATATATTTCATGACGTATCTTAGCATTGAAAGTTCTAATGGTAACATATGGCATAATATGGCACCATTAGGGCACGTGCTACTAAACCAAAAACCACCTTCATTATTTACTCGTTATAATGACTGATAAGAGGTTGTTATGAGTTGTTTAATAAATTACATGTCGCATTTTATCATTGAAAGTTCCTATGGTGCCATATGGCATCATATTGCATCATCAGGGCATGTGCTACTAAACCAATTATCATTATCATTATTTACTCATTATATCGACTAATTACATTTTGTTACAAATTGTTTGATATATCACATGCCATATCTTAGCATTTAAGATTCCAATGGTACGATATGGTATTATATGGCAGCAGTAGGGCAGGGATTATTAAACCAATAACCATTATCATTATTTAATCCTTATTTTCACTCATTACATGTTGTTACGAGTTGTTTGTATATTAGATGCCATATATTAGCATTGAAAGTTTCAATGGTAATGTGTGGCATCATATGGCAACATTAGGGTACGTGCTAATAAACAAATAACCATTATTATTATTTACTCGTTATATTCAGTCATTTCATTTTGTTACGTGTTGTTTGTATATTACATGCTATATCTTAGGATTGAATTTTATAACGCTACCATATGGTATGACACGGTAACATTAGAGTACGTGCTACTAAACTAATAACCTTTATTATTATTTAATCGTTTTATTCAATCATTTAATTTTGTTACAACTTGTTTGATTTATCACATGCCATATCTTAGCATTGAAATTTCCATTGGTACCATACGGTATAATATTGTACCATTAGGGCACGTGATACTGAACCAATAACCATTGTCATTATCAACTCGATTTATTCACTCCTTATATGTTGCAACCAGTTGTTTGTTATATAACATGGCCTATGTAAGCATTGAAAGTTCCATTTGAACTATCTGGTACACTGGCGGACAAAAGTTTGGGGTAGGTGTTTTTTCGAAAAAAACAATTATTTAGAGATTTTATTGTTATGGCACCTTTTAAGTTACTATTGAATATATCAAAATTGACAATTGAAAAATTGATCTTTTAATTTGTTTTTAAGTTACATGCAAAGTATGCAAACTGAACTGGTCAAACGTTTAGGGTAGCAGGTAAATAACTGATATTTTTTACAGTAAAGTGCATGAATATTTGTCCATTGATTTTTTTGGAATGTGAAGAAGTGTCTTAAGATGATTTCTGATGAGAAACGAAGGAAATTCATGCATTGTATGCTCAACACAAGAACTTCAAGCGAGAAGCTGAAATTGCTGATGTTGGCTACAATACAGTAATCAGGGCAATTAAAAATGAAAACAGGAAGACAGGAAAGAAAATGGGAAACCCATCTGCACTTACAAGACGGACAAAATCTAGCATAAAACGTCATGGGAAAAGAGAAATTGCAGCTGGCCACATTGTAAATAGTACTTGCATCGTAGTAAATTTTGATTTGAAGGCTTCAACCAGAACCATAAGTCGTGAATTGCAGCGTGAGAACTTTCACTATGAAGCTATTGAAAAATCACTGCCATTAACACCAAAAAATAAAATAGGAAGACTTCAATTTGCTCAGAAACACATCATGAGAAGACTGATTTTGGGTTGGTGCTATTTTCTGATGAAAAACGATTTTTCCATGGATGGACCTGATAACGTGTGCAGTTATGTTAAAAAACAAGGCCAAAAACCAACTCCGGTCACAAATAAGCACCAAATGGGAGGAGGAGATGTGATGCCATTAGGTACCATTTCAAACACGAGTCACCTGAAGATAAAAGTAATTGAGGGCAAATATACGGCAACCAATACTTATAAGACCTTCAAAACACATCCATTCTTTTCCGCAAGAGACACTACAGACAAAAACAATGGGTGTGGCAGCAAGACAATGCATCTATCCACACAGGACGAATTTTTACTGAATGATTTTCCACTAACAAAGTTCGTACACTAGCCTGGCCAGCAAGGAATCCCGACCTCAACATTATAGAAAATGTTTGGCATCTTATGAGCCAGGATATTTATGCTGACAAACAGTATTCAACTCGTATGCAGCTAATCAATGAGGCCTCCGCTGTTAAAATAGCACCAAACACCATCAAGAAGTTATTTTCATCAATGACAAATCGTCTTCTTGAAGTTATAAAGTCAAATATTGGTCAGATTTCATATTAATTTCTTTTACTTTTGATATCTTGATGATTATTTACCTGTTACCCCAAACTTTTGACCAGTGTAATTTGCATTATTTGGATGTAACTTAAAAACAAATTAAAAGATCAATTATTCAATTGTCAATTTTGATATATTCAATAGTAAGTAAAAAGGTGTCATAACAATAAAATCTATAAATAATTCTTTTCTTAGAAAACACACTTAGCCCAAACTTTTGTCCACCAGTGTATCATACGGCACCATTAGGGCACGTGCTACGTTATAACTATTATCATTATTTACTCGTTATATTCACTCATTACATGTTGTTACGAGTTGTTTGATATATTTCATGCAGTATATTAGCATTGAAATTTCCAATGGTAACATATAGCACCATTAGGGCACGTGTTACTAAACCAACAAACCTTATCATTATTTACTCGTTATATTCATTCATTCCTGTTGTTTGATATATTGGTGCAATATTGTACAAGATGGCACTATTACATCATGTGCTACTAAACCAATAACCATGATCATTATTTATTCGTTATATTCACTGATTACTGGTGGTTACGAGTTGTTGTTATATTACATGACATATATTAGCATTCAAAGTTCCAATGGTACAATATGGTTTCATAAAGCACCAGTAGGGCACGTGCTACTAAACCAACAAACCTTATCATTATTTACTTGTTATATTCAATCAATATATGTTGTTACCAGTTGTTTCATATGTTACATGCCATAATTTAGCACTGAAAGATCCAATGGTAGCATATAGTATCATATTTTAACATTAGGGCACGTGATACTAAACCAATAACCATTATCATTATTTATTCGTTATATTCACTCAAATACATGTTAATACAAATTGTTTGATTTATTATATACCATATCTTATCATTGAAAGTTACTATGGTACCACATTGTTTCGTATGGCAGGATTAGGGCACTTGCTAATGAACCAATAACCAATATCATTATTTACTCGTTATATTCATTCATGGCACGTTGTTACGAGTTGTTCAATATATTACTTGCCATGTTTTAGCATTGACAGTTCCATTGGTACAATATTGTATAATATGGCTCTATTACGACATGTGTTGTATAAGAGGGCACGTGATACTGATCCAATAACCATTGTCATTATCAAATCGATATATTCACTCTTTACATGTTGCAACGAGTTGTTTAATATAAAACATGCCCTATCTAAGCATTGTAAGTTCCATTTGAACTATATTGTATCATACTGCACCATTAGGGCACGTGCTACGTAATAACAATTATCATTATTTACTCGTTATATTCACTCATTACATGTTGTTACGTGTTGTCTGATATATTTCATAACGTATCCAATGGTAACATATGGAATCATATGGCACATTATGTACGTGCTATTAAACCAATAACCAGTAACTTTATTTACTCGTTATATTCACTCATGGCACATTCTTATTATTTGTTTGACATATTAGATGTTTGACACTCAAAGATTTCATTTTGTTAAAACTTGTTTGATATAACACATGCCATACCTCAGCATTGAAAGTTCCAATGGTACCATACAGTATCATATGGCACCATTAGGGAACGAGATACTAAACCAATAACCATTACCAATAGTTTCTCGTTTTATTCATTCATAGCAAGTTGTTACGAATTGTTTGCTATATTACATGCCATGTTTTAGCATTGACGGTTCCATTGGTACAATGGTGTAAAATATGACACTATTACGGCATGTGCTGCTATATAAATTACGGGTTGTTTGATATATAAATTACTACTATTACGGGTTGTTTGATATATTACATGCTCTATCTTAGCATTGAAAGTTCCAATGGTACAATAGGGTTTCATATGGCACCAGCAGGGCACGTAATACTAAACCAATAATCATTATCATTATTTACTTGTTATATCCAATCATTATCTGTTATATGCTATATCTTAGCATTGAAATTTCCAATGGTAACATATGGCATCATATCGCACCATTAGAGCACATGCTACTAAACCAATACTCATTATCATTATTTACTTCTTATATTCACACATTACATATTGTTACGAGTTGTCTGATATATTACATGCAATGCTTTAGCATTGAAAGTTTCCATTGGTACCATATGGTAAAATACGGCACTATTACGGCACGTGCTACTTGTTAATCATTATCATTATTTGCTCATTATATTCACACATTATATGTTGTTACGAGTTGTTTGTCATATTACATGACATATCTTTTCATTGAAAATTTCCTAAGGTACCACATTGTTTCATATGGCACCATTAGGTCACGTGATACTAATCCAATAACCATTGTCATTATCAAGTCGATATATTCACTCTTTACATGTTTTTACGAGTTGTTTGATTTATTACATGCCATATCTTAGCACTGAAATTTCTAATGGTAAAATATGGCATCATATGGCAATATTAGGGTACATGCTATAAAAACAATAACTATTATTATTATTTACTCGTTATATTCACTCATTTCATTTTGTTACAACTTGTTTGATATATCACATGATATATTTTACCATGGAAAATTCCAATGGTACGATATGGCATTATATGGCAGCATTAGGGCACGTATTACTAAACAATAACTATTATCATTATTTACTGGTTATGTTCACTGATTTCACGTTGTTACGTGTTGTTTGTATATTATATGCTCTATCTTAGCATTGAAAATTCTAATGGTACTATATGGCATCTTTTCGCACCATTACTGCACGTGCTACTAAACTAAAAACCACTATCATTATTTTCTCATTATATTCGCTCATGGCACATTAGTACGAGTTGATTGATACATTACATGTAATATCTTATCATTGAAAATTCCAATCGTACCTTATGGTATTATATGGACTCAATACAGCACGTGCTACTAAACCAATAATCATTATCATAATTTGCTCGTTTAGTTCACTCATGGGACGATGTTACAAGTCGTTTGATTTACTAAACGCTCTATCTTAGTATTGAAAGTTCCAATGGTACCATACGGTATCATATGGCATCATTATGGCGTGTGCTACTAAACAAATAACCATTATCTCGTGATATACACTCATGGCATATGGTTATGAGTTGTTTGATATATTACATATGTATTAGCATTGAAAGTTCCAATAGTACAAGATGGTTTCATATGGCACTATTTAGCCACGTGCTACTAAGCCAATAATCATTAATCGTTATATTCACTCATTATATGTTGTAACCAGTTGTTTGGCGCTTAATACATGCTATATCTTAAACGGAACTGTTTGATATATTACATGCCTGTTGTTTGATATATTACATGCCAGTTGTCTTACTGTTCCCTATGCCATCTATATATAAAGGCATATTGATTTTATATTTCTAGTTTTATTTTGATTGTTTTAATTATTAATTATTTGGTTAATTATTTTTTATTTTTCATTTTTATTTAATAAATACTATTTATGCCATATCTTAGCATTGAAAGTTCGAATGGTAACATATGGCATCATATGGTAACATTATGTTACGTGCTTCTAAACTAATAACAACTATCATAATTTACTTGTTTAATTCACTAATGGGACGTTGGTACGAATAGTTTTTTATATTACATGCTATATTCTAGCATTGAAAGTTCCAATGGTACCAAATGGTATCACAGGTTACTATTAGGGCGCGTGCTACCATACCTAAAACCATTATGATTATTTACTGTATATATTCATTCCTTTCATGTTGTTACAAGTTGTTAATATTTTACATGCCATATCTTAGCATTGAAAGTTCCATCTGTAACATATGGCATCATATGGCAACATTAGGATACGGCAACATTAGGATACGGCAACAATAACCATTATTATTATTTATTGTTATATTCACTCATTTCATTTTGTTATGTGTTGTTTGTTTCTTACATGCTATGTTGGCATTGAATTTTATAACGCTACCATGTGATGTCACATGGAAACATTAGGGCACTTCCTACTAAACCGATTCCCACTATCATTGTTTATTCGTTATATTCATTGAAAATAAATAAACACGTTGTTTGATATATTACATGCCAGTTGTCTTACTGTTCCCTATGCCATCTATATATAAAGGCCTCTTTTAATACTTTTTTCATAACTTTAGGATAAGTCTCTAAGAGTCTCTTTCCGAAAACTTCATCTTTTTATTTGATTTTATATTCGTAGTTTTATTTTGATTTTATTTATTATTTATTAATTTATTCATTTTTATTTAATAAATACTATTTATGCCATATCTTAGCATTCAAAGTTCTAATTGTAAGATATTGCATCATATGGCAAAATTAGGGTACGTGTTAGTAAACCAATAACCATTATTATTATTTACTCGTTATATTCACTCATTTTGTTTTGTTATAAATTGTTTGATATATAACATACCTTATCTTAGTATTGAAAATTCCAATGGTACGATGTGGCATTATATGGCAGCATTAGAGCACGTATTACTAAACAAATTCCCACTATCATTGTTTGCTCAGTATATTCATTTATGTCATGTTGTGACGAGTTGTTTGATATTTTACATGCCATATATAAGCATTGAAACTTCCAAGTGAACCATCTGGTATCATATAGCTACATTAGGGCACGTGCTACTAAAACGATAATCACTATCATAATTTACTTGTTTAATTCACTCATGGGACGTTGTTACGAGTTGTTTGATATTTTACATGCCATATCTAAGCGTGGAAACTTGAAATTAAACCTTCTGGTGTCATACGGTACCATTAGGGCACGTATTAATAAACCTATAACCCTTATCATTATTTACACGTTATATTTACTCAGTTCTGGTTGTTACAAGCTGTTGATATATTACATGCCATATATTAGCATTGAACATTCCAATGGTAGAATAAGGTTACATATGACACTATTTGGGCACGTGCTACTAAACCAATAAAGATTATCATCATTACTCGTTATATTCACTCATTATAAGTTGTTACCAGTTGTTTGGTGTATATTACTTGCAATATTTTAAACGGAATTGTTTGATATATTACATGCTAGTTGTCTTACTGTTCCCTATGCTATCTATATATAAAGGCGTCCTTTAGTACTTTTTTCATAACTTCAGGGAAATTCTCTAATAGTTTCTATCCGAAAACGTCATCTTTATATTTGATTTTATATTTCTAGTATTATTTTGATTTTATTTATTATTTTTTTGGTTAATTATTATATATTTTTCATTTTATTTAATAAATATTATTTATGCCATATCTTAGCATTCAAAGGTCTAATGGTAAGACATGGCATCATATAGCAAAATTAGGGTACGTGTTGCTAGACCAATAGCCATTATTATTATTTACTCGTTATAATCACTCATTTTGTTTTGTTACAACTTGGTTTATACATCACATGCCATATCTTAGTATTGAAAATTCCAATGGTACCATGTGGCAGTATATGGCAGCATTAGAGCACGTATTACTAAACAAATTCCCATTATCATTGGTTACTCGTTATATTCATTCATGACATATCGTAATGAATAGCTTGATATATTAAAAGTCGTAACTAGGCATTGAAAGTCCAAATGGTACCATATGGCATCAGTAAAAATTCTTAATGAAAATTCGAAAAAAATCTTTTTAAAGGCTCACAATGGCTGGACCTCTCCAAGGATGTCACTGCTAGTCAAAATAATTTCTTACTCACGTAATCTTACCTCAGATGTATACTTAGTGTTGTTGCAATTTCCACTCCTCTCTCGATGTGTTGAAGCAAAACTTGGCCATTCATCACTTTGTGAGTTTAGCGGTCGCCGGTTCTTCTATGTACTTGCTTCCCATTTGCTCAATACATCACGGAGCTAAAGGAGTGCTTCCTCTGTCGTCTTTCCACTCTCTCTCAAGAGTCTGCTAACTCTCCATTATCTCCAATTACTGATCATTTTTAAAGATTTTCAAGAAATTGTTAAGTACTAAGAACCTGAATAACTGGATTTCTATGCATTGTTACAAATTGAAACTTATCTATATTACATCATTATTTTATGTTCATTGTTATAATTCTTGGAAAGATTGCTTTAACATTACATCATCATTCTGTGCTCATTGTTATTGGTCATGAGATATTTATTGTTGGTTCATGCAGTGTCTTTGTGAATTGCGTGCTGATACCATTGTTGATACCTATTGTTGTACAAACTTTGCCTTGCGTTGTTGGTCATGAGATATTTCTCATTATTATGCCTTGCTATAACCATGAATAAGGATTTTTTATCGATATTTATTATTTTTACGAAATCTGAGGTAGACAGTGACCTTCCTCATGCTTTGAAGGTCATGTATGCGTAATTTTATCAAGATCGGAATAAACTGTAGATTTGTATAAAAACGTACAGACCCACCCACCCACAAACATCCTTCTTTATATATATAGATAGAAGAAAGATTATCATATTTTCCGCAACATCTGCAGGAAAGTCAATTTCTGATTTCGTTTGTTGGTCATAGTTGGCAGCACATTCCTGAGCCATTGAGGAAGTTGGCGAAGTTTCTATAGCCTTCACTGCCTGAACAAGTTCATCAATTTTACTTAATAAGTTTCTTTACTGCTTACGTTTTTAGTTCCTCTTGCATTCTCTAGACGTTCATTTACCTAATTTTTTAAGTCCTCTGTAATATTTCTTCAGATGTGGTGGTCATTAAGTTCTTCAATCGAAGGCGATCTCACGAGCGCTGAAGTAGGCCCCGCCATTTTTCTGATATGGTACCATTAGTGCACGTGTGCTAAACCAATAACCAATATTAGTATTTACTCGTTATATTCAATCATGACAGGTTGTTACGAGTTGTTTGATATGTTACACGCCATATTTTAGCATTGAAAATTTCAATGTTACCACATGGCATCATATGGCAACATTAGGGCACATGCTAATAAACCAATAACCGTTAACATTATTTACTCATTATATTCACTCATGGCACATTGTTATGAGAAGTTTGATTTATTATATGCCATATCTTAGCATTGAAAATTATAATTGTACCACATGGCATCATATGGCACCATTAGGGCACATGCTAATAAACCAATAACCGTTAACATTATTTACTCGTTATATTCACTCATGACACATTGTTATGAGATGTTTAGTTATTATATGCCATATGTTAGCAAAGAAGGTTCTCATGGTAACATATGGTTTCATATGGTACCATTTAAGCAGGTGATACTAAACCAATAAATATTATTATTATGTACTCGTTATATTCACTCATCATATGTTGTTATAATTGTTTGATATTTTACATGCGATATCTTAGCATTGAAAGTTCCACCTGTGACATATGGCATCATATGGCAATATTAGGTTAAGTGCGACTAAACCAATAATCATTATTATTATTTACATGTTGTATTCACTCATTTCATTTTGTTACGTGTTGTTTGTATATTACATGCTATATCTTAGCATCGAATTTTATAACGCTACCATGTGATGTCACATGGTAATATTAGGGCA
>JAHWFO010074558.1:0-10421 GCA_023313115.1 Rhysida immarginata | reverse complement strand
TGGCTTTGTACAAAGTTCAATCATGGTGTTCTGAGCGGAATTTAAGAAGTAATCCCTCAAAGACCACTCTAGTTCCTTTTACAGGTCGTAGAGAAACTATTTCCAATGATCTCATACCAACTTTGTTTGGCGAGAAAATCATTGTTAGAAATGAAGTCAAATACCTAGGGGTTATCCTCGATAGTAAGTTGACTTGGAACCAACATCTGGATTATAAAATTAATCAGGTTAAAGTTGGACTTTACCGTTGTCGTCGAGCCCTTGGTAAATCATGGGGTCTTACTCCCAAGTTGACTTACTGGCTTTACGTCACGGCGATCAGACCTATTCTGACATATTGCGCACTAATTTGGTGGCGTAAGTCTGAACAACTGACCGTTAGAACCAAACTGGCCTCTCTTCAAAGATTGGCGTGTTTGAGTATAACGGGTGCTGTTTCTACTACGCCAACTAAGGCTTTAGAAATTATTTTATCTCTGACTCCACTTGATATTTTTATCAAAACTGTAGCCCGGAAAAGTTCTACAGACTGAGTAATCAAGGACTATGGGTGGACTTCCCTGGGGCGAAGTCTCACACCTTCATTAGCCAGATTTTTACCAGTCACATTCTTCAGATGCCTTCTGATATTGCAATTACTCAGGCCCTTCCTGAGCCCTCGAGCGAGGTCATCATTGACCCCGTGGTAGAGCCAGATGGGTCTTTGCAATTTCCCAAGGGTGCCATTATTTGGTATACTGACGGCTCTCGTCATCATGGCCTTTCGGGCCTGGGCGTTTATTGTGGCAGTCCCAAAACCCTCCGTTTTCGTCGATTGGGTTCTTGGGTAACTGTCTTTCAGGCTGAATTACTGGCCATTATTTACTGTCTGCAGATGTGCATGAATAAACTCTATGTACATCGCCGCATTTTTATACTTAGCGACAGTCAAGCGGCCCTTAAGGCTATCAAGTCCTACAGGGTCAATTCCAAACTTATATTGGAATGTCGACAACTCCTACAGGACCTTTCTTAACACAACAGTGTTACCTTGAGATGGGTTCCTGGACACAAAGGTGTTGTTGGTAATGAAGTGGCTGATACTCTAGCCAAACAGGGTGCCAAGTTTACTTTTACTGGCCCTGAACCTTTCTGCGGTATTTCTAAACAAACTGCAGTTAGAGAGATAAATATCATCTCTCATCAAGTAATGATGGATAGGTGGGATCACACCACAGATCAAACACATGCCAGACTCATGATTAAGAGATCCTCTCTTAGTCTAACGTCAGGCATTCTACAACTTAAAAGAAACAAAATACGGATCATCGTTGGCTTTCTTACAGGTCATGCTCTACTCTGTAAACATCTACATAGAATAGGAATCCTTCGGGAAGAACCACTATGTTCGAAATGTGGTTTGGCAGATGAAACAGCCTACCACATTCTTTTTGATTGTGTCGCTCTGACACATCTTCGCCACTTCACGGTTGGTTTTACCCTTCTTGAAGATATCCACTTGGACCCCGTGGGTAGCCTGACTCGCTGTTTAAGTCTGTCCGGCTACCTTTAGGTGATCTTAGTTCTACTTTGGGTTTGGCGCAATATTCCTTAGAGGAATCAGTGCCTTTGCGGTCAACTGCCTTCTGGCTGTTGACTGACAGCCCACTTATAAGATAAGATAAGAAACTAACGTATCAACTAGATAGCAATCGACTTGTGAGAATAGCGAATGTAAGAAAAGGTTCACAGGTCCTGTTTTATCACCAGCTGGTAACGGTCCGTCCCCTTTGTTGATAACGACTTCTAAGTTTAATGTAGATTGATCGAGATCCGTGTAAAAATCGGCCAACCCAGGTACGTAGAATTCAATAGGCCCGTCTTGGCTGATGATGGCTGTTGGTTGGTACCCCGTGACGTGTCGCTTTTCCTGTTGGCCGCTCGTGTGAGGTAAAGAAAAAATGTCGAGATCGCTGTTGAGACATTCAGTGCTCATCTGATGTATCATGGATGCCATGATTACGTATGTATTAGGCAAAAACCGATGATAAAGGACGTATGTTTAAAATCGGCTTAGAACGTAGTTTTGTCTGTGTTTTTGTCGACTTCTTCTGTTTCTTCCTCTTCTTCTTCTGTTTCTTCTGCCCGTTTTTCAGTTTTTTTGAACGCCGTACTCGACTTCTTTGTCTGTATTCACTCTTTAGAAAGCTCTCCACGCTGTTCCCTCTGGGTCGTTTTACATGTGAATGAGTAGGAAATGCCGAATTTCGTCTTTTAACGCGACCTCTACCTCTCTGAACTCTAGCACCCATTTCCTGCAGGGCATTACCTCCAGCTTCTTTCATACGTGATGACAGCGACTGTTTAAAATTTTGACTGTCTATAAATGATTTTTGAAACCTCAAACACCTCCTCTGTCCAGTTTGGAAGATAACCTTTATCAAATATGTTTTTCACTTTCGAAATACGTACGTAATCACCCACTTGCAACCTTGGGTTTGTTTGTGGTGCTGCTGTATAATAACTCTGTTGTTTCAGCCATAGAGCTGGGGCATTTCGTTCATTGACATCAGCTGGTGCCATACCCAGGGCTCTGTGATTGCGTTGGTTGTAGCTTAACACGAGATCCGGTAAGACGTCGATGTATCTGTGTTTGTTGGTAAATGTAAAAAACTTAAACATCCTCGTTTTTAACGTACGGTTGAATCGTTCGATCGTAACGGCTTTCAAATCTGATTCTGTGGTGAAGAAATCGATGTTGAGTTCTTTAAAATAATCTTGAACATGTTTGTTTAAAAACTCCTTCCCTTTATCGCTGTTCACTTTTACAGGAACACTGCTGAGTGTGAAAATTTTTTGAAAGGCTTTCTGAAGTTCAAGCCCGCTCTTCGTTTTTAGAGGAATGACCCACGCATAGCGCGAGAAAACGTCGATGCAGGTCAGTAGAAATTTATAACCATCGTTCTGTTTTGACAGACTGGTTAGATCAACCAAGTCCACTTGAAATTGTTCAAATGGCGCATATACACGCATGCGATTACGGGGGTAACGATGACGCACCAGTTTATGCAGCATATAAGCTCTCATGCCCCTTAACCATTCACGTGTTTCTTTTTCAGAATGATTTGTTTGTTTAGCTAAACCTCTCACGCTACCAAAACCTGCCGCATTAGCGGGGTTAGAAAATGCCTCATCCATGACCAAAATTTAAATTAAGTTATGTAAAGAACACATCTGTATTTATTTGAAACAGCAGTCGTAGAAGAAACTGTAAAAGAGTTTGGAAAAAATTTGGTTACCCGAGAAACAATAGCGAATTAGTAATTAGGTAATTAGTTTAATCCGCTGAGGCGCCAGTACGGAAGCCACTTGCTCATTGAGGTAGTATATAAGCGAATCGACTGGTGTTCACTTGTAAGACAGAATCACCTAAGTGGATTTTGCTGAGAGCATCAGGACCCCTCTAATCTTGTTTAAAAAAACTCCTTGTTTATCGCTGTTCACTTTTACAGGAACACTGCTGAGTGTGAAAATTTTTTGAAAGGCACCAGCACCAGGGGTATATAAGAGGCTTATAAAATTAATTTTATTTCAGGCCACACCCAAATAAAAGAGCAACGCCCAAATTAAAAGGCCAACGCCCAAATTAAAAGCCAACGCCCAAATTAAAAGGACAACGCCCAAATTAAAAGCCAACGCCCAAATTAAAAGGACAACGCCGAAATTAAAACCCAACGCCCGAATTAAAAGGCCAACGCCAAAATTAAAAGGCCCACACCCAAGCCTTCTGCACGCTGATTGGCGGAACGTCAGTGACGTCAGGAAGGGGGGGTGGGTGGTCACGTGACACGAAGTCGAGGGGAGAGATAGTGTTTGGTAACGTGAGTCGCCTTCTGTACGCGGATTGGCTGAATGCCTGTGATGTCAGGCAGGGGTAGGTGGGGAGGTGGGGGTCACGTGGGGCGAATACTGCACGCTGATTGGTGGAAATCGAGGTTTAATCGGCCACGCCCACCTCATTAATATTCACCTAACTAAGGACTTTATCTACTATCGTGTCCTGTATCCAGCATGTGTTTAGCTACAGCTGATTTTTCTGGGCGTCCGTATCTGGCATGGGCTGTGTGTTCCTTAAATCTTTTAAAGATATTCCTGCAGGTTGCCCATCGGTAGACCTTGAAACATTTCCCACATGCTATTTCGTATATCCCTGGTTGGAGTAAAGGAGGAGTTTTTTCCTTTGGGTTTCCCAAGAGGTTCCTCAATACTTTTGGATTTTTATAGGCAACAGTCAAGTTCGCTTATTTAAAAATGGGTCGTTATTTGGCGATTATAGTCCTATTAAACGCAATCGGTAATCTGTATGTTGAAGTGGGTTTGTTACTGAGGGTCGCTGAGTCTTTATTTCTTTGACGAAACTTTTTCTTCGAAGCGGGTCCTTAACGAGTCCATTTTTATACCCGTTCGATCTAGCCATCTCCTGTATTCGTTGTATTTCCGTCTTAAACCTTTCCTTGGACAAGGCTAAATTGAGTGTCCTATCAATTAGGAACACAAAGGCCGACAACTTTTGGCTCCAACAATGGTTGGAATCCTGGTGTATATAAACATCGGTGTGCATTGGCTTTCGAAATCCACATTTTTCCCTGTTTGAATAATTCTGATGTCCAAGAAAGGGGTGGCTCCATTTTCTTCCAACTCGTCCTCCATGTCGTGAATTGTATACTAGGATAAAAGTTTTTATTGTAGTTCAGAAAAGATTGCACGTCCGTTTTGCTGGTATCGATTATGGCAGAAACATCGTCCAGATATTGATACCACATTTCCGGAAAATATTCTTTCGTCGAGGCTAGTCTTGCTTCGAATTTACTGATGAAAATTTCTGACAATATGGGGCTCAAACAACTTCCCAAAGGGGTTCCTGATGCCATGTGGAAGAATTCGCCATTAAATTGGAAAAAGTTGTTGTTAACACAAAGGTTGTACAAGGAAAGGATGTCGTCTATAACTTCTTGTTCTAGCTTGTTCTCCAACAGTACCGTCCTCAAGAAATCCATAGGGAGATTGGGGAAAATGGACGTGACATCAAAGATACTAATATGCAGTCCTCCGTTAACGTCACATCCTTAAGTTTTTCCACTAAATGAACACTATTCTTCACAGATAAGTTCAGTTTGTTTAAGTCTAGCGTAGATAAGTAGTTGGCTAAGTATTTTCCCAGCTCGTATGTCGGGGCAGAAATATTTGATACAGTCGGATGAAACTGATTCCCTGATTTATGTATTTTAGGGAACCAGAAACCAGAGTATTTTCATGATTCTCCATCTTGGGTAGCATGTTCTTCATAAGTGTCTGGACAAAGGTGCCTATGGGAGTCATCCCCAAATCGTCATAGATAGAGTGGTTGTTGGCAACTCTTCTGTCAAATTAGGCGATGGATCAGAGAGCCATATTTTGGAGGTCTGGAGATCGCTCCACCTATTGATATTTTCGTCAATGTCACTGCTGGTGATCCTGATAGGAAATGTTACTGTCGTTCATAAGTTCTCTAAAAAATCTCCAGTCCTGCTTATAACAAAGATTTATTCTCAGGTTGATATTTATCCCCCTCATAATTTAGTGCAACTGGTAAGTGATCAGATAATAAGGCATTTACTGTAAAGATATTGTACGGTTTGAAAAAACCCTTGAGAACAGTGATGTCGAGTACATCACTAGTGGGTGAGTGATCATAGTATTATGTATCCTTAAGAGGGCCAATAACAGAAGTATCGACCTGATCTACCATGTACTTATAAAGTACTAAGCCACTTTGATTAGGGCATTTGGAGTGCCAGTGTGGGTGTTTCGCATTTAAATCACTCACCATAACGACTGGGGTGGGCCCAGATAGTAGTTCATCTAAGTCATGAGGGTCTAACTTGTGCCTGGGTGGGTTGTATAAGGAAGTAAACTTGACCTCTCCAACATCAGCATCTTTGATGACAATGGAAACTGACAAGGTTAGGCGTCGATGTGAAGGTTAGGCTTTGATGACAATGGAAACTGACAGGGTTAGGCGTCGATGTGAAGGTTAGGCTTTGATGACAATGGAAACTGACAATGGAAGTGTTGATGTGATCTACAATGTACCTATTAAGTGCCAAGCCACTTTGATTAGTGCATTTGGAATTCCAGTGTGGGTGTATCGCATTCAAAATACCCGCTATAACGACTGCAGTGGGTCCAGACAGTAGTTCATCTAAGTCGTTAGGGTCTAACGTGTGCCTGGGTGGGTTGTATAGGGAAGTGAACTCGACCCCTCCAACATCAGCATCTTTGATGACGATGGAAACTGCTTCCATATAGACAAGGTTGGGTGTGACAATCTTAGTGTGATTAATGTTCGGGAAAACTCAGATTTTTATGTGAAAATAGATATAATTTAAGTTTCTATTTTTTCTATTCTTTAAGTTTTTTTTTTTACTGTTTTGCAGACAGTGATTGTTGAGTATATATTGTTTTAATAAATGTTAATTAAAAAATCTCCACGTGATTATCACTGTCTGCAGATAGTTGTCCCTCACGAACATAATTTTTGTAATCACGAGGATGTGTGTCCCACTATTGTTGATGTTCTTTCCGTGGTTATTGTTTTTTTTTTTAATTTCAGACAGACCACTTCCAGCAACTGGCTTGACCAGTCATCTCTCCTTCGGGCCCTCCGCGTCCTCACTAACTTGCAGCATGGCGTTCAACTTCCATTTATCATTTTCATTCCAAAGCTCTGCGAATTACTCCTACCCTGCCGTTCGATGTTTAGTTTCTTATTGAATTTCTCACTTTCTCGCGGCAGCCATGATTCTTTATCAAGCAGCATTGAGTTGCGGGTTACTCCATAAGGTAATAATGAAATTTCTTTTAATGCTATTTCAACAATAACGCGCATAAGGGACGCCATGCTGCACATTTCCATTTTTTTATTCCCCATTAATAATTGATTATCATTTCGCAGTCTTTCTTTAGACATTTAATGGGAATTTGAAATTTCTTTTTTTTATTCTTTATAAGGAATTGGTCAGTCTCAATTTTTTTATATTTAAAGTTAATTCACTCAATGTAGCAATTAATATTTGTCGTTACAGTGTTTTTTGCTGTATTTAACATACATTTAAGTATTTCTTTATTGTATTCCGAGAAATATTTTTCTTTTGTAATTGACATCGCAATGCCTATTCCTCAATTATATCATATCGTAGAGAACATTGTTTTGTACAGAATTTTTTGATATTTATTAAATAAATATTGCATTTTTAAACCAAAATAAAAGTCTTTTAACGAGCCACGTTCATTCTTAAGTTTCGGGGTTTCCTTTAAAGTATCACCTTTTAAATATTATATTTTTTTGCTTCCCCCTCTACAATACAATACAATATGGAGGAATCATATTTTGAAGAGGGTCGTTCCCTTCCTAGGCTAACGAGTGCCAATTATATTCAATGGACGTATCGAGTTTTAACTTTTCTCGAAACCAAAGGGCTAGCCTAATATGTCCAAGAAAAGATCTCTCTCCCTACAGAAGCATCAGCCAACTCATCCATGCGCCTTGATTAGGCAAGAGTACGGCATTACCTCCTGAGTATGGTGAGTGATGATATTGTCATCATGCTTCAAGATGACAATCACTATACATTGTGGGAAGCAATTAAACATCGATATGGAAGGCCGGATTCAGTGACACAGGCTGAAATAATGCGGTGTCTCTCAGCCTTGCGTTTCTTAGACGCTGATGATCCGAATGCCTATGTAGCAAGAGCGCTACAAATCCGTGCTCTGGCTGGAGCCGTTTCCCTGGTTCTGGATGATAAAATTTTGATTGACCATATGGTCGCAGGTCTACCCTCAACTTATACTCCATTGAGACTCGCGGTCCAATCAAACCCATCAATGTCAATTGAAACCTTCCTGAGTCAACTAAATGTGGTTTTTAAGGACCACACCACACTAAATTCCTGAATAGGTGTAGCCTCGTGTGCCACCTCTGTTTCTTCTCCGTTTCTTCTCCGCGTCCACGTCCAAATGCCCATCGAACAAATGACGTAACATGCCATAATTGTGGAGGCCGAGGACCTGAAAAAGGCTAACTACTTTCCTGAGAAAGTGATTAGGCTTAAAAAAGCCAAAGGATCAATAGATATGCCCATGATTCTGGTTCTGTTATCAAACACTGAACACAATAAGACACTTAAAAGAGTGACCCGCATAGGGCCCTTAGCTGTCAGTGTTTCGAGGCAATAAGAAACCTTTACAATGTTATAATTGTTTGCGATTTGGCCATGTATCTATAGGTTGTACGGAATCCCCCCGTTGTAACAAATGCGCTAAAGATCATCAGTCAAAAGACTGCCCAAATGTAAAAGGACAAGATCCCCCAAAATGTATTCGATGTAATGGACAGCACACCTCCAGTTACACAAAATATCCTAAATATCCGCAAGTCAGGAGAGTGCAAAGTGCTAAAGTGTCCCCGGAGATTTCCTATGCCTCAATGGTCTCCAAACATGATAAGAGCATTAATGTGAATGATTTTCAAGTAATGTATAAACAAATTGGCAGTGTATGCAATTTGTTAAACGAACTGGGCAAGAAAATGCCACTGATGAGTGGAATACTTACGAATAAACACTGACAGTATGGCTGATCGATGCTATTCTATTACAAATCGAGGTAAACTTCGATGCATAATATGGAACGCCAGGGGGGGTCCCCCGGAGGCGTATTGAGTTTTACAACTTCCTACCCAATGGGATATAGACATAGCATTTCTATGTGAGACACACTTAAGGCCAGACCGCGACTTCAGGCTACCTGGTTACTGTGTCTATCGTACAGACAGAATTCTTCCCACTACAGTAAAGTCCCCGTCAGGTGGGTCAGCAATTATTATTAAGAAAGGCATTGGTGGGAGGAACCAACCCGAGACTATTTGGGAATGGAAGCTGCCTCTGCTATCATTACTGATGCCACACTGGGAGAGGTGAAACTAGTGGCTCTATATAATGCGCCCAAGCATAAATTCGATGCCAATGAGCTTGACGAGCTGTTTTCCGGGAATATTCCCGTTATTATGGCGGGAGACCTGAACGCTAAGCACTCGCACTGGAATTCAAGATGCCATAACCAAAACGGTGTCCTTTTGTATGGCTACGTGCAAAGGCAATCTGATATTATTGCAGTAGGCCCTGTGGATGATACATATTATTGTGATCATTCTCCTTCAAGCGATGTACTTGATATTGTGTTGTTGAAGGGCTTCTACAAATCATTCAGTATCTATACTGTCAATGATCTATCCTCAGACCATAAACCAGTTGCACTAAATTTTGACAACGTAAACATTGACCTCAAAGAAGAACTGAGGCTCAAACAAGACTGGAAGTTTTTTAGAGAAATTCTCAAAAATGATGACGACCCACTAAATAACGTACATAGTACGAGCGACATAGATACCAATGTGAAAAGGCTTACTAAAAGTATAAATGCAGCTATTGACTCTAGTGCTTCACCCTTAGAGTCGAAGCGAGCTGATCACCTTGATCTCACCCCAGAAATCAAACAATTAATTGAGCAAAGGAATAAGGTTAGAAGGCAGTGGTACCGAACTCGTGATTCATGGCTTCAGACCAAGTATAATAGGCTCACAAGAAGAGTTCACGAGGAGGTAAAAGCACTTCGTAATGACAGGTGGAATGATAAAGTTAAGAGTCTGTCGACCCACGATAACTCTATTTGGTGCATGGTTCGAGCCTTGCAAAACAAGAAAGCCATTAATATCCCACCACTATTAGCCCAAAATGGCAATTTCATCACGAATGATGATGATAAAGCGCGCTTATTGCTAATTCACTTTCAGAACAGTTTGTCACGCCTACTGATGGTCGGCAAATAGGACTTGATATGTCTGAGAAAGTTAAATCTTGCATAACTAGCTTCTATAATACTCACGGCAATGAATTCCCAAAACATAGCATTGATGTAAATGAAGTCCAAAGCATCATTAAAAATTTAAAAACGAGAAAAGCTTCAGGTAAAGACTCTATTAAGAACAGTGCTTTGAAAAATTTACCTCAAAATACAGTTCAAGATATTGCAAAAGTGATTAACGACTGCTGGAAGAACACTTACTTCCCGGATGCTTGGAAGCAATCAGTTGTCCTAAGCATTCCTAAGCCAGGACAAAATCTGCAAATCCTGTTAGCTACAGGCCCATCAGCTTGTTACCATCAATCTCCAAAATCCTGGAAAAAACAATTCTCAAGAGATTCATTGAGTACTGTGATGCCAACGATCTCATCCGCGATGAACAATTTGGCTTTCGCTCAAACCATTCCTGCCAACTCCAAACATGGAGGCTCGCAGCCAGTGTTGCCAACTTTTTTCCTCATTCTCCCCCCAGATGTCGT
>JAHWFO010074556.1:0-11110 GCA_023313115.1 Rhysida immarginata | reverse complement strand
AATGTGAGAGGCTAGGGAATTCACCGGATCCAGTAACTGTCATTATGTATTTTGAAGTTGCCACCATACAAGCTGTCCGGGAGGTATTTGGCGAACATGTCAATGTGCGTGGATGTTATTTCCATTTAAATCAGTGCATATAGAGAAAGGTTCAAGAACTAGGGCTTGTTATGCGATATCGTCAAAGGGGAGATTTTCGACACTTTGTGGGGAAGTTGGCTGGTCTAGCCTTCCTGAAATTGCAGGATGTAACTAACGGGTAACGATGCCCGAAGGAGCGGAGGAAGTAGTAGATTATTTTGATGCCACTTACGTGAATGGTTCTTATAGACACGTACGCTCAAGAAACAGGACCATACGACTCCGGCGGTGTGCGCCTAGGTTTCTACCAACACTGTGGAACATACATGCGGCAACTCTGAATGATGGCCACCGAACAAATAACCATTCGGAATCTTGGGATAATAAGTATTCCCGTGTTCTTGGCCATCATCCGATCATCTGGAAAGCTATCCATGCTTTTCAGATTGCTTGTGCCGCTTTGTCAACAGCTTTAACCCAAGAAGCCACGGGACAGCCCCACCCCAAAAAAAGAAACGAGCTTGTATGAATTTACAGAGACGACTGAAGAATATCAGCCAGCAGTATGCAGAGGGTTTAAAATCCATAGAGGAGGTCCTGTCAGGAGTCGGTCATGTCATCAGATTTTAAAATTTTATGTGTTTATTATTATATTTTATATTTTAAAATTGAAATAAAACTATTGATTATTTGTCATTTTGTTTTTCATTTTTTTCGTTTTGTATTTTAATGGTATTTGATATTTAATAGGCGTCGACGTTTTTTCTGTTTGGTGCTGTTGTACCATTTTACCAGTCGTCATTTTTTCCATTGACATTATTTCTGGGCACATTTTTTCCATCGACGTTTTTTTAGTCGACGTTTTTTACCCTACCGGGATTTTCCGTAAAAAGGCCCACCCAAATACAGACCCAGATGGGCCTGTATTTGGATTTTCTTTCCAAATAGAAGCCCATGGGCCTTTATTTGGGGACAAATTATAATATTTATCAGCTTTGCCGGTAGATGTCTTTCCAATTAATATGAACTGCGTGCGCTCGTCTTTATTCCTTGTCAGAACGTTTAACCCTAAAAATGGAATCAAATTGTTCTATTGTTGCAATGTTTAAATAAAGTAACTTTTCCTTAATCAAATAAATATTATGTCAAAACAAACCTGTTTCCGTTAAGAAGCCCATGGGCTTCTATTTGGGGCCAACATGAGAACCTTAAAATGCTGAAAACCAAATACAAGCCCATGGGCTTCTTAACGGAAAATCCCGGTACCCTTCACTTTTACATCAGCTTTTGGAGACAAAAAAAATGAGGAAAAAAGGGAATTAATGTACTGTATATTGTGCATACTACGTAATGCACTGTAATATGCGAGTATATTAAGTATTATATGCTAATTTCGTTTGAAATTCGTCAGATTGGAGTTCGTTTGAAATCACCCTCCCCCCACAAATAATATTTGAATTTCTTCTCACCAAAAGCTAATAAGAAAATAAAAATCTTCAAATAAAAAGTGAATTATTTCCCATCAATTTTCCGTTGCCGTAAGCTAACTCGGGGGATGGGGCGATTTCAACTGAACTTCGATCTAACGAATTTCAAACGAAATTTAGCATATAATACTTAATATACTTGCATATTACAGTACATTATGTAGTATATACAATATACAGTACATTAATTCCCTTTTTTCGTCTCCAAAAGCTAATACAAAAATCAATTCTCAAAAACAAGATAGCAACGCCATAAAAACGTTTGAACTTACAAGAACGTTTTTAAATTTCAAATGAATATTTATTACAGTACTTAATGCATGAATGCGTAATATGTAATAATTTCGAAAAATGAACTTACAATAAAAATTCAAGTAAAATACTGTAACTGTATTTTTGCCTTTTCAAAAACGAAATGACCTTTTATAATTTTTTTAATAATGTAAAAATCCTCTGGATAACCTGGGTCTTTAGAATTAAAAACTTAAAAATCCGATTCATTATCGCATGTTTCTTCAAAAAATTTCTTAATACAGTACAGATGGTGGTTTATAAAGAATAATAGGTCATTTCATTTTGAAAAAGACAAATATACAGTTACAGTAGTTTACATGAATTATTAATGTATGTTCATTTTTAGAAATTATTACAGTACATAATATATATTCATGAATTAAAGTACTATAATAAATATTCATTTGAATTTTAATAAACGTTCTTGGACAATTTCAGGAAATAGAACTTTCCTGGTCAAAAATATCGTTGGGACAAATGACTGGATCCCATGTACTATAATAATTTCGAAAATTCAACTTTAATGTAAATGCATTTTTGAGAAACTACATGCACACATCACAGTATATAATGTACTGTAAAGTGTATATACTGTTTAATTGATTTACTGTAAAATCCATGTCCCACTAATTTTCCGTTGCCATCGCCCAAGTGGGGGGGGGGGGGCCCGCCCACTTCAAACGAACTTCGAAATGACAAATTTTAAACGAAATTAGCATATAATTAAGATACTTGCATATTACAGTACATTATGTAATATGTACAATATACAGTACATTAATTCCCTTTTTTTCATCTCCAAAAGCTAATGCAAAAGTGAATTCTCAAAAACAAGATAGCGACGCCATATTTCCTAAAGTTGTCCAAGATTGCTTTTTAAAGTTCAAATGAATATTTATTACAGTACTTAAGACATGAATACATGATATTTACTGTAATAATTTCGAAAAATGAACATACAATAAAAATGCATGTAAACTCTGTAAATGTATTTTTGCCTTTCTCAAAATGATATGACCTTTCATTATTTTTTTTAATAAACCACCATCTGTACTGTATTAAGAAACTTTTTGAATTATCATGCGATAATGAATCAGAATTTTAAGTTTTTTAATTGTATAGATCCAGATTTTACATTTTTCAAATTAAGAACTGATGAAAATAGGAAAGAAAATTCCACAGCCTGGATCTCTTTCCTATTTCAATCAATAATTTAAACATCTGTGGTTTGGCATATAAAAATCTTCATAGACCATTCTCTATTTACTGTTATGAAACTTTGTTTAAAGCTTAATGTTAAAGCTTTTAAATCCTTTCTATTATTATTTACGTGAAGAAGTTTGCTTTCCTTTATATTGTTTTTGCCAACAATTCTTTACTACATAATTGTGTATTTGATACGAAAAACTTTGTGAAATAAGTGGAACTTTTGTATTTATAAAATACAGTATTTTTAATATTAAATAATAATAAAAATAATTTTATTTCTGAATGCAGTATACAATGTGTTGTTTATTTAAAATAAATATTAAAATATCTTTGATTCCTAAATAACTTTAATTTATTTTTACTTTATGAAGTTGTATCTTTACATTTTTTTTGTAATTAAAGTATCCAGTTACTATAAAAATCATAAATCATGAAGATATCTTTACTATCATGACTGTGTTTCTATTGGCTCATGTTTCCTGCTTCTAATAACCAATCACAGCCCCTCTGGGGCTCATAGTTTACATATATAAATAGATGCTAGGTTGCTGGTATCCTCGGATTCACATCATCTGGGAGGACGATCAGGACGATCAAAACGGACTACTCTCTTTTCAGGTATCATTTCATTACTTTCATTTCACGGTGCGCCCTTTTCAGGGCGATACTCACCTCCTGTTATGTCTTATGTGCTGGTCCCTGGCATTGGAATTAACATTCCCGTAAATCAGTACATCAAGACGCTCATTATCCTTCTGGGCCCCTGGCGTTGGGATTAATTTCCTCGCAAACCTAACTAAGGACATTTTTTCATATCATCTATTATTATTCTAATCATTCACGAGTGGGTCCCTGGCGTAGAATTAATTTTCTCGCAAACCTGACTTGTTCATTTTTTCTTAAAGCTAGGTGCGTCCTTCTTAGGAAGCTTCTTTAGCACACACCTAGCTGCGAGGTTACTCCACCCCCCCACCCCCCGGTTCTATACATTTATATATGATGGCTTCGTCCAAATTAACCATGTTGAAGTCAGCAAAGGAGTCTTTGCTAGCACCTGACGGTAAAAGTGTGTCCTGCGAAAGGGCCTACAGGGATGCTTGTTTGGACCCTAGGTTTGCTGCATTTGACCTAGTATTTAATGAAATGCTAGAAACTCTCAGGAATGATATAAACTCTAAGTACAATGCACTGGAGGTGAAGGTCGACTCCTTACGAACAAGTTTTGACAAGAAATTCAATGGAATCAACACGGAAATTCAAAACTCTCGTACAGACGTCATCAACAAGATAAATGAATTTAGAAAAGCCTTTGAGAAATGTTCTGGGACTCCAAAGGCGGGAAACTCCAAGGAAGAAAATAAGGTAAGAGAAAATTTTCAACCTATCTCGCTTGCTAACAAAGTGCATGGACTGGAGTCCATGGAAATAAGTGATGATCGTGACTGTTCGACAAAAGGTGGCAACAAAAGAAGCCATTCCGACGGAAGTGATGGAGAAGTGGAAGACAATGCCTGGCCAGTTGTTCGCAGCAAAAACCCAGAAGAGGGACTAGGACGGAAAATTCCCAGATTAAGGTAAGTGAAAAGAAAACTATTTACATTCCCCCTATTATCGTTAGACATCACGGGGAACCGATTAAGGAAGTGCTAAATGTGATAAAAAATCACGTAACGTTAGATAAGATTACTGATATACCGGGCGCTCAGACACTATCAAGGTTAAATGCCACGATGAGGAGACACATAAAACCCTCGTATCAGGAATCAAAATGAATGGTGTGCTTAAAATCCAGCATCATCAGCTCAAATCTGAAAAACTTAAAATACGTTGTCCGTAATGTAGATATAACGTATGATATGGAAGATTTTTGCGCAGGCCTTAGAAACGCTATCTAATTCCCCGATAAGGCAGTTAGACTTAAAAAAGCAAATGGTGAAGTTGAGATGCCAATGGTTCTAGTACTCCTACAAAACACTGAGCACAATAAATCATTCCTAAATTTAAAGCGCATTGGTCCATTTGCTGTAACAGTTGAATTGTTTAGGGGCAACAAGAAGCCCTTACAATGTTACAATTGCTTACGTTTTGGGCATGTGTCCCAGGGCTGCACCGAGTCGCCGCGTTGCAACAAGTGCGCGGGCGACCACCAGTCAAGGGACTGCACCAATATAAAAGGTAAACATCCTCCTAAATGTATTCGATGTGAAGGCCAGCACACATCAAGTTATACTAAGTGTCCCAAATACCCACAAGTTAAAAGGAATAGAACTTCCAAAGTAGCTGAAGGAAGAACTTTTGCATCCGTTGCTTCTGCTTCTATTGGTAAGGGAGTTGCTGACCACGACGAATTGGTTAAAATTCAAAGGTATTTGGGTAACCTAAGGATAGTGGCAAAGTGTTGCCGCAGACCACTCAAACTGAGACAAGACAAAAATCAAAGTTATAAATCAAGGTAAGCTACGTTGCACTATATGGAATGCGAGGGGCATCCCTCGCAAATGTCATGAGTTCTATGATTTCCTCACAAGCTGGAACATTGATGTTGCCTTCTTGTGCGAAACCCATCTCAAACAGAGTAAGGCTTTCAATCTACCAGGGTACTATGTTTACTGGAAAGATAGGCCTCCTAAAAAAGCTTCAGATCCAGGCTCCGGTGGGGTAGCTATTGTTGTAAAAAGAAGTATTAATCACACTAAGATTGTCACACCTAACCTTGTCAATATGGAAGCAGTTTCTATTGTCATCAAAGATGCTGATGTTGGAGAGGTCAGGTTTACTTCCCTATACAACCCACCCAGGCACAAGTTAGACCCTCGCGACTTGGATGAACTAGTGTCTGGGCCCACCCCAGTCGTTATGGCGGGTGATTTGAATGCGAAACACCCACACTGGAACTCCAGATGCACTAATCAAAGTGGCTTGGTACTTTATAGGTACATGGTAGATCAGATTGACACTTCCATTATTGGCCCTCTTGAAGATACATACTACTGTGATCACTCACCCGCTAGTGACGTGCTCGACATTGCTGTCCTCAAGGGGTTTTTCAAACCCTACAATATTTTTACAGTAAATGCCTTATCTGATCACCTACCAGTTGCACTAAATTTTGAGGAGATAAATATCGACCTGAGAATAAATCTTTGTTACAAGCAGGACTGGAAATTTTTTAGAGAACTTATGAACGACAGTAACATTTCCTATCAGGATCCCGTCATCAGCAGTGACATTGACGAAAATATCAAAAAGCTCACTCACTCCATCAAGATGGCTACAAATGCTAGTGCTACTCCGGTGGATTGCAAGCAGCTAGACCATCTGGAACTTCCTCCCTCCATCAGGCAACTCATCCACGAAAAAAACCACTTCAGAAGACTTTGGCAGCGTACCAGGTTTCTCCACTTCAAGACGAAGTACAACAGGCTATCCTGCAAGGTAAGTGATCAGATTAAGGATTTAAGGAATCAAAGATGGAACGACAAAGTTAAAAGTCTGTCCATCCAGGATAACTCTCTCTGGAGTATGGTCAGGGCCCTTAAAAGCAACAGGACTATTGTTCTCCCTCCTCTGCTTACAGAGGGTGGCGATTTCGTTAGCAATGACCAGGACAAAGCACAAATTATCGCCGATTCACTGATGAGCCAATTCTCTACGCCCAAAGAGGATGATCTGGTCAATATCACTCGTGAGGTCAAGGACGTGTGTGATAGGAATGGCCACACACAGCGCGCTCTTGGCTCTCCTGATGTCATTGGCACCTCTGAGATATTGGACATCATAAAGCGCCTGAGAAGCAAGAAGGCAGCCGGCATCGACACCATTACCAACAGTGCTCTCAAGAATTTGCCTCCTAGTGTTATCTGCATCATCACTTAGCTCACGAATGACTGCTGGCTTAGCGGTCATTTCCCTAGTGCATGGAAGGACTCAGTCATCATCACCATTCCTAAACCTGGACTGGATTCTGCTCTTCCCACAAGTTATAGCCCCATTAGCTTGTTGCCCATGCTTTCGAAGGTCTTTGAGCGCACTATACTCAAGAGGTTCAACGAGTACGGCAAGGTAAACAACCTCATTCGTAGTGAGCAATTTGGCTTCCGTCCAGGCCACTCTTGACAGCTTCAGTTATGGAGGCTCGTTGCCGATTTAAACAGTCCACTCAACCTCTCTATGTTTGGTGGTCTCGTTTTCCTCGATGTCCAAAAGGCCTTTAACCAAGTCTGGCATGATGGGCTCATTTACAAAATGATTACCTACGGGTTCCCTGACGATCTAATTGCTCTGGTTCGCTCCTTTTTGTCAAAGAGGACTTTTCGTGTTAAGGTTGGGGACTCCTTGTCTGAACCCTGCGATGTTAATGCTGGTGTACCCCAAGGCTCTGTCTTGGGGCCAGCCTTATTCAACTTCTTTATCCATGACTTCCCCAAGTTTGCAAAGTGTAATCTTTACATGTTTGCTGACGACGGGTCTATCATGACCACCTGGGCACAAAACCCAGCACATGTCATCACTCGACTCCAAAAAGGTTTACATCAGTGCAAGAGCTGGTTCACTAAGTGGCGATTAAAGCTGAATGTCAAAAAGTGAAAGGTCATGTTTATCACTCGCAAATGCAAAAACCCTCCAAAGCCCCTCTTCTTATTTGTCAAGAAACTTGAGTGGGTAAAAAGCTATAAATATCTTGGTGTCATGATTGGCTGGAACGACTGGAACTAAACTGGAACGACCAAGTCCAATATGCGCTCAACAAAGCAAAGAAAGCGAGGTTCAGTCTGACTGCACTTCTGGGGCGAAACAGCGCTCTTGGTATGGATAACAAACTCTTGATATACAAGGTTGTGATTCGTACTATTTTACTCCATGGAATGCCTGCTTGGGCTTCTATTTGCTAATCTAGGTGGAAGGAACTCCAGACCTTCAAAAATGTTGCGCTCCGATCCATTGCCCAACTTGACAGAAGAGTTGCCAACAACCACTCTATGACGATTTGGGGATGACCCACATAGGCACCTTTGTCCAGACACTTATGAAGAACATGCTACCCAAGATGGAGAATCACGAAAATACTCTGGTTTCTGGTATTCTGGACCATCCACTTGTTAAGGGTCCCCTCAGGTTTCGAAGACGCCGCCATATCCTGGATGTCTGCTTTGATGACGTTAACAAGGCCATCTTCCCCAGCTAGTGGATCTTTTAGATCCTGCTGATTTTTGGGGACTTTATTCGTCAATCTTCAATCTGACTCTCGTCCCTTCTTGGGACTTATTCTCTGGAGGACTAAAGAGGTTCATCAGGCTTCTCTCCCAGTTCAGTGTACCTCCTCTGGTTTACTCTTTGGGCGAGCGTGCAAGGTGAGCTTGGCTCCTGGACCACTCGCGTCTTTCTTTTCACTACACTGTTCGATTGTCTATTGCTGGTATCCTGGACCACTCACTCACTATCAGGGGTTCCCTCAGGTTTCGAAGACCCCGTCATATCTTGGATGTCAATTTCGAGAACATTAACAAGGCCGAGTACCCCAACTACTGGATCTGCTAGATCCTAGTTTTTCGGACTCGCTATTCGTCAATCCGCAATCCGATTCTCGTCCCTACCATGAAGGGACTCTTTTCTGGATGACTTAAAGAGGTTCATCAGGCTTCTTTCCTACTTCAGTGTACCTCATTTGGTTTACTTTTTGGGCGAGCGTGTAAAGTGAGCTAAAGGCTCCTGGACCATTCGTACTACTTTTTTCACTACACTGATCGATTGTCGATTGCTTTCATTTATCATTTGGACAAATTTCAGACATCAACCAAGTTGCTTTCTCGGAGTGCTGCATTAGCACCTAAAAAAAAAAGCTGCCGACATCGACACCATCACCAACAGTGCTCTGAAGAATTTGCCTCTTAATGTTGTTTGCATTATCATCAGGATCACGAATGACTGCTGGCTAAACGGTCACTTCCCTAGCCAGCAGTAAGCTAATGGGTCTGTAGCTGATGGGAAGAGCAGGATCAAGTCCCACCTGGAAGGATTCAATCATCCTCACTATTCCTCACTATCCAAGGTCTTTGAGCGAACTATTCTCAAGAGGTTCAACGACTTCTGCGAGGCAAACAACCTTATTCGTGAAGAGCAATTCGGCTACCGCACAGCTCACTCCTGTCAGCTCCAGGTATGGAGGCTTGTTGCTGATTTGAACGGTCCTCTCAATCTTTTTATGTTTGGTGGTATCGTCTTTCTTGACGTTCAAAAGGCCTTTGATCAAGTCTGGCATGATGGACTCATTTATAAAATGATTACTTGTGGCTTCCCTGATGACCCGATTGCCTTGGTTCGCTCCTTTCTGACAAACAGGACCTTCCGTGTTAAGGTTGGTGACTCCTTGTTTGACCCTTCTGATGTTAATGCTGGTGTTCCCCAAGGCTCTGTCTTGGGACCTGCCTTGTTCAATTTCTTTATCCACAACTTTCCTAAGTTTACAAAGTGCAATCTTTACTTGTTTGCTGACGACGGGTCCATCATGACCTGCGCACGTAATCCAGTCCACGTCTGCAAAAAGCTTTACACCAGTGTGAGAGCTGGTCCTGTAAGTGGCACTTACAGCTGAATGTTAACAAGTGTAAAGCCATGTTCATCACACGCAAACGCAAAAACCCTCCAAGGCCCCTCATCCTACATGGTAGGAAGCTTGAGTGGGTTAAAAATTATAAGTACCTCGGAGTTGTGATTGATTCCAAGCTCAAATGGAATGACCATGTCCAATATTCGCTTAACTAGGCTAAGAAAGCGAAGTTTAGTCTCATCACGCTACTGGGGCGAAACAGCGCTCTCAGAGTGGACAGCAAACTCTTGTTATACAAGGTAGTGATTCGTGCCATTTTACTTCACGGTATGCCTGCTTGGGCTTCCATTTGCAAATCGAGATGGAAAGATCTTCAGACCTTCCAAAATGTTACCCTCCAGTCCATTGCTCAACTAGACAGAAGAGTTGCCAACAATCTATCTATGAAGATCTGGGGATGACCCACATTGGTTCCTATGTTCAAACACTTCTCAGGAACATGCTGCCCAAGATGGAACATCAGGAAAATATCCTGGTTGCTGGCATCTTGGACCACTCACTCACTATCAGGGGTTCCCTCAGGTTTCGAAGACCCAGCCATATCTTGGATGTCAATTTCGAGAACATTAACAAGGCCGAGTTCCCCAACTACTGGATCTGCTAGATCCTAGTTTTTCGGACTCGCTATTCGTCAATCCACAATCCGATTCTCATCCCTACCATGAAGGGACTCTTTTCTGGAAGACTTAAAGAGGTTCATCAGGCTTCTTTCCTACTTCAGTTGACCTCATTTGGTTTACTTTTTGGGCGAGCGTGTAAAGTGAGCTACAGGCTCCTGGACCACTCGTACTACTTTTTCACTACACTGATCGACTGTCGATTGCTTTCATTTATCAGTTGCTTGTTTCAATCTCCTGGATTCATCTGCTAACTTTTGTGTTGAATTTCCTGCTCGATTTTTCTTTACCTGCAAAATAAACTCTTCTTCCATTTGTCATTTTTTATGTCTTGGAACTTTTTATAATGCCAATACAATATTTAAGAATTTTAATTGAGTTTCGTGTTTGAAATAATTATAGTTATTAATTTTTTGCTTTATGTAATATTAACTCGAAGTTTTTTGAGCCCTGCATATTGGATACCCCGCGGGGTATACAGGGGTGCGGGATATATACGCGAAAATACGTATTAAATATCTCATGAATTATGAGCATTTATACTAAATAATGTTTAACTGCACATGCGTTACCAAGTTGTCTTTTGCATAATTTATTAGCCAAATGTATAGAGCTACTCTTATAAAAAGCCCAGGCAAATATCGTGAAAATTGAGAAAGATATCTCTGATAGAATGAGTTGAATTTCAGTTGCTCTCAAAAATAAACAAAACGATAAGGGGCTTTCTCCAAACTTTTATTTTTGGATCGGACACCAGTATCAATTTCTTCTTCTTACGCTAATATGAAGTCAATATTTTTTCATGTCAGCGTAAG
>JAHWFO010074543.1:0-16736 GCA_023313115.1 Rhysida immarginata | reverse complement strand
GAACAAATGTTTTCTCACAATAGTCACATTTATAAGGTCTCTCTCCAGTATGCTGTCTTTCATGGCACTTTTTAGAAGAAGACTGAGCAAACGTTTTCTTGCAATACTGGCATTTATAAGGTTTCTCTCCAGTATGCACTCTTTCATGACGTAATTTATGAAATGCGTCAGCAAATGTTTTCTCGCAATAGTCACATTTATAAGGCTTCACTCCGGTATGTGTACTTTCATGGTTTACTTTCTGAGATGAAAAAGCAAATGTTTTTTCACAATATCCACATTTATGAGATTTCTTTCCTGTATGTTGTTTCTCGTGGTACTTTATATTTTGTAATTTGGCGATAGTCTTTCCACTCGGCTGACTTTTATAAGTCTGACTTGCATGCATTATTCGCTCATGAATTACTTTGTTTGAAAATTCTCGAAATGTTTTGCTACAATAGTTGTCGATTTCTTTTTCAGTACCAGTTCTTTCCAATTTCACTTCCTCTAATTTCAGATTACGACAAACAATGGTTCCTTTTTCCGTTTTGTCATTGGAATTAATTCTGTTTACGTTAACAAGACTTTTGTCTCTTTCAAAAGTCAATGGCTCTGTTTTGATCTTACATAGTTTCTTAGAGTATAATGATTTCTTGTCCGTGAGGTCTCTTTTTGCTCCCTCATCTTCCAACTTAATGGCGGTTAGTAATTCCTGAGAAAAATTTTTCACACAAGCATTATTTTTGCCCCGTTTGTTCGTAGAATTTTGAACCGAAACCAGGTTTAATGGCTCCATTTCTTCCTGCCGTATTATTGCTCCGAGAGTGGTCACATTCATGCTTGAAAAATGGCTTTCCATGGAGTGTGGTCTCGATAAGTGCGGAGTATTTCTTCTAACGTGTCTCTCTTGGTTACTAGTCAGTTGTAATGGAGAAGTATTATTTTCACTTTCCAGGCGCATTTCATATAAAATTAAAACAGTGGGCTGAGGTGAATAAGATTTAATTTTAAATGTTGTTAGCCCATCAATGACATCTCTTATAACTGAAGAGGCACCAACAATGATGTTCTCAATGGTTACAAATAAATCGTATATTATGCGTTTGAGATTTATTTGTGGTCTTGATAGTAAGGCGATTGAATATTTCTTGATTATTTCTGGATTAGGAAGATTGATTTTTAAGTTTTTCTTATTTATATTTGTCGTTTTTTCATTGGGTATTTCTGTTTGGGAACGGTCTTCTCTTTTGAATTCCATAGAAGAATTAATGTTTCTAAGTAAACCTCTTCCTGAAGTTGTTTCTTCGTATGTAAGTAGAACCGTATGGTGATTTGAACGGGTTCTAATTTCATACTTGGCGCATCCATCCTTAAAATTTCTTGTTACAGATGATTTGCCAATTATTATATTCTCAATTGTAACGAATAAATCATAGAGAATACGCTTGTGTTTTCTAACATCTTTTGAAAAAGACTGCCTTTTCTTCTCCATGGTTTATTTAGATTCAAGTCGCTAAATTCTTGTATTTTTTCTTAATAAAGATGAAATTCCTGATGATTACAAATTTCAAACAATTTTTGCACTATAAAAACAAAATATTTAAATTATTTAATTATATAAATTTCAAAAAAAATTGGTGTAAGGTGTACTCAGTATAGCTGCCAGTGTTTTACGTGAAACGTCAAACGTGAGGTAGTGAATGTAACACAATTTTTGAAATTTTGAAAGCATTATTTATTTTTTCGCTATTTTGAATCTTGCATAAAGCAGTTTGCGACTGACATCTACTGGTGAGAGTAGAAAGAGATGTAAGATCTCATTCATTTAACAATTTAACATTTAATAGTCATCATTCTAGTGAATGTTAAAATCTATTGCAGTTTTATTTAATGTACGAGGGTGTCTTACAAAGTCATGGCAACTATTTTTTTCAGCGGTATCCTAGACCGTGATCCACATTTTTCGATATGCAGCAATGACATTGTAACCTATGGTACTTATTGCTGATGCTAGACGGAAGACGAATGGATGCGTGAATGTCAGTTGGTTTTCAATCGTTGTCAAGTATGGTTTTGAATCGACTTGAAAGGGCAAATGAGAGGCCAACGCTAAGCGACAGACGAGGACGTGAAGAGAGTAGTGCGCCAGTGCTTTCGGCGAGCTGGAATGGACTTCTACCGTCAAGGGATTTTCAAACTTCCACAACGGTGGGAAAAAAATGTGTCCAAAGGAATGGAGATTATGTTGAGAAATAGACAAAAGTTTATAGTTTGAGATGATGTAATCTGTGTATCGCAATTATTAAACTTTGTCCCCTCGTATTTACTTTTCTCCCTTATCCTGAGTAAGCCATGTAACAGATGTTATTGGTAAAGTACTTTGTGTACTTTCGCATCTATTTTATGAAATGTTTGATCATTAAATTGGGATTTCTTAGTATCGCTTCTAGACATGAAATTGGTAGACACTTTGCAATACAATAACGTGAATCTGGAGTTTCCGACTAGTTTTATCATTTATTTCTGACTTTATCAAGGACATACACACAATGGACAATCGAACAGTGAAGTGAAAAGAAAGACGCGAGTGGTCCAGGAGCCAAGCTCACTTTGCACGCTCACCCAAACAGTAAACCATAGGAGGTACCCTGAACTGGGAGAGAAGCCTGATGAACCTCTTTAGTCTTCCAGAGAAGAAGTCCCCAGAAGGGACGAGAGTCAGATTGTAGATTGACGAATAGAGTCCCCAAAAATCAGCAGGATCTAAAAGATCTAATAGTTGGGGAACACGGCCTTGTTAACGTAATAAAGGCAGACATCCTGGATATGGCGGGGTCTTCGAAACCTGAGGGGACCCTTAATAACGAGTGGATGGTCCAGAATACCAGAAACCAGAATATTTTCATGAGTCTCCATCTTGGGTAGCATGTTCTTCATAAGTGTCTGGACAAAGATGCTTATGTGGGTCATCCCCAAATCGTCATAGATAGAGTGGTTGTTGGCAACTCTTCTGTCAAGTTGGGCAATGGATCGGAGACCAACATTTTGGAAGGTCTGGAGATCCTTCCACCTAGATTTGCAAATAGAAGCCCAAGCAGGCACTCCATGGAGTAAAATAGTACGAATCACAACCTTGTATATCAAGAGTTTGTTATCCACACCAAGAGCGCTGTTTCGCCCCAGAAGTGCAATCAAACTGAACTTCGCTTTCTTTGCTTTGTTGAGCGCGTATTGGACTTGGTCGTTCCAGTTTAGTTTGGACTCGATCATGACACCAAGATATTTATAGCTTTTTACCCATTCAAGTTTTTTGCCAAATAAGAAGAAGGGCTTTGGTGGGTTTTTGCGTTTGCGAGTGATACACATGACTTTGCACTTTTTGACATTCAGCTTTAATCGCCACTTAGTGAACCAGCTCTCGCACTGATGTAAAGCTTTTTGGAGTCAAGTGATATGTGCTGGGTTTCGTGCCCAAGTCATGATGGACCCGTCGTCAGCAAACAAGTAAAGAAATTGGGAAAGTCATGGATAAAGAAATTGAATAAGGCTGGCCCCAAGACAGAGCCTTGGGGTACACCAGCATTAACATCGCAGGGTTCAGACAAGGAGTCCCCAACCTTAACACGAAAAGTCCTTTTTGACAGGAAGGAGCGAATACACAAGCGGGTTCTCGTCCTTATATGCAGAGATATGGTACAATGGAGTAACTTGATTGGATAAATACAACGAATGAGAGGACAAAGGCGATGAGTAATATACTTTGGGTACAATGTTAAAGCAAGATGACTGGATAAAGATAGGAGCAAAATTAACAGTGTAGGTGTATATTGATTGGATACGAACGTAACAGAGACTGGGACATTAAAAGTTAAAAATAAACAACTGAATGAGAGCAGAAAATACAACAATTGGATACAGAAGACTGACTAATACAGAATGATAAAACTTGTAAGTTTTATAAACGTAAAAAGACAAAATTAAATAACAGTTGATATATAAAAAGTGTCAAGAAAATGAAAACGCAAAATGAAGTACTATATTACAGTAAATCTGAGACAGGATTAAGAATAGAAAAAATGTCGAAATCGGTTTGACAGTTAAGGAAGAGGTTTGGAGAGGAGTTCTTGACTTTAAAAATCTCTACAGATTCTAGAATGTACACCAATGTGTACACAAGGATAGAGCTGGAGTGGCGATCTGCATCGGCATTGAATGTATAACTCCAGTTGAAATGCTCGGTACAGTTCGTCATCGACGCTTGGCCATTCAGACGCGGCGATCTCCTCTTTGTGCCGCTGCCGCTAGCGTTTCAATGGCTCCGTCGAAATCCTCCTTCACTTCCTACCTGTTTTATAGATTTTTAGGCGCTAATTCGCCATATATTTTGACGTTTTTGTAAATTTCTCAAAATTTCGTTCATTCTCAGCACTAAATCGTCTACGGAGGGTTGATTCAGATAAAATGACCTTGACGGAATGTGATTTGCATGACTCGTCCACTATTCATGGGGATTAGCTTTGTATACACTTGTTGCTGTTATTTGGGACATTTCGTGCTGAAACATGGCTTCCAAAATCACAGCTTTTTGGGAAGGGTATATGTTTGGCCTTTCCGACGCTAACTTCAGTCGTTCGTGCATTGTGGAATTATGCAAACGAAATGGTATTGTGGTATCCAAAGCTACTGTGGGTCGAATAATCAAAAAGAACAAATTGCGATTATCTAATGAACGTGGACGAGCAGAGAAGCAAACCAGAAACAAGTCCCAGCCAACACGCCCAGCTCAGGTGGTGCGAGAAATCCGGTCTGAAGTGCTGAAAGAAAATCCTCCCATACGGAAGTCTAGCCCAAAGGAAAGGTATTCATGACAATCTTGAATAATTCATGACAATCTTGGACTGGAGCGACGTCATAAAGCGCGCGGTCAAAGACTGTCGGCCAGGCACGTGCAGGAACGATTCACCAACGCCAGAAAACTGTATGAAAACCATCTTGCACGTGACCGATGGAAGTGGGTTGTCTCCTTGGATGAAGCTTGGGTGTACCTCGATGACACCAACAAACCCAGGGCAATTTACTATCGCGAAAGAGGGGGCAAGGCCAGGTCCGATTTTGTCCGAAGGTGCAAGGAAAAGTTTTCAAAGGTCTTCATGATGGTTGCCGGATATTGCTCACGTGGACTGCTCACGATTCGTCGAGGTCATGGAAACTATAAAATTAGTGGAGCTTACTTCCAGAGTAATGTAATGGGCCACATATATCGGCAGGATATCCCACGTCTGTACCCTGGTGAGCAATCAAAAGTTTGGATCCACATGGACAAGGCATCAAGCCACACTGCCAAGTCATCTGTGGCTTACTACAGGAAGATGGAACAGGAGACGGGCATACGAGTTATTCCTATCTCTCATGTGCCTGTAAAATCTCCTGACGTATCACCGATGGATTTCTGTGGTTTTGGTCTCCTGAAACGACGGCTCGGAAGTCGCCGACCAAGAACCGTAGATGGGCTATGGAAAGTGTCAGCAGGTGTGGAACGAACTTCCCATGGAGTCCCTCAAACTCAGCCTACTTCAGTGGAAATTACGGTGCCGGGCGATAGTCCAACAACGTTGTTCTCACATCGAACTTAACCGATGGTGGCGCCATTGTATTACACCATCGTAACAGAACTGCAAAGTCGTCTCATTTTATCTGAATCAATCCTCCGTATAACTTTTGAATACTGCGTTTAATCTAGAATGTTATAGTACCATACGTCAGACTTTATTAATACAAAGACATCTTATTTGTCACTGTCCGTCCGCATGATAAGTGGCGAAGGGCTGTATGTGACTTTCGACCGTTAGAAACGACCCAGATTTGCGCGGCTCTCCCTCTTTCCGCCGCCCGCCGCGATAACGTCATGCCCGCGATAGAAATACTTTGATCAGTCCCCCGTCTAATTGTATATTAATTATTCTCGTTGATTTTAATTGTTTCTCTTTTCGCGTTTCATCAGTTTCTTCTTCGGCATCCCGGACCTCACAGGAAAAACGTTTCACGTCAAAACAAAGGTTAATAAAGAGAAATAAATAATAAATTAAAACCTACCAAAGAAAAATAAATAAACTAAAACATTAACCAAATGTTGGACTTTAATAATTCAACTACTGAATCGGTGATTTCAAAAACATCATACGTCATAAAAATTTAAATTTTACAGGAATCCATTAAAATTTGTCTAAAATGAAAAACTGTCTCATATAAAAGTATCCTTATTAAATTTTTCTTTCCTGATTTGGTTGTTTAGACCAGTAACTTCTTAAAAAAGAAGCATTAACATATAAAAAATAAATTTCTTGCCTTAAATTGTTTTTGCCGAAAAATTGTATCGTAAATTGATTAAAAATCAAATATCTCGCTATATTTTTCTATTGAAAAAAGGTAATGATTACAGCAAATATAAAAGAAAATCTTTTACATTGTAACAATAAGCACACAAAAACATATACGCCATCACTTTCCGCTGGATTTTATTCTATTTCGGTTGGTCATTTGAATATTTCATTGTAAAATGATACGTGTTCCACGAAGTTGCTGTCTTGTACTTACTTACTTTTCAAACCCGCGTATCCGTTAGGGTCGCGGGGGCAGCAGCCCTATCGAGGATCTCCAGCGATCGCGATCTTCCGCTATCAGGCGCATGTCCTCCCTTGTAATACCCAAGAGACTCGAACCCAGATTCTCCATATAGTCTAGCCACTTGGTTCTAGGCCGATCCCTTGATCTCTTACCCACCAGTTTGGAAAATAACTGCCTAGGAAGATCAGTTTGCTGCATCCGTATCACATGCCATACCAGCGCAGGTGATATCTCTGAATGTGGAGAAGTATCGGCTCAACATTTAAAGAACTCCCTTATTGTGCTGCTCTATCTAGTAGGGTAACACCTGCCACACCCCAGAAATCTCATTTCGGCCGCTTGCACTCGCGATCGCACTCTTTCGGTCATTACCCAAGATTCATGACCATAGTAGAGAATGCGGACAAAGATAGATTTGAAAACTGAGAGCTTGGCTTTGTTTCCCAGCTCGCGTTTCGTTACCACGGATCGACACAGTTCACGGTCTGACACAGGTTGCTGCACTGATCCGAGCATCCAATTCTTTATCCTGCCGCCCATCACTCGTGAATGCAATCCCGAGATACTTGATCTTCTCCGCCTATCTCAATGGGACTCCCTCAACATGGAGAGCGCACTGAACAGGCTGTCTCAAAAGGATCAGAACTTCAGTCTTAGCCACACTGTACCAGAACCTCAGGCTGCCCTGTACTTTTAAATTATTTATTTTCTTGTGGTTATTGGCACTTTTGATTTACCATCTAACTCGTACCATTATTGCAACGAATGGATTTATTCCTTATTTATTTTGATGGTTCAATGTAATGTGAGTAACGTGTTTTTTTTACATTGAACGAGTAACTACCCTCAAAGGTCAAATTGCAGCAAAAAAACCATTTCGAAAAAACCATGATTTATGCAATTTTTAAAATTACCGATTCAGTTAAAATATATGTCCCAAATGCAAAAATCTTCTATAACTTCTTAAAAAGGTAAAAAAAAAACATTTGGTAGAACTTTATTGTGTGTCCACACCGGCGACAAGTTGTCACGATTTTTTGTACTGATTGGAATTGACACTAGCACGCTTTGGTGTTGTCATTGACGACTTTACAAAACGTCATCACCTACACAAATAACGCTTATTTCTAAAGCCGTATCTAAAAGTGACAGAGTGGCGACCATTCACCCAACCCGTCTAAACATGATCGCGAGGCGTGCATGATGGAAATGAAGGCATCTGAAAAGTGTCTTGCCAGAGACCACGCTAGACCTTAATCACTCCATGAGTCATTCCTTGGTCGTTTAGAAACCAAAATAGCGGACTGGCTGTTAAATTGACAGAACAAAATCAAAAATTCGAAGACAATGATCCATCGTTCATTAAATACTTTTTATACGAGGTAAGTCAATATATAGGGCGAATCAAAAGTCTGTACCCCCCCCCCCCCTTTCTATCGGATCCAAATGTAGTTATGCAAATTCCAACAAAGCGAGTGAATAGGAATTTGAGGGTGCACTTTCTCATGGTGGCACTTACAGTATTATCAACATGCAAATTAGGACATATGCAAATCGTATCTACTAAACCGTAGGAGATACACAAAAAAAGCAATTATAAACTTGTTCAGCATCAAATAAGTAACAAAAAAAACAATTTTCAAAATCCAATGAATGGATCACCCAAAAACCTCATTGCTATCTCTGCAACAATGGCAATAACATCAGTCACATGTAATGGCATCGTTGAAATGCCGTGCAGAATTATGTTATGGTGCAGGCGGACGTCACATTCAACACAATCTGGATTGACTGTAAAGACTTAATTTTTATACTTGACTTTTTGTAAGCAACAAACAATGCCAGAGCCGATTGTCCAATTGCAGAGATTTCAATGAGGTTTTTGGGTGATCCATTCATCGGATTTTGAATTTTTTTTGTTTTGTAGCTTATTTGAAGCTGAACAAGTTTGTAATTTTTTGTGTATCTCCTTTGGTTTAATAGATACGGTTTGCATATATCCTAATTTGCATATTGACAACACTAAGTGCCACCACGAGATAGACCACCCTCAACTTTCTATTCACTCCTGTTATTGGAATTTGCATAACTACATTTCTATATAGAAGGGGGTACAGACTTTTGACTTACCCTGTATAAGTCGCAAAATGAGATAACTTGAAATTGCTACAATGTGAAATTGCGCTAAGAATATCAATCGTTGCAATGATCCTTTACGCAAATGTAGGCGTAGGTTGCAGCTTCATCGTGTAACGTATACAGCGCTAGTAGTCACGCTCTCATCATTTGAGTGTCAAGTGGGTAAGATGGCGACTGTATTATTTGATTTTGCCTTATAGTCATCTGGACTGGGTGGGCCGGGGCTTGCCCCATTCAACTTTGTATTATTTGATTATACATGTGATGAACAACGGACAGCCATTCACAGGAAACGTCCAGGTGCTTTATGAGATGGAGTTCTTCTGTTGGATGACAACACTCGTCCACACATTGCCAGTATCACACGCGGCCATATATAGTCTCTAGGTTGAGAAGGACTGGAACTTCCGCTCTACAGTACGATAAAGTTCAGATATGGCACCATCCGAATTTCACCTGTTCGGACTGAAGAATAACTTGGGTGGTCACCGGTTCCAGGATATGGAGGAGGTCTGTTGGGAGATTATCAGCTGGATACGACACAAACCATAAACCTTCTTCGCTGCTGCATTTGAGTGACTCGTGAAATGCTGGGACAAGTGCCTAAATGTTCATGGAGATTACGTGGAAAAATAAACCTAATTTCATCAGATAATTGTTTCATCTTTCATTTCTATCCAAATTTGTGACATATATTGACTTACCTTGGTATTAATTATTAAATTAATTTTAACCATAAATTAATTATTAAATTTATTTTACATTAAACATGCCGCAAAATTCAAGGAGTGATATTTTGGGTAATTTTAAGAATCTTTTGTCCGTTGATTATTTTCGGAATACGGCTTTGTTTCGAAAATAGAAGACGATAAAGGTTTTTCCAAAAAATGATACTGATATTTTTTAACAATATTCCGATTAATAAAAACAGCTGCTTTTGCATTCACACCTGGTTAGTGCAGACATTGAAAACACTATCAGTTTACCCGTGGATTTCATTTGTAATGCTGAATATGTCTCATGACTTGACAAATCGGATAGTTGATGGGTGTAATGCCATAAGAAAAAACCTTGGTGGTTTTGAAAGAGTTCGGAAGTCAATGAGGAAAAGATTGGATTCATGGATCCTAGCTGATGGTAGTCATTTTCAGCAGTTTTTGTAGATTAACAAGCTTTACATGTAACATTAGGTAATATAAGATTTTATAAACGTAGGAGTTGTAATAAAATATATATTAATTAAGATAAATAAAACTCCTTTAATTAAAAAAACAAATAAATTAAAATAAATAATAGAAAACAATGAAAAGTCACCCAATTGATAAAGTAAATGTTGAAAGACGAAACACAAATGAAACGAAGGTCTTGTGGAGAAACTCAGATGAAATACAGAAGAAACACAGAAGAAACGAAGATCTAGTGAAGAAATGTACACGAACACAGGGAGGCACACAGTTACAGATGAAGAAGGTTTATGGTGAAAGTTCGATGATTCGTAACACGTAGATGATTAACTTGAAATACATTAAATAACGTTTTCGGGATTTTTTTTCCCATCTTCAGTAATAAAGTTTTTTGAATGAATAGAAGATATAATAATAAAAAACAAAATAACGTAATTTAATACAATGTGTGAAATTATGATTAGTTTGATTGTTGTGATCAGGATTGTTGAGTGTAAGGAGAGTGAGATTATATTTTTAGTAGTAATTTCCATTTATTATTAATTTCTATAGATGGTTTGGCTAAATTTTTTCATTCGAAATAATTTTTTCATTGATGGTTTCTTTTATTAGTCTTTTTTATAATTTATTTCTTTACTAATAATTTTGATTTTGTTCCAATCCGGATTATGATTTTGGTTAATGCAGTGGTTCACTAAATGATTGTTTTTATCTTTGTTTCTAAGTGCTCTTTCATGTTCTTTTATTCGTGTTATTAATTGTCATTTTGTTTGACCTGTGTAAATGTGTTAACAATTGGCGCATGGAATTTGATATATTATGTTTGTTTTGTGTCTGCTATTGATAACTCTTCCCATCCACAGTCTTAAGTATTTATTCTAGTTAATATAAGATTGTTTTTGTCAATAAACTTTATTGCCCTGTATCCTCGAAACAAAGCCGCATTCCGAAATCATCAAAGGACAAAAAAGTTCTTAAAATAACCCAAAGAATCACCCCTTGAATTTTTGCCGTACGTTTAGTAAACACCCAGTATACGGCAATATTTAGCACGAACAGCATTAGCTTTTCGATATTTCGATTTCGTTAAATATGATGCTTTCGGCGGCAGCCGACATTCCGTTGGATGAGCAAATATTTTAATTTTAAAAACTGATTTATATTTCTCAAACATTAAATAATTCATAGAAAATAATAAGGAGGATAATTTTTCCTGTATGGATAATTTGGCAAGTGTTCATAAAATTTTACAAAGTTCAGATAATTTGAAAATGGAAAATTTTAATTTTTAGTTCATCGATTTTTGAAAGTTTTCGAAAAACCATAAATATTTTTGATATACGTTATTTTATATTGTTATTTTATATTTTAAATACAGTATATACAGGGTGATTCTGAAAAAGTGTAAAACTGTAAGCAATGACAGGTGACCAGCAAAGAATAAATACAATGTGGGTCCGAATTTGAACGCTAACTGAGATATGAACAGAAATAGAAATGCCGTCACCAAGTTCAACAAATTAATAACTCAGGTTCTGTAACGCCTAGAATAATAAAATTTGGAGGACTAATAGAGTACATAAAACTGTGTATACCGTTAAAATTTGATCTTGTTCCAATGAGTAGTTTCCAAGTTACGCATTCAAAATCGTAACAGTGCTCACATGCGAGTAGTAACCAGTACGATGTTGAGTGCGTAACTCGGAAACTGCTCGTTGGGATTCGATCAAATTTTAACGGTATACAAAGTTTTATGTACCCTATTATTGCTCCAAAACTCATCATTCTAGGCGTTGCAGAAATCGAGTTATTAACTTATTGATCTTGGTGACGGCATTTTTATTTCTGTTCATATCTCAGCGTTCAAATTCGGACCCACATTGGATTAAAAGAAAATGTTCATTCTGGTTACCTCTGTCATTGCTTACAGTTATACACACTTTTTCAGAATCACCCTGTATACTATATACTACTGTCTGTACAGGGTAATGGAAAAGTCTGGTAATACTCGAAAAGTATTTGGTGTAAGTTAATGAAATTAAAAAAAAAATTATTAGAGTTCACTTTATCGCGCTCAATAGGTAGGGACATCATAGAGACAGTATACTTTATATCCTCTGCGCGATCTGAGCTGCTTTTTTTCATTCAAGCCTGCTCGCAACCTCTCGTTGCAGCCTATTATTGAAGTGCCAAGATTTAAGAAAATTAGAGCATAAAAAAATTCCCTACCTATTGAGCGTGATAAAGTGAACTCTTCCATTTCACCTTACAGTGTGAGAACTCGACTAAGTAGGATAGGGGCTACTTGGTAATGACATTTTGAAGTTTATGCAAGATAGTGTTCATGAATTTTGTAAACTTATCTCCTAAACTATGACAGAGGCAGAGTGCCAATTGCAAAGTTGTACACTCTATAACGAAAACATAAACTCACTGAAAAAATTGGAATAATTTATTTCCATTTTACTAGATCGGAACAATTATTTAATTACAATATATTAGTGCAAAATAAGTTTTCTGTGTGTCATTCTGAACAGAATTCGTTATTAAATGAAATTTATAGTGGAAAAGTTCGGTTTTCATCTGTATCAAAATTATAAACTCAATGCAAATAGTCAATTTTAATAAATTTTTTATTGAATATGCAAATTATATCACGGAAATAATGGAACCATCTAGTTTGTACTATTGCAAAGTTGGTGACTCAAGCGATTCCTTATTTTCAATATGCTACGCGGAAAGAAGTTATTCGAAGCAGAAATTAAGAAAATATATTTTCTCCACGGGAAAGGACAGTGAAGTCGCAAAATTGCTTCAACTCTAGGGCGCTCACAAACAGTAATTCAACATTTATTAAAAAATGGGGAGAAGTATGGAACCAAAAAGCGAAGTGGACGTCCACAAAAACTTAGTTCCCTTGCAACTAATGAAAGCACATCAACCCGTGAAATTGCAAGGATTTTACCGATCCCAATGTCACACGAAACTGTCTGGAGGAGCATTAATTCAAACCCACACGTGAAACGCGAAAAAGTGAAGGCGAAACCGAAGCTCACTGATGTGCATCGTACGAGAAGATGGGCCAAAAATCATGTCAAATGAGATAAAGAATAGGACGAATTGGTTTATTCTGATGAAAAGCGTTGGTCCAGATGGATACAACTCGTATTGGCATGATTAACGGAAACAACCCAAGTGTAAATTCAGCCGACACCAAGGTGATGGTTCAACAATGGTGTGGGCGGCGTTTGGGGTAGGCGGAAAATCTGACATTGTCTTTATTGATGGAAATATGAACTCTTTGAAGTATCAAGAAATGTTGTAAAAACATTTAATACCATTTGGACCGCTCATTGGTGGCAATAAGTGGAAGTTTCAACATGACAATGCTCTTGTTCATGCATCGTAATCCACAAAGAACTAGCTTCAGAAAGAGAAAACTGATGTTATTGAGTGGCCCTCTCGTTCCCCAGACTTGAACCCAATGGAAAATGTTTGGGGTTTATTAGTTCAAGGTGTTTACACAAAAAATAAACAATTTAATCACGTGATTCAAAAAGTTAAAGCCATTGCAGTTGCGAATATTGATCGATAGCATGCACGCAAGAATGATTGAAGTTATTGAAAAGAAAGGAGGTCCCACTCATTATTAAGTTTTGGGGAAACAATATTTATTTGCATTGAGTTTATAATTTTGTTACAGATGAAAAGTTAACTTTTCCACTATAAATTTCATTTAACAACGAACCCTGTTCAGAATGGCACAGATAAAACTTATTTTGCACTAATATATTGTAATTAAATAACTGTTTCATTCAAGTAAAATGGGAAATAAATTATTCCAATTTTTTCGGAGATTTTATATTTTTGTTACAGGGTGTAGAGCACCTTCAATTACTTTAAATCGAATGTTAAAATCACTGAAAATTAAAATCAAAGGAAAAAATTGCTTGAATTTGGTGAGGTCATTTGCAGAGAAGCCGAGCGTAGGTGTCCATTTTTCAGACAGAGGTTTGACATTTGAAGAGAAGCACCAACTATGGGCTTCTCTGCAAATGACGTGAAGTACATGTACACCCTATTCCAAAAGCGTTTTTTCTTCCTTAGGTGAATGGGGATACCGACATTTCGTTACAGGACAATTCGCGACAAACACAGCTCGTTCTGGAGAATTTGCGAGGCTCACAGCTTAAATTTAAAAGAATTTGCCACTAATTTAATCATAAATTTATACAGTAAACCATGCATATTTTAATATAAAAAACGCGAATGTAAGGTCATTTTATTCTATTATTAGTCTATTTATAAAGCGTCACTCATGATTAAAACAGAAGAAATCCTAAAATCATGCATTTTTTTGTTAAAATAATGAAAATATCATTTTTACAACATCAATTATACATTCAAAAAAGCAAATGTTATATCATTTAAACATTTTAGAATCTTACAATGGCTCGTTAATACGGCTTGTCGCGGGAACGAATTGCTCGTCGCGAATTGTCTTGTAACGAAATGTCGGTATTCCAGGTGAATGATGTTCGGCTTCCTTGCAAATACATTAAATTAGTGAGATACATTAAAGAGCAACTGACATCTAAATCACCTATCAATAAAAGTGAAATTTAATTATTTTATAACATAACGGACATGCAACTAACTCTAATTCTAGTTATAATGCTTTTTATAACTTAAGTAGTTTTTTTAAATATAATTTTTCAAACATCAGTTTTCAAAGCTGAAGTCGTTTTGAGCTTTGCCTCAATTCACCGCTAGGATTCGCGCACGAATTAGGGTCACACAAAGGTCTATTTAAGACCCTGGGTCACACAGGCTAACGGCTTGGCTATATAACACAGAATAACCCATCATCGTTTTTCTTATCCTTATCATATTCTATCCTTAATTTTGCAAAATCCAAATAAAAAAATGAGATCCAGTCGAATGTTCCTTGTTGCACTAGCGTTATGCTGGTTCAAATTTGCAACAAACTTGAATTTTATTTCATTTTTCATTATTTGATTAATATGTGTCTCGTTTTCAAATGTTCAAGTAAAAGTTATAAGATTTAAAATGTGAGCCATTTACAAGGTGATCTAAAACAAGGTGGGGTTCAGTTTGCCGGAAGTGGTAAAAATTACCTTACTGCGCAAGCGTATTTTGACGTCACTGGATGACATCGAAACCAATACCCGCTAAATCGAAACCTCAACAGAAACCAAAACATGGCGGCAATGAAAGCAGTCGTGCGATAGCGACACTTGACGACTCGTTCATTTCCTTCACAATTCACATCTTTATACTATATATTTTAATTAAATAATAATGCCATTATAAGGAGGGACTTAGGTAATTTATAATTACTTTTTAATGTGAACACAGGGTTAATGTTAACTATCCGCACATCGTGCAATGACTGATCATGCGACCAAGGTAAGTGAAATTTATTGTGACTAAATAGATAAAGGGGTATATATCAGTTCGTTAGAAAGGGGGGGTGTCTTTAAAATATAAAATCATTTACCTTGATCTCATGATCAGTCATCGCGCGATGTGCGGATAGTTAACATTAAGCGAACACAGAGACGTGGACGATAACGTATTTCTCGTTATCATTAGGCCTAGTTATCATTCCTCGTTAAGATTTCGAAATTGATTCGTCGGAATCGTTGGCAGTTAAGAGACAGAGATAATAATTTCGATATTATTTCATAATAACTTTATTTATGCAGGCATTAGGAAATATTAATTTATAAAATAGTAAGTTTACAAATAAACGTTTCTTCAGAAATCAACGTAAGAGTTTTGTTTTTTACGTGAAAATGTTTTCTTTTGTGACCAGAATAATGGCTACCGCACACGCCGAAAGTAAAGCTATAAGTCATCCAGTGACGTCACAATACGCATGCGCGTTAAGTACTTCTGACAAACTGGACTTACCTGTTATTCTAGATTACCTTGAGCCATTTATACATGAACTGTGGCCTACTCATCTTGTTTCTCATCCTATACTTTTGTTTATATTTTATAGTTTATATTTTTCCCAATGTTTTACAATTATATATAAGGGGCAGGTATATATCATTAAATTAATTTATATTTATATATTTAATCATTTATCGATTGGTTTGCTAACATGTCTTATTATTGATGGATTAACAATTAGACTCGTCAGTTTTTATATATATTAATAAAGTTTTATAACATTCTCTTACGTATTTACTTGGTTGTAATGATTTCCTTCTCCACCCGTGTAGATATCTCACATGTATCAATTTCTTATACGGTCGGGAAGAACGGGTGCCGAAAAGAGTACAATTTCTTCAGGCAAGAGTCGAGTTCGAATCACGTTAGACGATGCCATTTATTGTTTCTTAGCAACAGGGATAGGTAGGCATAATGAGTGACGTTAAACAGTTTTGATTGAAATCTGATTTTCAGCCTTTATGAGGAAAGTTTTTTTCTTTATTATTAATATATCAATGTATATTATTATTATTATTTTAGCAGAAATGCAATGTAATAAGGTGAAAACTACACAAGGAAGTAAGCGATAAGTTGGCAAAGTAGGCTCAACAATATAATGGCGAATACACGAATTAAATCATTACATGTTTTTTATTATTAGAAGAATAAAAGAGGTCAGAGAAGATACGGTAGTAAGTGGTTTATTGAACCTTACGCGTTTCGGCGTTACGCCATCATCGCAGGCTACTAGACTACAAAGCATCAAGCTGGCCAGGCCTGGTATTTATACAGAATCTGCGTATTATAATAGCCAATTAGATAGGTAAGCTACGAAGTAATATC
>JAHWFO010074534.1:18112-38065 GCA_023313115.1 Rhysida immarginata | reverse complement strand
TTTCCTTTATACACCAAAACTGGATTGTAAGTTGTCCTTTTCTGTTCTTCAATCCAAGCTTCCACATTGATTGATTCATTCGAATGACGGCTCTCGGAATTAGTAGATGCTGATGTTAGCCAAGTTTTGCGATTTGTCAAATTTACGCGGTCAACTTTATTTTCAACTGAAGATCTGATGTCTCGAATAAAGCGGGTGTGGGTTACATCCTGAGCAAGCTTTCCTGAAAAAAAATTAACTGTTAAAAATGCAATTTTACAAATATTCTGCGCAACAACAATTTAGTCATTCAACAAATATCTATAACAAGATTATGAAAATATTTAATTATTTAAATTTTTTTATCCTAATTCTTGAACAGTTTGAACATTCATAAACATACTGTTGCAAACCAATCATTCTTCAGTATTAAATACAAAAGCTTTAAATAAATACATTGTTGAAACTGTATTTTAATATTTAATTACCTGCAATTTTCTCTTTTATCTTGTAGAATATAAATATGGCCTAATTAGAAATCATGTCCAAAATGAGTTGAGAAAAAAGTTGTTTCTATACTTCCATCATCTTTCTGCATAAATTCAATGGAGGACGTACAAAAACCTCCTATTTTGCATGAGCCTTGACTTTTAATTTGACGAAAGCCTTTACCAGCAGGTTTATAAGTACCACTTCTATTACAAATGAGGCTTTGGCTTAAAGATGAGGTGGCTGTTCTTGGTCTCCGAAGATAAACATATCTAGAATTAGTTGTTTTTTCGTCTTAGGCTGACCAGAGATAAAAATCTGAAATTGGATACCATATATTTCAATTAGAGGACATCACCTCAAATGCAGTGAAACACAACAGATAATCTCTGAGATGATATTATACAGGGTTAGAGCAAAGTCAATGCAACAAAAATTAATTGTAGATAGTACAGTACTCATGGAGAGTAACAAAACGTCCGAATAAATAATGCATTTTTTAAACACATGAATATGGCACTGGTGCCATGAAAACAATTTGCATAGCACAGGTGGTAAAGCTAAAGTGGTTATTCGATAGATGAGTATTTCCAAACTGAGACTATTTTAAACATCCCAAGAGTCTTTAAGTGAATATACATGTACTTAAGATGCCTCTGTGTTAAAACATAAATTATTTTAAAAATCCTTTCGTGCATGATCAGTTCCCTTCGCTACCACCCTGTATTAAAAAATTCTTTGAACAAGTGCACTGTACTTCTACGATGATTCAACTCATTTATTAAAGAGTAAGTAGGGGCGTAACTAGGATTTTACATGGGAGGATTCGGTGGGGGGGGGGATAAAATTTAGAATAGATTTTTAGTAGAAATAAAGAAAAACAAGTGAACTTAGATCCGGGAATAAAAGGGGGGGGGGGGATTCGTCCGAACTCCCGAACACAGCCCCCTAGTTACGCCCCTGGTATGCTATGGATATTAACAGCTAGCTGTTGAATACGTGGTTTGGCCTTTTAATCTCATTACCATGCTTTTCGGACACATGATTCCTCACAGAAGCCACGTTATAAAAAGCTTTCACACAAGAGTGTTCCACACATTTGATATTTGAATGCTTGCTCTTTAGATCCTCCACATTTCCGTCATCAGACGTACTCTGTCTTCTTCGACGATGCCATGTTGCAATTCACGCCTTGCTGAATGTTGATTGGCTGGTACTACAGATTCCGTATACGCTTCAAGACAGCGTAGTTCTTTATACTTGTGGCGCACTCTGGTGATGGAATAAAAAACAACTGACGCGTACCGATGCCAGCCTCCTCAGCGCGAATTGCGGAGGCCTGTACAAAATAGATACAAAATGGCAGGAAAAGGATGTGTAGGGAATTACTCTTGTTTGGTGCGATGTCCATATAATATGCTATCTACTGTTCACAGGTGTTTTTCATTAATGAATAAAGAATCTGATGGAATTATCAAGTACAGCTTTTCATGCGCCACTTCTCCTCTGTGAAGAGCTCTCTCTCTCTCGACCCTCTCCTCTCCGATCAGCATCCATTCTCTCCAACCCTCCCAGAGACAAATGAAAGTAAGAGACAGGCAGTGCCCTATTCATTTTGCTGAGCGCTACTGGTGCCACCAGAAGTGCAGCGATCGCCATTAATTGAATGGCAGAAACCTAAGGTGGCGTATGTTCCCAATGTTATTTCAGCCATTTTTGTAGATGTCTTCGAGAGGTATTAGTAAGCGTAACCTGTTTTCTGATTTTTAAAAAAAAAACTTTATTGAATTAACTAACGATAACGTAAACTTTTAATGACTTTCAATAGCTGATTCAATGCCTTACGAATTTTTAAAAGAGCACGTACAACTCGCAACTCCTAACGTTATTGTAATAATGGAGGCTTAGCCAGAGACAAGTGAAATCATAGATGAAGAAAACTGAAGAAGCAAAGTTATTTCTTCATCCATGGTGAAAGTAAATGAATCTAGAGGAAGGGTGAATTTATTTTTTCAGTCTTAACTGATTTTTATTATTAATAAAGTTGATTCTTATAACTTAATCAGTCTTAATACCAAATAAATATTTTCATTTGTATTGCTAAATAAAAAGTAAATTTGAAGACTCGAAGTTTCGAAAATAGCTTCAGTTACACAAAAAATTTAAATTGATTTATTCTTTATTGATTTTTAAATATAAAAAGTCGTGATAAGACACTGCGTATATTTTCTCTACGGTATACTACATCTTTCGATGGTGTGATAAGGCCTCAATATTTTTTTTTCTCAATGAAATTAAGGCTGTGGTAGCTCTGATATTGCTGTTGCAACGCTTCTTTACATTGAATGCAGATTATAGATTTAATTACAGACCTAGAAACGAATTCTGCCGAATCACAATATTTTGACAAGATTTTAATATCAGGGATTGGATAATATTGAGACGCGTCATATATAGCCATATATTTTATTTATTTATTTATTTATTTAAGTATAATTATTATTACAAACAGTGCATATCCGGGGCCGGTATGGTCATAGAACGACGAGTTAGGTCTCCGGCCGCACGTAATGGGTCAAAATACAGAAAAACAAAAACATACATATACATATGTATATATATAAATATAGACAAATAAATAACGAGATTAGTCATTAGTTAACGAATAATTAGAAAATGACAACAGAATTAACAAAAAACTGATAAGAATTAACAATAAACATAACTGGTTGGAGCAAACAAAGCCCTCTAAATAAATACAAAAAAAAAAAACCAAAAAGAAAACGTGACAAACCATTCCAGACAAGCACTAATAAGGGTCGTATTGACCTCACTGTGCGTTATATAAACAAAATATGCATAAAATATCATTCAAAATCATACATAAAACAAGTAGAATAAATAATTAGATTACAAACAAAACCAAAGATACAATAAAAGTAGAACAAAAAAGAATGGGAAAGAGGACAGAAGGTAAAGAAAGAAGAAATGAAAAACCGTTAAGAGTAAATTAGAGATAGGCGATACGTTGATCCATAAAAGAAATGGCTTTAAGCTTTTTTCTAAAAAGCGGATACGATGGAATATCCCGAACATCCTCTGGTAAATAAGACCAAAACATTAAACCGGCATATGAAATGCAGCGACGGGAGTAGTTGGTCTTAGCTACTGGTAAACGAATATCACTAGTTTTACGGGTAGGCTAATTGTGTTTATCTAACTGTGAAATAATATTGAAAGGACGGGATAAAATTAGCTGTTTATTTATGACCTTAAAAACAAAGGAACATAATTGTATAAAGTAGATCTGACGAACCGTTGGGATTTGAAGTAAAGCAAAAAAATGAGAAACAGATTGCGGAATACGAAATTTGGTGATAGTACGTAGGAACCATTTCTGTAGTCTTAACAATCTAGTCGTGTTATACGAGGTTAATGAACCCCAAAAAATGATACAGTAGCAGAGAGAAGAATGTATCAGAGAATAATAAAGAAGTATCAATAAGTAATTAGGAAGATAGTGAAGTCGGGAGATCATTCCTTGGTACCTGTTAAGGTTTCTTAAAAGAAAGTCAACGTGCAAATCCCAGGTAAGGTCATGTTTTATGGTTAAGCCAAGGTATTTGAAAGAACTAGTAGTTGATAATATTTGAAGACCATAATAGATAGGAGGATTGATAGGAATGTTATTTTTATTACGTTGGTAATAAAACATTAATTTTGATTTGGCAGTGTTAAGAGATAAAGAATTCGCGTCATTCCAGCGTTTCAGTTCAAAAAGAACACTATTAATATCGTCCAATAGTTGGGAGATGTTAGAGCGGGATAGCGATAGAGTCACATCGTCTGCGTACAAGATAGGGTTTGCCATATTCAGCGTGTTAGGCAGATCATTAATAAATAAGTTAAAGAGCAATGGGGAAAGAATCGATCCTTGTGGTACCCCAAGATTGCGTGAAAGAATTGCAGAAGATGTTCCATTAAGTTCAAGGTAATAACTTCGGTTAGTTAAAAGATCTGAAAGCCAATTAAATGGAGGACCTTGAATATTATAAAAATTAGACAACTTATAAAGCAATAGTGGAATAGGGATAGAGTCAAATGCCTTAGAATAATCAAGAAAGATAGAAGCTACATGCTTATTTGTACTCATTTCAGAAGAAGCAAACTCATCAAGTCATAGCAAGCAGTTTCTACACCGCGATGGGGTATAAAACCATGTTGATAAGGAGTTAATAGATTGAAAGAATAAGTGAACTGAGAAAGACGGAAATAAAACAATTTTTCGAAAATTTTGGGGAAAATCGGTAATGATGAAACAGGACGATAATTGGAATAAATATTAGAATCTCCTTTCTTAAAAATTGGTGTGATTTTGGATACTTTCAAAGCTTTGGGGTATGTACCAGTGGATAAAGATTGATTAAAAATAAAAGCAAGAGGAGCCGCTATGAGAGAACTAACAGCTAGAATGATATCCGAACGAAAGCCATGGGGATCTGGGACAACAGAAGATTTCAACTGAGTGATGACTTTTCCCACCTCTTCCGAAGAAGTAGGGAATGCGAAAAATGACGAGGGATTCTGGTCAATCTTATAAGGATAAGAAACTAGAGAGGTGTTTGAATCAGGAGAAGAAGGAACAAGAGCAGTAAGAAAAGTAGTAAGGGAAGGAGAGTCAGGATTGTGGGATAGCTGGGAAGGAAGAGTTATAGACGTAGAACCAACGACGATAAGAAAGGAAGACCGGACAATCCTCTGTTTTAAGTGATCCGCGCAGCTTTCTTCGCGCATCACGTCATTTGATGTACTTTTGCCCGCACCGTTGGAGGGCGTAATTATCGTATATTAAAATAAAGAGAAATGATCTTATTTATTCAAATAAGTTATGTATTTAATAAATAAATAAAAAGTATATGTTGCATTCCCTAAACGTTGTTCCTTTTATTAAATCGAAACCGTGTGAAATCGAAACTAAAAGTGTTTGATTCCACTCAGCTCTTCGATTGTCTCATGACGGTTGATAATCATTTCGAAAAGCAATCTGCAGCTGATTCAAATGAAATATGTCATTGGGACGCTTGTGTGCAACTCCAGGTTGTTCCTTGATTGATATATGTATATATATATATATAAATCATTGCTGGCATGCTAAGTTTAAGTTGTGTAATTTTAATCTTTTATATCCATCAGTTTAAACAAGAACAGATGAACCCCCCTGCCCCCTTCATCTGTTCTTGGTTTAAATTTTTATGTTTGCTGAAGTTTCTATTGTTTTCTACTTTGGTTTGATTCTGTTTAACATATGAATTAGATTGTATTTTTGTTTTGTATTAATTGTGTGATGATTATATTTATTTCTTGTAAATTCTTTTATCCATTCCTGGATGTAATAAATAATTTCTGTCTTACTTTTGTTGTGCTAGAATCTTATTAAACGTTGAAGTTATTACTCATATGAATTATTAATTATATAAATTATTACCTTACGATAATTTTATTGAATTATAAATATACAATTTTGGTGGTATTGTATATAAATATATATTAATTAGCTTTCATCTTTTTTAAAAGTCTCAGTTTTTTATTTTTTTTATTGTTAGTAAATTTTTCTTTAATTATTTAGGAATTGTCCTAAAAATTCGGTGTTAATTAAGATGCGTTAATTAATTTTAACAAAAATAATTTTTAATCGTAATAATCGCGAGCAAATAAAATGAGGAAATTTCTTAAAACAAAGAGGTTGTTTGAGGCTAATTAAAGAAATGTAAAAAGAAAGGCTGCTTGGAGGGTAGAATTGTTTCAGCCCGCACCGCTAGCTAGTAATGGCGCTAGTTGGAGGCATCATTTTCTCCTATGGGAAAACGTAAATTGTCCGGTCTTCCTTTCTTATCGTCTTCGGTAGAACCTTTCAATAGCTTATTTAAATGTGACCATTTCTGTTTATTAGAGGACATTTGAGAGAATAAACGAGTATAATACAAACGTTTAGAATTATTAACCAATTGTTTTATCTTGTTAGAAAGAGTTTTATAGGCTTGGTTAATAGTGGGTGAGTGCTTACGGCGAAGCTTACGATACAAAATATTCTTCTTTTTGGTCAGGGTTACTATACTTACTTGAGATGAAAATGTTAAAAATTTGATTCGTATCGTACGTATTAGCAAATAGCGAAGTCCAATTGGTTAAACTAAGAAAAGACTTGAACACATCAATACGACCAGTTGACACTTTCCGTAAACGAATATCTGGATTTGGAAATCGTTTGCCATAAATTTTTGTATTAAAAATACAGACAAGGGGGAAATGATCCGAAATGGAGACATCTAAAGACTGGCTGAGAAGAGGTGAGTTAAAATTAGTAAAGCATTGATCAATAGCGAGTATGATCGATGGTAAGGAGAAAAATGGGTAAATGAACCAGAAATAGCGATAAGGCCAGAACGGGAAATGGGATCGAGTAAAGAGTTTAGAAATGTGGAGAGTTTGTTAAAATCGATGTTGAAATCTCCTATTAGTATAATTTGCTTATTAGACAATTGAGCATCAAATAGTATGGAAGAAAGTGCGGTACAAAAAGATGAGAAATACCCTGAAGGAGGGCGATATATTGTCATTATAATATATTTATCGTTAATACATAAGGTTAATATTTCGAGATCACTCGAAATATGAGTCATTTCAGGTATTATTGTGTAATGTAAGGAGTTAAAAATATAAATACAGATGCCCCCTCCACGTTTATCAGGACGATGGATGGAAGTTACATTGTAATTGTCGAGTGTAGGGACTTCAGCTGAGTTGCGAGTCCACGTTTCAGTAAGTATAATTAATTTAGGAATAAGTATGGTACTAGATAAAGTTGTCAACAGAGCGGAAAAGTTTGCATTAAAGCTACGAATATTAACATAGAAAAGAGAAAAATATTGATCAGTTGCTGTGGCATGAAGCGAATTAATAAGAGAGTTTAAGTTAGTTAACGAAGTCGGAAGGCTGTAGGCCGCCATTAAAAAAATTTAAAGGAGAAAGTATCTCAGTATACAAATCACGGCGATCCACAGGCAAGGGTAGAAAGAGAAAACCAAAATAAATAGAGAGATGGTGAAGAGGAAAGAAAGATGAATAAATAAATGAAAAAACAAACCAATAAATAAATAAAAACAAAAACTCGTATTAAAAAAAAAATATGCAAAAAACAGTTAACGGAGGAAAAAGTTCCTAAAGAAAAAGCAAAGATAAATAACTAAAGAGAAAGTATGAAAAGAGGTAGAAATGAAAAAGAAAGAAGTAAGATTTGAAATAGAATTAGAACAACAGCGGAGATGGAACCAAAACGGAAACAGCATAACATTAACTCAACTATTAAAAAAACAAACAAACAAACAAAAAAAAACTACAATTCAACCAAAAAGGAAATAAATACATAAATAAAAAAATGAATGAATTATAACCTTAAAATAGGTTGACAAATTGAGCAATTAAATTATAATAAACGTTTTATAAATCAAACCAAAGATTAAGGCAAAGTTAGCAAGTAAAAAAACATAAACAGACTTTAACTGGTCAAAAACAAATCAGCTAAATTTAGAATAATTTTAATTGACCTGTGGAAAATCAGCAATAGAAGATAAACGATGCGGTTTGCCCAAAGAATTTTTTTGTGAAGATCCGGCCGCCAAAACTCCAAGCGTTTCTGGGACCGAATTTAGCTTTGGCCGCACGTAGTAGAGAGTACCTGGCAGCAGTCAAATCTTCGACGATAACCATCGTCGATACATTTGACCTTTTCTCCAGCGATTCTTGATTATTTTTGATCTCCGGCGATTTAATAACATTTAATCTCCGGCGATTTTTAATTATTAAGTCCTTAAGAGACGAGGAGGACATCTGAGCAATAATTGGACGAGGGGATTGAGAAGAGCGAGGTCCAATACGGTGAATAGCTACAATAGGTCATCTGATATGGATTCATGATTATATTCATCAGAGTTATACATGAATTAATGTTTTGTGCCCTGCACTCAATTTTAACCTGGTAAATTTAATACCAATCAATTTGTCATTAATTTAATGTTTAATAATAAATTCTGTATAATTTTGTTGCCAAAATAAAAGATGTATCCACTTTTTACGAAGAATGTCATCCTTTGGAAATCTACAGCGCAAATGTTTCGTTTTCTAATTTTTTTGTTTAGCTTTGAAATAGCTATTATACAAGGGTGTAAGAGCTTGGTGCTTATTTCTTGGGTGACAGTTTTTTTTTAATGTATTCATCACAATAAAAACGTTTATACCTATGTTTACTGAAATATCAGATGTTTATACTACATGTATAATAAAATTTAAAAGCTGCGTCACAAAATAAAAAAAATGCAATTTTAATTTTTGTTAATCTGATAATGGAATATTTGTAAAGGCAGGACATTTAAACTGGAAGGATATTTAAAAGTTTAATTGCTATCAATAAACAAACCTAACATAATTTATCAAATATTAACTAATTGATTTTAAAATTTTAAATTAAAAGAAATCCTGGTAACCTAAAATATTTTTGAAAAGGTACTTAAATTGTTTTATTTTGTTGTTTTTTTTTAACAAAAAACGAAAAGGAAGAAATAATTCTCAGTTCAATAAAATAATCAGTTTATTAATCCAAATACTGTAATAAGCAATTAACAAATAATATAATTACTTGTGAACTGAAGTATTGGATCTTTTCTAAAAAACGATTTGACCAATATGTATGAGAATTTCGTAAAGTTAGTTATTAGAAGGGGGGATTATAATTTGTACATCTCGTACTAATCAACAATAATTTGGATAATAATTAGTGAACTGTATATTTTATTTTATTAACTTTCAAATTATAATTTATAAAGGAGAATTTTCCTTGTTAATTGTTTAATATAATCTCTTCCTCCTTTTCCATTTAAACTTTTTTTTTTTAATTTATGTTTAAGAATAACTTTATTTATCATCAAATTATAAATATTTGGATTGAATTGGCCCATGATTTGTCTTGGGATTCGCACGTAAATTCATTAGTACAGAAATTAAATCGTAACATGGGTATCATTTCTAGATAAAATTATTTACCCCCGAATAACTTTATTTATCACCAAATAACTTTTTATCGGATGGGCCGATTTGGATGATTATTTTTTGTTTGATAGAGCAAGTTTTTCTGGTGGTCCCATAATAAATTCATCCAGATATCTTGGGTAGATATAATAAAAAATAATTGTTTGCGATTGATTCACATGCATTGCCTCCGATGATCAGCGTTTCTTGCCAATCCCGTAATGGCGGCGCGAAGGCACCACTAGAGGGGAGGTCACTGCCAGTCTCTTTCTTCATTTGTCTCTGCCCCTCCCGTTATCTTACGAGCTAAGACAGGAAAATAAAAAGGATAGAGCGAAGGAAAAGAAATAGACTCAGATGTCTGCATTCATCATCTCGCTTCCCCTCACGTGCTTCAACAATGGGGTGAACATATGTTTTACTTTCCTTCTGAGCTAAGTGTCTCAGATTTGGAGCTCTTAAAAATCGCAGGCAAAAAAACGACCGCGCTAAAAGCAAGAGCCTCCTATTTCTTTAATAATATTCAAAAATTGAGAAAAACAAGATAAATCGTGATTTTTCTCAATGAAAGAAAGAGCAAAACGATATCAATTTAAATGAAGATTACAAAATTATACTCGAATTTGAATTAATTTTAAGTGAACTGCACGTCACAATTTTAAAATGTTTGTAACATGATTTACAAAATTTTACAAAATCTATATGTATTTTTATCAAGTTATAAATATAATGAATTTAATTATTAATTTGTATATGCAATATTTTTCACTTGTTAAATATTGGTTCAGATTTATTTTAAAATTTCTTAAGGGTCGTACACAAATTAAGTCACCCTTTTTCTAAGTAAGTTTATGCCCCCTCCCCTCCGTGTCAGCGCAAGTCATATTTTTGTATACCCCCCCCCCCCTCCTCCTCATCGGTCATATATCACCCTGACACGAAAAGTGACAATTAAATTTTATTAACCAAGATATGTTGAGGTAATAAATAAAAATGTCATCATAAAAGGAAAAACATTCCATTTATTGAAATATTTACACGATCTTTAATCCATGGTGAGGTAGCCCAACTCACCAAATCTTTAATTATTAGAGACGTATTTTTTGAGGTTGCTTCAAGAAAGAACATGTCAGAAATATCATATTCGCTAAGCCACACAAATATCATTGTCATCTTCAATAGATGACTGCAAGTCTCTCCTTTTGTTTGCAGGTAATATTATCTATGAGTGCAAGTATTGTAGTAGAAGCATGTCGGGGAAAAAAGTATTCAAATTAGAGGTCTTGCCATGAACTGCTTTGTGCAGTTCCATGCGCTTGACAGAAGGGAAATAAAGACCACAGATTTGGCAAACACGTTTGTGCAAGTTTTCTGCACACTTAGATAATCTGCATCATATGGGAATATTCTACATTTTTTACAAGCAGTCGGGATAACTTTAAGAGACAATGCAAGTGTTACAAAGAAATTTGGAAACTGGTGACTGCGATGAACGAGATTTGCCTGTTGAAGTGCTGTAAGCAAACTGGTTTATTTGTCATTCCAAATAATTATGTGTTTGCTTTTCCCCCTGTTTTGTCAGTTAATACTTCTTAAGAACATTGTTTAGCGTTGGATTAAGAGTTAAGAATTTTGTTTCTCATCTTATACTATTATTCGTATAAGTTTATATAAATATAAGGAGTACATCGCCATGTCAAAAGTATCTGGACACCCCGCTCCACGTGCCCTCTATGTTGTCATCAGTAACGCGTTGGGCCACCCTTTGCCTGCAAATACTGCTTCAACACGAAGAGGAAGGCTGTCCTAAAGTTGTTTACACTCCGCTGGCGTAATACGGTGCCATTCAATGATAATGATCGGGGATATGTGCATCCCTACACGACGCTCCAGCACATCCCACAATGCTTCGCTTGTGTTCAGTCTGGACTCTGCGCAGGCCAGGACAATAACCAGATGTTCGCACGGCCGAACCGTGCCTGTGGTGAAAGCGTGACGTGGGGCATTGTCCTGCTGGAAGAAGCAGTCTGATGACTTGCCATAGATCACCATCACTCCAAGTAGGTGCATCTCTTGCTACCGGGGGGCATTCAGTCCTACCCCTGTCGACACCGGTGTTAGGTCCTACGCCTGTTGTTACAGAACGTGGCCCACGCCATGACCCCACTGCCAGAGTCCTTCACTGTGGGTACGGGGCACTCTGGGACGTAGTTCTCGTTTAGTCGTCTCCACACCCGCACACAACAGTTGAACTTTCAGTTTCCGTGCGCAACGACCTCAATGTGATTCAAAATTGAAAAAATGCCGAAATTTTGCTTGAATCGAAGAAACAGAAACAACTGTTCATTTTTCAGATTCCCTTCATTAGGCGGATGTCGATCTGTATATATTTGTTGGAGGGTGAGACTGCTTTCATCGCTTCACCAATCATCACTAATCCACTGACGACGCTCCGTACACCATCATAGATGACAAACAGTATTCAACCTTGAGACGAATGGCTTCCTCTTTCCGGTTCTCCCACAGAAGCCAATCTCATGGAGGGCACGTTACACTGTACGCACTGATGGGTCACAAGCTGCGGCTGGTGAGTGGGCGTCTGGGTCCGCTACAAAAGCAGCAGTGATGTCCCGCAGGGTGTCTTTGCGATGCCTCACCACAACCCGAGACAGAGCAGTGATCTCCACGTTTGTCTCTGTGACAGAAGTGGAGATCACCTGGAACGTTTTGCTGTGGTTGTTGCAACTGTCTGTTCGTATTTGTGCACAACATCGTGCATGGTGGAGCGAAAATGCCCAGACAAAACGCTGATTTCGCGAAATACTCCTACTAATGCGGCACCCCACAATCATTCCTCTCTGAAAGTAGGATAATTCTCGGACCTTTGGCATGCTGACTGGTACTGTATCAATAGATGAAAAGATGGCCGAGTTGCTGGGAAGCATTTTCTGAATAAGATCGTTAACATATTTAACGATGTCAATTTTTGGAGCTAAAATGGCTATTTCGCACAGCAAGTTGAAGCGAATTGTACCACTGATGAGTCGTGTCTTTAATATGTCACGTCCATCTTACAGGGTGAGACCACATAGACACGAATATAGGGGTGTCCGATTGTCAAAACCCCGTCGGAAGAAAAATTTTACAAAACATTTTTCCGAGGATTTGATAAGGGAAAGAGAAGATCAGAAAAAAAGCACCCCCGCCCGTAGTAGACAGACCCCGTCAAGAGAAGAAATTCTGAAGCCTCAGGATTGGAGAAAGAAGGAGAAGTCAGAGCCTCGGGATTGGAGGATGAAGTGCGCAGTCTCAGCACAGAATCCTCCAACCCCGAATAAAAGGCGAAGAAAAAGGCAAGAACGACAGATGGTGGTTGATTCTCTGACAGTTAGGAACTTTTCCAGCCTAGTCGACCAAAGCCGTAGGAAGCCAGCCGAATAGTGATTGTGTGAGTGAGTGACTTTAAATTCTTGGACTTAATAATTATTCACGCCGCAAAAAACAACCAACGCGTGCGTGAGTGATTCTGTGACTTTGAGTGGCCTTTCCCCTGGTAACCCCCGGAGGAGGTTTCACCCCCTCCTCCGAACTTTCTTTCTCTAAGCCATGGAGAACATGGTGTTGATGGTTGCCGACGGACCAATAGCCGTCGGCATGTTTATGAAAGAACTTTATTTTAAGACGGGCATCCCGCCCGTGTTGCCGTCAGGCGATCCTGCTGTTTCTGTCGTGCAGAGACTTTCTCAAAACGAATGGAGGATGCTCTGCCGGCAGCGAAACATCGCAGACCGTGTTGTGACTGCGGATTACGTCCAGGTAGGGCAAACCACCGTCCGCCTAGTGTATGCTGAGCCCGGATATCTGCCCATCTGTATCCGGGCCGCCTCGCCGCTGATGGAAGAAGATTACCTGAAGCGTTATATGTCCGACAACGGGCAGGTGAAGAAAGTAGCCTATCCGACTCATCCGGATTCTCCCCTGCAGATGACTGGTGACATCATAGTGGACATGAACCTTCAGAGGGACATTCCAGAGAACCTTGTAATGCACGGCAACAAAGTTCGCGTGTCTTACAAGGGTCAAAGGCAGTGCTGCTGGTACAGCAAAAAAACGTCTCACGTCAGAAAAGACTGCCCTCTCCTCAAGAAATGAGATGCATGCAATCGCATCGTGAGCAAATTTCACCAGTGCCCGGAGAGGGTGTTTGCAGAGCCAGCAGATATTCCATCCACGCACAAGACAATGTCATCCCAGCAGCAATCCAAGATGTCATCGCCGGCCAAGTCACCAGTGCCGACCAGAGCTTCGTCGCCTTCCTCACCATTACGGAAAAAAACAGGCTTCAACAACTCCTCAGCCTCTTCCCCGGGAACACAAAGAGTTGATGCCCCCACCACCTCGACCATCTTCGCTTCCATCTCTATCTTTGGAGCCTGAGAGGGAGCAACCATCATCCCCTGTCTCCCAGTTCCCGGAGATTCGAGAGATTACACCTCTCCCTCAGCCATCACTCGATGTTCCGATGGGGGAAGATGAAGCTTCTGCAGATGACGACATAAACGTTTCGATAGGAGAAGAATCAGTGTTCTCAGTGGAGGACTTTCCAACCCTTCCTCCACCAGCGCAGTTAACGTCATCACAACCTGCAAGGATCATCGAAACGTCGTCACCATCCAGGATGACATCATCTGCTGGTTTTTCACAGCCTTCAGCGGCCAAACAGCAGGATCAGCTTGCGAGGAGAAGGAGCCCTCGCAAGAAAAAATCCAGACGGCATCGTGGGAATAAGGACGAGAGCGGAGCCACTTCTTCGCCCGAGAAAGACAGCCGTGCGAGCCACAAGCGCAGCCCTTCTTCCTCATCAGGTCGATTGCGATCTCCGATGAGAAGAACGACGCAGCCTCCTGTAACATCTGGGAAGCCCAAGTCTCAACCGGACACAGGTCAGCAGGTGCGCCACTAAACATCCTCAATGAAGGTCATTTCCCTGAACGTGAGTTCTCTTGGTTCCTCTTTTAAGCAATCGGTGTTGTCATCGTTCATTGCCCTGTACAGGCCGGACATCTTGCTACTTCAAGAAGTAAAACTCGCCACTTCACAACAGTGCTACGACCTTCCGGGCCTTCGCAGTCAATACACCAACGGACAATTTTTTATCAACTCTTCGTCACCAAATGGGAAAGGGGTTGCCTCCATTATCTTCAACCCCTCCATTCTGGTGTCGAACTGTGTGTATGACTGCGAGTGCAGGATAATCTCTTTGGACATTTCGACATCTGGTGTCAATTTCCGATTGCTTAATGTATATGCACCGTGTAGAACAGCAGAGAAACCAACGTTTTTCAGTGACTTAAATAACTTTTTGTGTTCATCGTTGCCTGTAGTGATTGCTGATGATTTGAACTGCCATCCAGACGACAACAACATCTTCTCGTCTGGTCATGTGTATCGTTTGTGTCAGCAAAATGCATTGTTCAACCTATGGACACATAGTTCACAGAGTAATCAGCTTGGGTCTACTTTCCATCAAGGGCCCACTACATCAAGAGTAGACTTTTTTCTCGTCGACAATGCATTTGCTGACTCTCCGGGTAAAATGGAGGTAATTCCATGTTCCTTCTCCGACCATAGTGCCATCATATGGTCATGGAATCCTCCATTTCCAGCATCATCTACAGGCTCTGCAGTCCATCGCAATTGGTTTCTGAATGTTTCTCTGCTCGACGAAGAGGAATACAAGGGAGTGTTCGCTCAGTTCGTTGAAAGACATCTTCGTAATGTGCCTCCTACACTTGCTTCGTGGTTAGAACTGAAAACCAAGATCAAACGGTTCTTTCGGAAGATTAGGTTAGATGCTGCTCGTTGTCGACGTCATCATCCCCTCATGTTGCAAGAGATCCTCCGCCTTCTCCAAGTATCCACCCCGAAGGAGGAGTTCGTGATGGAGATTCGTCAGGTGAAGAGCGAGATCAACGCTCTAATGATCCGGAAGGCAACTGGCGCAGCGCTCAGAGCCAAACTTTCCTGGGTGACTGACTCCGAGGAGAGACGACGTGCCAACAAAAAACGATGTCATCGATTGGTGGTGGAAAATGGGGAAGTGAATTCTGACCACGACATCTTGTCAGCTTTTCACGCCCATTTCTCATCCTTTTTCGATAACCCAATCATTCCGTCAGACGAAACGAAGCAGTGGATTGAGGCGCTAAGACCTTTTTCTGAGGATGCTGACCTCTCTATCTCTCGTCCCTTCACCGAAGACGAAGTCAAGAAGTTCCTGTCAGCGGACGGCCGTCACCAGTCCATCCCGGGTATGGATGGCATACCATACTCGTCCTACAACGCGACATGGAATCTTCTTGGGCCTTTTTTGGTGCAAGTGTTTAATTCGATCATCGAAGACCCGTCTTCCATCACACCGGACTCCCCAAAGTGCCGAATCTAGAGTTGGTTACCCAGTAGAGGCCAATAACCCTTCTCAACACCGACTACAAGGTCTTCACTGGTGTATTTCAACAAAGACTGAAAGTTTTCGCCGAAGATTTTATCCATCCCGGACAATCCTGCTCCATTCTGTCACGCAGGATGTCCGATAATCTAATTACGATTCGGTGTGTAATGGAAGAAGCGTGTGCTCGTCTGCAGACTCTTGCCGTTTTAAACCTTGACCAGGAAAAGGCTTTCGACAAAGTGAACCATGTGTTTCTCTTTGAAGTATTTCGATACCTTCGTCTTCGGACTTTTGCCACGATCATTTCCGCACTGTATGTTTCGGCCGCATCATGTGTGGCGGTTAATGGTTCCATATCTTGTACCTTCAATCTGTGTAAGGGTGTTAGGCAGGGGTGTCCTCTTTCTCCCCTGCTATACATCTTTTATTTGGAACCATTATAGCAATACTTAAATCGCTACCAAGATGTTAGAGGATACGATCTGCCAGCTGCATTCATAAACATCAGGACCTTGGCTTATGCAGACGACGTAGTGCTATTTGCAACCGATCCGTATTCCTTGAGCATCTATAAAGAGACCTTCGACCGCTTTAGTACTTCGATGGGGATTTCCATCAACCTGGTCAAGTCTAAAGGTATTGCTATCGGGAAATGGACTGTGGGCTATCTCAAATCTTTCCCGATAACATGGTGCGACCGAATTACAGTGTTAGGATACGCTTTCTCTTTTCTACCGATTATGGACTCTATGCACTGGCAACAAGTGGTTGAGAAGTGCATTACTCGCCTTGACAGACACCTTCGTTTCCCAACTTCTGTGTTTGTCAAGGTGAGGTTCATAAAAACGCATGTCCTTCCAGTATTAACATCTAAATGCCTATTCACCTTGCCTTCGTCCCAAAACCTTCAGAGACTACGTAGTGCGATTGTGAACTGCGCGTGGGTAACTTCTACCAAAGGCGTCATCCACTTCGTGCAGCGTACCTGTTCGCTCCATATGAGAGAGGAGGATTAGGTTTACCGGACATCAAGCTCTATCTTATTGCAGCCAGACTGGCTGCGATGATTAGGGTATTCCTTTTCCCGCCTCCCATCTGGGCGAACTTTGTGTATATTCATCTTCGGTTCTTTTTCAAGGTGAATAGGCTATCATTACCACTCTTGTTGCCAATGACAATGAATTTTCACCAGCCAAAGCTCTATGTGACTTTTGAGACCGATATTGTGACTTTTTTCCCATGCTACGTCGCACTGATCCACAAGATTGGGGTCATCTTCGTCTTGCATGGTTTTTTAAGCAGTCCGACCCAGGGAGACCACTGACATCTTACGACTCTACCCTGATCATCCGTGGGCAGCAGTTCTAAAGCTAATAAAATCCTTTGCTTGTGAACGAACTCTGTTTAATTACCAATGGCGACTGTTGCATCACGGATTTTCCTCCCTCCAACGTCTCCACCAGTGGAGGGTGGTCGGTCTACTGGATGTTTATATTGCAGCGTAGCCGAGACCGTCAGCCACATTTTTTACGAGTGCCCGTTTGCAAAGTCGATCTTGGAACGTTTGATACAGCATTACGGGCTGGTACATTTCTCCTAGACCAGACCAGACCTTCCTTTTCACCTTTCCGATGGCCTTCTGATACCTCGCCAGATGTGAACGGGCCTCGTTTTTGAGGCGTTTGGATAAGTCACGCAGCCCGTATGGGCTGCCTGCCATTTATAGCATGTGCGCCTGGGCGCCTAGATTTTAAGACCTCATGATTAGGCGTCCGCTGAGGCAATACCATCAGCCTCAGCTCCAAGAGCTGCAGCCAGCCGAACCAGATGAGATGGCCGGATAGGATTTCGAAGAAATGTCACGAATCCCAGAAGCACGGAAGACAATCGGCAAGTAACCCTTGTAGTAGTAATCACATTAACTATAATTCTTGCTGTATTGAAAAGAGTCGCCGTGCAGAACCATGACCATCTGACGGAAAGAGGTTGCCGCTGCCGTCGTCTCAGCACCTTGCCTGGCAGCGAACTCCAACGGAGGCCGTTAAGAAGATTAGCCGTCTCCATGAATGGAAGAGTCACAATCAAGACGTTCGACTGACATACGCCAGCCTAGGCGTCCTGGAGGCCTCATTGTCCGTGAAGCGGAACTCGTGCTCGGACGGCGGACGACACATTCGACAGAATCAAAAAAGGCAGCATCAAGGGAAGCGTATTCCGTCGGCTAATCTCCCGCATCGTAAGCATCATTATGCTATGTGTATGAACTTACGTGAAATTGTTGCAGGGGGCAATGCACTAAGTACTCCGACGGGCGTGAGCAACGAGGAGCTTCAGCACGACCGTACAACCGACCCAGACGCTTATAGCTCGACTCCCACGCCAGCATTAACCTTGGAGGTTAAGGACGTAGCCACGACCCCCGACCGAACCAGAGACGAGACCGACCCGCTCTCGGCATCAGAGGACCACGTACAAGAAGGCTCTATTTTGGATAGCGCGCCTCAACGAACGATAGCACGACAGCAAGAACAGGAGTCTTTGTGTTACACTCACCCTTACTTATTCCCGAGGAGAAGTAGATATAGCGAGGCAGCGTTTTCGCCAGCCTATCCAGCCGGCTTTCTCGCAGGGCGCCCTGCAGATTGTCCGCGCTCGGACAGCAACGCCGCGTTGTCTGGTACTGTGCCGTATCAAGATATATGCTAGGATATTCTATTGAAATTTAAGTAAGTTAAGAATCATTGACTCTTACTAATCTCATATTCTATTCCCTACAGTACAATCTCTCCTCGGTCGACAAACCTAAATAGGTCGCCGCTCTCGCATGTTGCGGTGCCTAACTCAGCCCAGGCGTTCTACCTCTCAAAAAACCCCGACGACTTGGAACCAGCAATCAGCGAGGCAACTAGAGACACGGAGCGAACGTTAGTTGAAACCACTCGGTGCAATGCTTCGGCGGTATCCACTGATAGTCGGGTCTCCTCATCATATGAAGACGATCTGGACTGATAAATTCTTGTTTAAAGTTTTCACTATATGCTAACAAGCTCTGCTAGTCTATGTATTTAATTATATTCAGATATTAATTTGTTTAGCATATTACCTCCTTGCTCCCACTCTGTTCGTACAGTTAAAATACACGACACCGATACTTTTGGCAGGGCAGTGTAGATTTCATTAAATTCCACCCATATTTATATATGTAATCACTTGCCTATTGGTTTGTTAACATGGCTTATTATTGATTGATTAGCAATTTAAGGGCATTAGTTAATCAGTTTGTTTATTATTTATGTGTTTATAACATTCTCTTATGTATTTATTCAAAAATTTCTACATTTACTTAATTGTTAGAAATTCACTCTTCATCCGTATCAATTTCTCCCGCAATTGACTGGAGAAGAAAGAGTGCCCAGATGGGCGCAATTAGCATTATATGTTAATTAGCATGGGATTATAAATTACTCACATTTTAAATCTTGTAAGCTTTAACTGAAGATGGTTTAAAACCGAAACGCGTATTAAAAATAAAAATCAACTTTGTGCAACATGGAACAAATCTAAGTATAACGGATTAATTATATCTCTTACATCTGTGGTAAAACCGTCTCGTCTGCTCCTGTAATTAATTCCTTGGACCTCCCGTGTGAAATTGGAGTGGTTGAGTCTCAAAATTTTCCTCAAGTCAATTATAAATTTACATTAATTTATGTATTTAAATTAGTTTTAATTGATTAGTGATTACCGTCATTTTAGGCAGAACCCCCCCCCCCCCTCGTCATTCACCGTCAGCATTCCACTATAACCCCCTCCCACTTGGATGGATGACGTACCTTGTGGACAACTCCTTATGATGTAGCTCCCCTGATTTACCTTCATCTGTGGCAAACATTTTCCTGTAATTACCCTATCAGGGAAAAATTGTCATCATGTATATGACCTGATTTTTTAGA
>JAHWFO010074534.1:0-18012 GCA_023313115.1 Rhysida immarginata | reverse complement strand
ACATTTGCCTCTTTAATATTTTGGGACTAAAAAAGTATCCCATTTCTACAGTTACTTAAAATTGCACTTCAGCTGAACCTTCATTTTCAGTTGTTTAAAACCGGTGTTTTGCCAACAATTCACGTCAGTGTTTGCAATTTTTGCCGCTTTACGGTCGCTACTGTAGCGCATAAAGCGGGTTTCTTGAAGCGTATTCAGAATAGGCGCTAATGCTCACACTCTTACTTGAGCGACCTTGGAGCGATTTCAGTGCAGCGAGCTAAAGAGGTTATTACAGTGAGATCAGTCTGATTATTTTTCGCCACACATGCTATCTGCACATAAACGTCGTTTTCTGCTAATGGAAAACTCTTATGTAAAATTTTTACAAACGAAGAAGAGGAAATGGAATTATTTTATTTTATTTCTCCGCGTCAAGAAAACATATCCAAAATCACTAAGGCATTTTTGGATTTACCGGGGCATTGACCCTCTTTATTTGTGGAGGATTAATTAGAAAAATAAACCTCCCCTTTGAGAAATCAAAACCGTCTTTAAAAAATTTCTGTAAACGGGCTTGATGGCAACGTACTCTAATCTAAATAAAGTTCTAAAAGTAAATAAATAATAAAGACTTTCCCCAAGTATTTACCTAATATTGAAGAACTGACCTTATAGTTATCATAACCAAATAGTAACTTAATTTTTGCAAATTACTATAATAGATGTGCCTTCAAAGTATTTTTTTAAGAATCAGTTTTAATGAAGTTTTTCAAGCACAAATTTAATCTTATTCACAATTTTTCAATCTCCATTTCACGTAATAATTTTTTAATTTCCATTCTGGGTATTGTAAAAGATGGTTATGTTAATCTTTATTCATTGATCCCACAAATTTGGTCTTCCTGTACGCAGAAAATCAAGTTTTCCTTCTCCATTATGGCTGACACCGCTTCGTTCGCGCGAAAAAAAACAAACTGGTTTGCTTTCTTCGCAACCGCCTCTTTGCCGCTTCAACCTCTCGCCACTAGGATTCGCTCGCGTAAGACACACTAACAGAAATAGTGCTCTGGGTATTTTCGCTGCGATCCGCTTCGCTCCAAGTTTGTTCACGTAAGACACAGCGTAAGTGTTTGCTTTCGCTGGTAAGAGTGTAAGGAAGAGCATGACCATAAGCTAGAGCAGTAGTAATTGCGGTCGTTCCTCTTTTAAGAGTAAGTTTGGGGGGCTCCCACAATGCTCAATTTGACAACGCCAATAAGCTTCACACCATGAACGTACTGTATAGATTACAGTCTTTAGAGGGAGAGGAGAAAATTGAATAATTAATACGCCCACAGCGAAGTTCCGTTCAGGATCCCTCCATACGTTTACTCGTGCTACTACTCAATGCTCATGAGCAATAGCGCTCATTCTTAATACGTGATAAAGTATTTTGGGATAAACGCGAGGGTAATAAACGGGGGATAAAAAATGCGGCTTAAGAAGTCGAGGATAACTAGGATAAAGAGATAGTGAGAAGAATGGGGTAAAAAGTATCCCCCTCAACTTTTTTCCACTTTCATACCCCTTTTAATCTCCTATATAAAGGGTGGTCGAGTTAAGTGAAGACCCTGTAAAATTTCGAAAACTATGCATCGGTCCAAAAAACATTTGGAATGCAATTTCGTCTCGATGGGGCCTATCCACTACTCTGATGGTAGCACAGTTTACGCTTACTCAATTAAATTTGAAAATTCCACAAGCTGCTTTTTATATTTCACAAAACACATTTTTTTATTTTACAAGTGTCTTTTAATTCAGCAAAGTACAGATTTTATTTGACAAGTTATATTTTTTATTTAAAATACATTTTAGTTAAATTCGCAAAAAAAACTGTAACTGTTTATTTGTTGCTGCTCTCTAGCGAATGTATCCATAAAATGCACAGCCTGAAGCTTGATGGCGTTGTCAAATTGAGCATTGCATTGAGCAAACCACCCAACCTCATTAATCACTCATACTCAATTGGTATCAAAAGAGGAGCGACTGCATATGCTAAATCTGTGAAGAACGCATTCTGAATTAGAGGACACTCTTACTCTTGCTTAGCTTACGTTGTTAGAGCAAGCGTGTAAGCATGAGCTCACATTCTGAATATTTTATCTCCAGTGTTAGCAGGAGAAGTACACGTTAGGCGCATATTAATGAGGTAGGCGTGGCCCAAAAGCAGCCAATCAGGTGCAGTATTCGTGTCATGTGACCACACACCCCCACCACCATGCTGACGTCACAGACGGCCATTTTCTGATCACGTGATGGGTTTCCCCATGACGTCACAGCTGATTTGATTTTTTTTTAATTTCTTTTTTAATTTTAATTTTTTAATCTTAATTTTGTTTACCTGCCATTTTTCTAACTTTCGGGTGTTGCCTTTTTTGGGTGGGGTCTTTATTTTTGGTGTGGTTCTTTTTTGGGTGTGGTCCTTTTTTTGGGCATTGGCCCTTGTTTTGGGCGTTGGCCCTAGTTTAGGGTGTGGATCTTTTTCTTTTTTTGGGGTGTTGGTCTTTGTTTTGGGTGTTGGTCTTTGTTTTGGGTGTTGGTCCTTAACTTTTCGGTGGTGGACCTTTTTTTGGGTGTTCTCACTCATCTGGTTACTGCCGTCTTCATGATTAATGACGTAATTGAGGCCATGTTCTGATTCCTTGGGACTGATGATAATAAAATTAATTAATTTCATATTCTTAGTTATGCACTGGTGTTGGAATTTCACTGCAAAGGGGCTTTTGTGATTTTATCTCACAATATAAGTTACTCAGGTCGTGCTATATATACCCACTAACTCGGGGTGAACTGGCATCCTAAGTTGTATTCACCTAATTACTTATTATCTTTGTTTCTACGATAACCAATTTTTTCCCATTTTGCTTTACACTCCCTTCTAATTAACTACTTCTGTTTCAAGATGCTCAGTTTGTTTTTTAATTTTCAATTAATTTTTAAAAATTGCATTGCATTGTCTCGTTTCAGTGGGTGTTTGTTTGCTCCCACAACCTGATGCAGTGTTTGACAGGTGACTGAATTCACATAAATACAGCTAGCTCACACAGCTTGATGAAATGTACGTATTCACTAACTTTTTAGCCTATTTTAAAGGTAGTCTGTTTAAAATTTCTTTTCTTTTCATTTTTGCCTCTCTCACTGATTGCCTTTGCTTGCATGATTGCTTTTTCTCGGGGATGAACTCGGTTGAAATGTTGAAATAAAAATACAAATTTCACATTTCTCAATGCTGGTGAGGCATACTTGGCTCTCTCTTTACCAATTTGCACAGCCTTGCCACACCGAAGTTAATAAACGCGTTGTTTGATTCACCACCACGCGATATTCAGTCGCTCACCCCTCTCTCTCTCTCTCTCTCTCTTTCTCTTTCAGTATACAACTTTTTCTATTCGCTTTTGGTATTAGGATATGAGAGTGATCTGCTTTGCATGTTTTTTTCGTTCTCTTTAAAACAATGGTTGCGATTTTTGTTTCCAGCCTTACCTGTGACGTACAGGTATTTTTCCTGTCATTTGACAGCAATGCGGTTTCTGAACCGCGTTTTTTCTGGAGTTGCAGAAAAATCCCGTCACCGTTTTTAGCTCTATGGCATTCTCCAGCTTAAAGCTTTGCACTGGGTGCAGTTTTTTTTCACCGCTTGATGAAACGTATGCAAGAATTTTTCCTGTGCTGCATACCCTGTGCAAAAATTGTTTCGTTATTCCTCGGTAGGGTGAATTCTTTTTACTTATTTGATATTCAACGGCGTTTTGTTTACTCCATGTCCTGCGAGACTTCTTATACAATTTTTAAGAACTGTTTTAAATTCACAGGTTTGTTGCAAATGGTTTATTTACCATCGCGTCATGGATGAAGCGTTTACAAACCCTCAACACCCTGTTGGGTTTGGTGGTGTGCGCGATTTGGCAATACATACAAATCATTCTAAAAAAGAGACTGGTGAATGGTTAACTGGTGTTCCAGCTTACACGCTACATAAACCTCTTCGGCATCGTTATCCACGCAATCGAATGAGGGTTTTTTCTCCATTCGACCAGTTTCAAGTTGATCTGGTGGATCTATCGAATCTGTCAAAAGAGAACGAGGGATATAAATTTCTCCTCACCTGCATCGATGTTTTCTCTCGATTTGCATGGGTTGTCCCACTAAAAACGAAGACAGGGTAAGTGCTTCAAAAAGCCTGTCAAAAAGGGATAAAGGGAGTTTTTAAATAAACAAGTTCAAGACTATTTTAAATCATGCAACATTAATTTCTTTGCAACCGAATCTGATGTGAAGGCTGCAACAGCCGAACGTTTTAACCGTACCTTAAAAACCCAGATGTTTAAGTATTTTACATATGCCAGCACACATAGGTACATCGACACCGTACCTGATCTCGTGCTAAGCTACAACAATCGTATTCACAGGTCACTGTGTATCGCACAATCTGAAGTTAATGATCGGAATGCACCGGCACTGTGGTTGAAAATGTGGCGATATTACACTGTTACTCCACAAACAACACCGCAGTTAAAAATAGGTAATCGCGTGCGTATTTCAAAAGTGAAAATCAAATTTGATAAGGGTTATCTACTGAATTGGGCTGAGGAAGTGTTTGAATTATATTTGTCATTCCTCGATAAGTTATGTAGAGTAAACAAACCTTAATAAGTTTCTGAATAATCAGTTGTTATAGCTAATTGAGAATTACATTGATGTTTTTTATTTTGTTTATGAGAAAAAGAAGCAATAAAGCCAAAGTTTTATTGATGAGATGTCCGTACTTATTATGTAGAACCCCCCCCCCCCAATGGGGACGGGAAATTTTCCGGAACCAAATTGGGGGTTAGGGTAGTAGATTAATTTAATAATTAGATAGAGCTAAAAATAAACCATTACAGTTCATTCCAAAAGCGTTTTCACTTAGGTGAACGATGTTCGGCTTCTTTGCATTACATTAAATCAGTGAGATTAATCGCTCCAGGCAATCAGTCGACTTCGAATCACGTTGGTGGATGTCATGTATTGTTTTTTAGCAAAAGGGACGTTTTTTGACGTTACTTTGGCATAATGAGTGACGTCAAACTGTTTTAATTGAAATCTGATTTTGAGTCTTGATTAGGAAAGTTTTTCTTTATTATTAATATATCAATGTATATGGGCCTTTTTCACGTTTACGAGACTTGAGAAATGGCGGCGTCCTTAGCAGATTGAAAACGAGGTTGACGGGTGAAATTCACACACGGGAAAGCACTATATGTGCTAATTTATAGATTAATAAAGACGTAACTGTTTAATCACTGGATTTTACAGCTTTTTTCAGTTGGTTTAATGTAAGTTTCAAGCATTTAATGTTAGTTTCAAATCATTTAATGTTTGTTTCATAACATTTAATGTTTGTTTCAAGTCATTTAATGTACATTCCGATACTTTTTTTGCATGTTTCAAATCGAATAGTGTAAGCACTCAAAATAAATAATGTGAGTTTCAAAATTGATAATGTGAAATAAATCGCCCTCTAAGGTTACTATACTGCTTTACAGCGTCAATTCTGCTAAACCAGGCGACATTTGAAGAAAGATGAGTTTGGCTGAAAATATTTTACAGCAGTTAGCTACGAAAGCCCATTATGACTCTTCCTCATCTACTCAAGTAATTATACTTGTATATGCAAGTAATCATAAAGTAATCATCATTTTATGCAAATGTAAAATTTTTAGGCTCCATCGTCTGCATTATATTCATTAGACGAAAACTTTAACACTGATGAGCATTTTGAAAACAGTGAGGTAAATAGATGTATTTACATATTGTAAATACAAAGCATGTATGTATATAAATTTTCTTACATTACTGTAATACATGTAAAATAGTCAGTGCATGAACCAAATCAACAAGTGCAAAATGAGCAACAACAAATACCAGTTGAGGAACAACAGTGCAGTAGTAGACAAAGAAAAAAGGGTTGTAAGAATGCAAAAATCCCAAACAACCAACGGCAATGGATTATTGATCGCAAATTCAATCTGATGTCCCAGAAGTTGAAGAAGTAGAAGAACAATTGTAATTTACTGTGTACAAATATTTTCATTTCCATTCATTTTAGTTTTTTATAGTACATATATGTACAATGCTACTTTCTTACTGTATTTCTACATACAGTAATTTCTTACATACAATTGCTAAATTCTTATAAATTTACACTATTCCGGATATGAATAGTATTTCTGTAAATCACAGTTCATAAAAGGTGTATTTGTTTTTTGTAAAACTTACAACAAACTCTTTACAAACTTACATTACAGTAAACTCTTTACAAACTTGCATTATGCATGTAGATTTCACATTATCAATTTTGAAACGCACATTATTTATTTTGAATGCTTACACTATTCGATTTGAAACATGCAATAAAGTATCGGAATGTATACATTAAATGACTTGAAACAAACATTAAATGTTATGAAACAAACATTAAATGATTTGAAACTAACATTAAATGATGTGAAAAAGACATTAAATGATATGAAACAAACATTAAATGTTCGAAACTTACATTAAACCAACTGAAAAAAGCTGTAACTCAGGATATTTCACGGATTCACTTAATGGATTAAGATTAGTTAAGAAGGAGGCTATTCCAAATAAATTAGTGTTGCGAAATAGACCAAAACGAATGACTAAAGAAAATCACTATACTATCATTACTTTTATTTATTTATTTATTTATTTATTTATAATTTCGTTAATTAATATTAAAATTTGATATAAATTATATTGAATATAATTCATGAATTTAACAAATACCTTTTGTATAATAAATTTTAATTGAAATCAATTAAAATTATATTGGGATGTTATTTTTGTTATTATTTTTTTATTTTCATTTTTGTTTTTATTATTTGTTATATTTTTATATCAATATGGCAAGATCAATAAACAATCTTTGTTCCTGAAAGATTTTTTTTTCTCTTTTTGCTATCCATAATTTATATTATTTTAGACATTGCCTTTTTTGTATCATTTTAATTTTACATCTCTTTAGCAATATACAGTGGTGGCCAAAAATTTAGCACATATATTGGTTTATGTTGTTTGTTACCTGCATATTTGTGTGCAAGTAACAATATAAATGTAAACGCACTGGCAATGATAGTTTATTGCAATCCATGCAATGAAAATAATAACACATATGATAAAAACGTTAAAAGAGATAGTTTAAGAATCTCCTTCCAAAAACAAGAGTTTATGACGAACGTCAAGACTACCCAATATGACAATTTGAAAGAATAAATAAAAGTTCAAGTATTTAGGAGAATTTAACAAAACGGATCAGAGAAAAAAGCTTTTAAAGCAAGAGTCAGTAAGATGAAATCGGCCTATTTCCTCACCAAAGATATCTATAAGAAGTCAATATCATTCAACGCTAAACTTTAGCACTAAACAACAGTAATATGTCTAGAAGCACTTTATACAGAAAAATGTTAATTCAAGAACTGAAGGTAGCTGAAAGAAAAATATTAAGAAAAATGTTGGGGTCAATATTTAAAGTACGTCGCAAAATGAAATATATACACATACTGAAAAAATTACTGATACTGTACCCGTTAGGAAAAGGAGAATAGTTTTTTATGAAAATCTTGAAAGAATAAACCCCAATAGGCCCACAGGAAAAAATTTCAGATATATGTCAAAATTGAAACTAGCCAATACTTGGATAAATGAAACACAAAAGGATATAGAAGAATTACAAATTTCACAAGCAGACATATAAAAAAGTACACCACATGAAACCAGGTTGGTACAATCAAAAGGCTTTCGGGAAAAAATGAAGAATTAAGATGGCGAATTTTGGACTCGGGAAAGGAATAATAGTGAGTTGAAAAGAACGTAGTCCATTGCGGGTTATTCAACAACACAACAACAACGACGACAAAATAAACCTCATTTTTCAAATGAATTTGAAGTAATGATCATCATTGAAGAAGGAACTGAAAATTTTTATATATGTCCTGAGAATTGTAATTTGCATCCTGAACACAAAGAACGGTTTGATTTGATCAATAGTTTCCAGATTTCTCTCGTTTCCTTAAGCCTTGGCTCTAACAATTTCTTTTACATTCTTCAATGATAACTGTGGTATGCATTTAAAAAAATGGACTGAATAAGCATTCATTCCTTCGCAGCAAGCTGCGCTTCACCAGTCAGTCTCGATTTCGATCAAGTATGAGCGCGGCCATAATCTCGCACTTTCTCGTTTAAAAAAGGCCCATTATTAATATTTCAGCAGAAATGTTGTATAATAACACGAGGAAGTAAGCGATAAATTGGCAAAGCTCGATCAACAATATAATGGCGAATGCACGAATTAAATTTCTTAAATGATGTTCATGAAATAATCAGTAGTAGAAAATTAAGTTTTGCTCACATTTAACAAAATAATGTACAGGGTGTTTCAAAATTATGTACAATAAATTTGATGACATATTCTTCAGGTCAAAAGAAGACGAAAATGTTCTATAGCACTTTGTCTGGAAACGATTTATTTACGCGATACAGCCAACTAAACCCGTGGCTCCAAATTACAGGAATTGTTCAAAGTGCCCGCCACCAGCTCGCACGCACGCTTCGGCTCGTTGCATGAGCGACCATCTGATGTCATGGAAGAGTTCGTCGCCAGCATTACGAACGGTTTGGCATGCATTTTCAATTCGTTGTCGCAGATCCATAATGTTAGGAACTTCTGTGCTGTAGACGATCCTTTTCACATGACCCCACAGAAAAAGTCCAAGGGATTAAGGTCGGGTGATCTTGCAGGCCAGAGTACCGGTCCACCTCGACCTATCCACCGATTCGTGTATGCAGCATTAAGGTGTGCTCGCACAACATGGCTGAAATGTGCTGGAGCGCCATCATGCATGAAACACGTGTTAGATCTTATCAAAAGAGGAACATCTTCCAGTAATTCTGGCAATGCATTCTGCAGAAACAAAAGATACGTTCGCCCAGTCAATCGTGGCGGCAACACATAAGGGCCAATTAAGTTATTTCCGGCAATTCCACACCAAATGTTCACGGAGAAACGCTCTTGATGCGCTCGAGCTCTGGTAACATGCGGGTTAGCATCTGCCCAATGGTGCTGGTTGTGAGAATTTACGATTCCTGTCCGGGTGAAGGTTGCTTCGTCCGTGAAAAGTATCTGGCTGAGACAACTAGGGTCTGCAGCATGACGACGTTGTATCCATTGGCAAAATCGTTGTCGGTGTGGATAGTCCGTTGGGTTCAGTGCCTGAACCAGTTGCAGGTGGTATGGATGCAAAAGCTGACGGTGAAGAATGCGACAAACAGATGAATGTGGAATGTGTACCATGGAAGAAATACGACGGGTGCTTGTCTGTGGTTCATCATGTATGATGTCAATTATCACATCCTTCTCATCCGGAGAATGTGTTACAGGCCGCCCTTGTCCTTTTGACGGCCAATGGAACCACGCTCCCTCAAATGTCCGTCGACAGATACAAATGTTCGGTTATTTGGCAAACGTCTATTCGGAAAGCGTTCTTGGTAGAGTCTTCTTGCTTCCACAGCATTTCCGTCCGCAACACCATACATTAGGTGCATGTCAGTGTATTCTGCACTGGAATACGTGTACATGACTTTTTTTTTTAACGTAAATCGTTATGCGTATGTCAAAGCACGCAAACGTTCTGAAATTGATATTCCCAGTGGATGTACAGTAGTGAAACTACAGTAATGGAAACAACCGTACACAACTAATGGAACAACCCTAAAGTAGGTTTAAATGGAACAAACCACTCAACCTAGTGTTGGGTCGAAACGCTGGAACTGCTAAAATATCGTCCGCTAACTACCGTGCTTCCCTACTGTATGATATTGGATTACTCGCAAACAAATCGTTTCCAGACAAAGTGCTACAGAACATTTTCGTCTTCTTTTGACCTGAAGAATATGTCACTAAATTTATTGTACATAATTTTGAAACACCCTGTATATATGAAGAAGGATGCTTGTGGGTTTGTGGGTGGGTTTGTGGATTTGTTTGTTTGTTTCTTATACAAATCTACAGTTTTATTCTGATCTTGATGAAATTTTTGACCTTCAAAGCATGAGGAAGGTCACTGTCTACCTCAGATTTCGAAAAAATAATAATTAGTGATAAAATATCGATATAAATGGTTTTGGCAAGGCATATTATTGAGAAATATCTCATGACTAACAATGCAAGGCAAAGTTTGTGCAACAATGCTTATCATCAATGTTATCAACAGGCAATTCACAAACACTCTGCACGGACCAACTATATATATCTCATGACCAAAAATGCAAGAAAAAGTTTGTGCAACAATAGGTATCAACAATGTTGTCAACACGCAATGCATCAACACTATGCAAAGATCAACAATATACAGGGTGATTCAGAAAGTTAAGTCAAGAATGAAATAACATGTACAGTTTATAGCGGGGAACAATATTTTTCCTATGAACATGGGACCGAAATTTAACGCTAACTAAGATATGAACAGAAATAAAAATGCCCCCACCAAGATCAACAGTTGATAACTCAGGTTCTTTAAGATCTGGAATGATGAAATTTGAAGGAATATTAGGATCTATAAACCTGCGTATACTTTTAAAATTCACTCGAATTCCAAAGAGTAGTTTCCGAGTTCCGCACTCAACTTCGTAACACGTGGTGGTTAGTACTCGCATGTGAACACTGTTACGATTTTCAATGCGCAAATAGGAAACTGCTAGTTGGAATACGATCAAATTTTAATGGTGTGCAAAGTTTTATGTACCTTATTATTTCTCCAAAATTCATTATCCTAGGTATTACAGAACCTAAGTTATTAACGTATTGATCTTGGCGGGGGCATTTTTATTTCTGTTCATTACTTAAGAGCCTACTGAAGAGTCGCAGCCACCGCCATCTAGCGGACAATATTGTCTACGGAACAAACTTTAACCTAGATAACAATAGCCGTGCACAGACCAGGAGATAGAAGGACTACAGTACAAATACTATCATTAAAATTTCCACTTACCGCATCGTGGCAATGGAGCGTGTTTAATTTTTCCACCGCCAGATTTCGCCGGTGGGCAATATTTTGGATTTACCCACTTTTTACAGAATTCTGGCTTTTAGTGACAACTGGCCCGCTTTCACGAAATCTTGTGAAATCTAAGATGGTACGATCGCTTTGGAACTTTTATGATGTTTTGTTTTATCATATTTCCTGCTTATGTGACATGCTCTCTGAATTCACAATAAACGAGAATAAAGACATGGAAACTGCAATTCTGCCTGCTTCATGATTATCACGCGAAATCCTCCTTTAGAGCGTAAATATTCATGTTTTTTTTAATAAATAAATGAAACGAAACTAATTGAAAATATTGTTCAGAAACGGCCGCAGGCCCCCGAAATCTCAACAACTGCCGCTATCCTTCGTGGCATTGATCCTATGAGGTGTTGTGTCAACAAATCCCATGTCCGTAATCTTTCTCATGTGTTCAAGTTGAGATCCCACGGTTCATCTGGATTTTATGATTTAACATTCGATTTTCTTAAATGCCTTTTCAGAATCGCCCAGACATTTTCAATTGGGCTCAAATCGCAACCCATCGGAGGCCACTCCAAGACTGGGATATGGCTCATGTTTGTCTCCGTCCATTGTCTTATGTGTCTTTACATATGGATAGGCTGTGGTCTTATTGGAAAATCCACATTCCTTCAGGGCACTTTTCGTCTGCATATTGCGCCAAGATTTCTGTGTATTGAACAGAATTGAGTGTGTCCTCAATTCTGCAAATTTGGCCCAATTCTCGAGACGCTCATACTGGGACGGAAAATCTGCCGCTTGTTCTCTGGAATATGTAAAAGTAACGATTTGAGTTAGAATAGATTTGGTCAGGTTGTTCTGGATTTTGGGTTAATAATATATTTTATACCTTTACAGTAATATAAACATCATATCGTGAATTCGGATTCCTTCTTACGTAAATTTGCCCATCAAATTTTGTGCTCCTTTTTTCCAACTATCCGACATTTATTAAACTGCGTTAAGTAGTGTTATATGCCATATATGACATGCCATATATCAGTTGTTCACAACTGTTTAACTGATTATTGGTTGAATGACAATGTTTTGTTTTTTTTTTAATTTCCTTCCAAAAATTTCAGATTCGCTTTGTGGACGCACGATTGCTCAATTGCTTTACATGCATTAATAATGAACGATGTTCACGTAATTTGTGCGCCCTCTAGTAACAACATTGTCAACCCTCATTCCGGGTATGAAAGCGTGACTCGCGTTAATTGCACTGTGCCTCCCTGAAAAAATTATAAAAGTAAAGCAACCACATGGCACTGTTTTCCAAAAGATCAAAATAATTATATATTTACTGCAGCTTTTATTTTCAGTTTGAAGAAATAGTTTTAATTTTTACATATTTTATCCGTTAAATTCACGACAGTTTTCAGATTGAAGTATAATAATTTATGAAGAGTTGAAGTGTAAATTACGTTTAACATTAAAAGACTATGAAGATTACGGGAATATGCTACCCTTTTGTCTAATATATTCGGGAATAGTTAATAAAATTTTAAAAATTGATATGGTTAAAAAAAAGCATCTTAATATATTTAAAGAGAGGATAATTAAACTGCAGAAACTCTTCAAACATATCATAATTACAAATAGAAAAGGGAAGGAAAAATTTTGGGGATATGGTACCCCTTGGTTCAATGTATTAAATCGTTTTGAGTAAGCTATATAAATTCATATAAATTTAATTTATATACTCCCAAAATACATGCATTTTTAATTTTTATCTTGAATTCTAATTTTTATTGCACTTTTATATGTATGTTAGGTTTTAATAAATATGCAATATTTTATAATCAGAAGGCTAATTATAAAATTTGGTTAAAAAGAAACAAGAAACAAAAACAAAACAAAAAAACATGCTATGATAGATTGAATGGATATATTTCATGCAGAAATTAATGAACTTTAAGAATGTCGTGATTATTTAATTTCATAATGCCAAATTTAATTTATTTAATTTTTCTTTAGCTTGAGCTTGCATTAAATAATCCTCAACGAACAAAAGTTAAAAATGCAAACAGAGAATCTCCCTGTGGAAAACTAAATCAAGAAAAAGAAATTAATGTATCAGAGTTATCACAGGTGAATATTATGTGAAGTAATTTATGTTTTCAGTGTTGGTAGCGCACATGGTGACCCGGTTGAACGCTTTCAAAATAAGCCACCAGGTGGCAGAAAAACTATAAAGCATGCGCAATTTCTGCCAATGTGCGTGTAATTACACGATTTGTGTGTAATTTGAGTCAGGTGTATGTAAAAAAAATTTTGTGTGTCATTGCGTGTAATCGACCAGACCATAAATCTAGATTAGATTATTAGATTATTCTCCGGTCTCCTACCCACAACCATTCCACTCCGACTTGCACTCCGAGCACCGAGCCGAGCTGCCGAGCATGTTAAATTGTTCAATAATTTTGTTAAATTATTAAATAAAAAATTGTTCTACTCTAGTATTGGTATGATTTCTATAACTAATCTTAATACTTCATATTGTAAAAAATTAAAATTGAATAATCTTTAAATAGATGAATTCATGAATGTGAAGCTGAAGCAGTTCTGCAAAGGCTCGTATCGCTTGCTACCTCTTGTGTGTAATTTGTGTGTGTAATGCCGTTGTGCCAGCGTGTAAAAGCGTGTAATCTCGGAATAGTGGGGTGTGTATTTATAAAAATTTCACTGATCGTGGATATCGTCCATTGCCTAGGCGTCCGCTGAGGCAATACCATCAGCCTCAGCTCCAAAAGCTGCAGCCAGCCGAACCAGATGAGATGGCCGGATAGGATTTTGAAGAAATGTCACGAATCCCAGAAGCACGGAAGACAATCGGCAAGTAACCCTTGTAGTAGTAATCACATTAACTATAATTCTTGCTGTATTGAAAAGAGTCGCCGTGCGGAACCAGGACCATCTGACGGAAAGAGGTTGCCGCTGCCGTCGTCTCAGCACCTTGCCCGGCAGCGAACTCCAACGGAGGCCGTTATGAAGATTAGCCGTCTCCATGAAAGGAAGAGTCACAATCAAGACGTTCGACCGACATACGCCAGCCTAGGCGTCCCGGAGGCCTCATTGTCCGTGAAGCGGAACTCGTGCTCGGACGGCGGACGACATATTCGACAGAATCAAAAAAGGCAGCATCAAGAGAAGCGTATTCCGTCGGCTAATCTCCCGCATCGTAAGCATGATGGAGGTCATGGCTTCACAGCTAAAGCTTCTTCTTGGAATGTTCACAAGTTTTTTAACTAAATCTGTTTCGAGGCTAACGTTTCTGGATCTGTTTATTATAATGTCAGAGATTATGTCACAAACAAAGTAAATATGAAAAAAAGATTATGTCATAATAGTTCCAAGAATAAGTCTTAGATAAGTATATTTCAAATGAAAGACTAAAAATTATTAGATTTTTTTATTCTTTTTTATACTTCACTTTTATTTCTTTATTTCGGTTTAAAAGAATAGTTATTATAAAACATAACAAAGAATTATTTAAAATAAACTTATTCCCATGAATCAACGGCGAGTTGTCACAAAAAGAAGGAATTCTGCTGACTCTACCTAATGGAAAGTGGGTGAATCCAACATCTTGAGCACCGGCGAAACCAGGCGGCGCAAAAATTAAATACACCCCATTTGTTACGATGCGTTAAAGGTTTTTACCTAAGTCAAAATTGTTCGGCTTCCTTACAATACTTCAATCCAATGACATTACCTTTTCCAGATATCTATTTGAGCACGCTTACTATGGAACGATTCTATTAAGTTTTTGCTTAGCATCGGGGGTAGGCAAGTTTTACGTTACGTGCTCAACTATATTGACAAAAAGATTATTTTGGCTGTTCTGGTGAGAATTTTTGTTTTATTAATAATAAACTAATCTATTTGGTTAATAGTGTAACATAAATGGTGCACAGTATCGATATAATTATATGCGTGATCAAGAGATAAGCTGATGCAGCGCTCCCTTTGGTGTGATGCGGAAGTAATTTACAGGTGAGAGCAGGGAATAGGGAGTGCCGTTTTCCCTATTCCCTGGGAGTAAGTGGAAGCTATTTTCTTTTGACTGCTCGAAAGGTTACAAGTCTCATCTTTTGTGTGTATATAAAATAATCAACGACAATTATGACATAACCATCCGAAAATATTTTAAAATTTATTATTTAACTAGATGGATCCCGTCAAAATTTGACGGAGAACACCCCATCTTATTATTTATCCCCATCGCTTTAATTAAAAAATGATAAAATAAAAAATTGTCAGAGCAACAAAAAGAATAATCATTATGCACAAAAAATAGAATAATCAGAGCTTCAATATCTCATTATGCTCAAAGAATAATAAATGAGTTAATATATAAAATCAAAATAGCTTTAACCTAAATTTCTCTGAAAGTACTGAGACATGAAGTGTCAGCGGATAAAATTGATCAGTTTTTAAAGCTCTTTCTAACGATATAACTTTTAACATAACATTTTCAGAGTTTTTCAGTAGTCACAAGGAAACGTCATAAAATGATCAAGGCAGGATTTTATTTCTGCAAATCTCCAGTTTATTTAATTCAAAACAATGATTGAATATTGTCTCATTACAACAATCCCTGGCTTCTGATGGATTGTCGTAACTTTTTTTGTTGGCTTCAGATGCGCATACGCAGAAGTGCCAATTATGCTCTTACAAAAAATACTTTGCGTTTTAATATATAGGATTATTTTAATAGTAGAGAATATTAAATGAGTTGAACAAAAGAGGATTTTTGTAAAAGTAACGGTTGTATGAATTAGTGTATATTTTATTAAAATATAGAATAAAGCATGACATGACAATTAACATGAAAAGTTTTTTAAACCCTCAAATAAACAGATCAAATTGCACACTGGATAAAAAAAAACTTTAATCGGTTTATGGTGTTCTTTACATACACTGTTTAAAATTTAAACGAAATCAAAAACGCAATAATGAACAATAATTTATATATATCGGATTCGAACTCTGCCATTCGAGGCAGTAGGCAGAGACCTTAGCGATATTGCTGTCAGCCGCTATCGCTTATTATTGTCAGGAAAGGGCAGACGACGAGCACATCCCAAGCGTATACCTGCTACCCTATTTTCATTCAGAAGGGACAGGTCTATTCTAATCTGCCTTGACTCTCAGCACAAGTATCAGATTTTGCAACCGATCAACATCCAGAAAGCTCAGCCCCTTCGGAGTAGGTAAAAACCTTTTTGCACCTGACTGTACATTTTTGCTATCTATGATTACTTTCTCAGATAATTATAATCCCGTTTGTTGAGTGTAAAGGAAACTCTTTTAGCTTAGAGAACATTTGCTAAGTCTTTCGGGATTAAACCCTGCCTGTAAATGATAGTGTTTTTTTTGGCTAGGCTAGATATTAGTATTAATGTGCTAAGACATTATTTATCATAATTAGTCATTCAATAGCAAGTTTTGCTCTTATATTGTACTTTCTTTTTTCGTAATATATCATATTTTCTTTAATCTCCCTACAAATTGTGTTGCTTAGTGCTTCTCTACACAGAATTAGCTCTGCTAAAATTAGTTTTTCTTCCACTGCGTCGTGACACACTCGACTCGACAAGAATGAGTACACTGTTTCTTTCTTTTATCTTTTAAGCACTGTTGACGTGAACATGCGCACGCGACTGTCGCTTTGTGGACGGACGATTGCTCAATGGCTCTACATGCACTAATGATTGTATTTCTGCTTCACAGCTAAAGCTTCTTGGAATGTTTACAAGATTTTATTTCCTAACAATTTTCGGTTGGCAATAACCATAATCCACTTTCGAGGAAAGAAAAACACTAACCGTGGATGAGCGGGGCCAAATCATAAAAAAAACATCGACACCAAGGAACAGACGATTTGTTGTATAACTTCAGATTTCGTGGCAATTGATCACGTAACCAAGGCGATTGACTGCACTCAATGAACAGATCGCACTCAACATCGATAAGTTCAATTAGCCCCCGTGGTTAGATTTTTCCGGATAGTAGGGGTGGCCTTCTCCTGGTGACCAGTAAAAAACAATTTACACACTTGGGGATGTTACAATATGCGGCTTTTCCTAACCGCTGGATTGGTCGCGGGTGAACAGAGTGGCCTCTAAAATCAGCCGACTTAAGTCGCTTATATTTCTGCTTGTGGGGTTGGTTAAAAGTGGAGGTTTACAAAACGGCAGTCAATACACGAGACGTGCTTATTGCATGTATAACGGATGCTGTGGACAAATAAGAGAATGTGAAGATGCCTTTAGGCGCTCACGTCGTCACGTTCTCACAAGAACTGAAATAATGCCTCAAAGATGTGGCATAATATCCGAAAATTTGTTTTGATAAAATTATTAGAAAGTTAATGCAGTAAAATAACAAGAAATTAATCCTCCCGAGAAAGGTATAGGAAAGTAGCGGAAGCGCTGAGGTCATCTATTTTTACCCTTTTATCTGCACTTTTTAATTCGCCCCCTATTTTTTTAATTGAAAGATTGATTTTCTCGAACGTATTATTTAGAAGATGAAAGAGAGCTCTATCTTCTTTCGTTTCTCATCATTTCTGATCGAATGATATATCACACGCCATATGCTGCCATAGTTCTAAAGACCAAGTGAATGCCCCCCCCCCCCCCAACTCCGACCCTATTGGGACCATTTGGCCCAAACTTCACAATAATGTTGATCTTGCTTAGAGGAATCTTCATTCCGAATTTCACTCCTTTATATGCATAAGTACGCATAGACCTTTTGGTCCCCTCTAACTTCCGCTCCCGAAACTCCGACCCCAGTGGGCCAATCAAAACCAAACTAAATAGTGAAGGTGATCATACCCATAGTAAGCTACATTCCAAATTTCAACCTTCTACCTCAA
>JAHWFO010074532.1:0-22636 GCA_023313115.1 Rhysida immarginata | reverse complement strand
TTTCAGTAAAATCGGGCATTTTTTTAAAGTCGCTTTTATTAATGTTTATCATGTTAAATATGTGTTAAAATTTTTATTTTGTTTAATAATTTTGTTTAAATTTTATTAGATATGCAGGGACAGGGCGTGCCAAAATTAACTATCTCTTTCAGATGCTAATAAAATGTATACACAAAATTTAAAATTTATACACTTTTAACACATATTTAACATAATAAACATAAGTAGAAGTGAGTTTTTTTTTTTTTAAATGTCCGATTCCATTGAAATAGATATTTATTTTTGGGATATCCTGCATTTTCTTTTATGTACTCTTTTATGCCTATGATTACGTGTATAAAGTTTACAATTAATAAATTTGTCTTTTTCCATTAAATGCGATTCATTCCATGAGACTTCCTTACATAATTTTTCCTTACACACGCTTACATCGTTTAAAAAAAAAAATACGTGAAACGAACTTCCTTAAGTTAAAAAAAAATATATAAATTTATATAACATAAAAAAATTATATATAGCCTATCTTTTTTCTTTTTTTCCTGCAATAGTCATCTTATTCCAAACCTGCATAAACTGCTTGCATATTTCTGTTCATAATTTGTCTAAGATTTTTATTTGAATATTCTTTTAACTTAAAATTATAAAGAGCGCTTTTCTATTTCACTAATAAATAGTTTTATATCAATTGACATTTTTATGAGAGATTTTTTTTAAAAAAAGATGTCTACAGCAAAATAAATCTGAAAAAAATTCCCAGATAAAATAACACGGTAGAACTTGTAGTAAAAGAAGTTTTAACAGGTGGGGGTGAAATTTTTTTAGCTCAGAGCAATGAAATCATCACCAGTCCGCGTGCCCCTTCTATATCCTATTGATTCTATTCGAGTGAGCAACAATTGAGTTGCCTTGAAAATGGGCCTGGTTGCATCTTTTTAGTTGCCGCAATCATTAACATTTCCTTGCCAGTGCGCGCGATAGCTAGGGGAGAGAGCAAAGGACGGCACTTTTTAAGTGGCCCTTTGTAATGGAAAAACGTTTTCCTTTTTTCTCTCGGGACAGTAGGAGATAAAACCCTGAACAATTTTCATTTCCCACTAAAACACTGCTTACTGATAGAATTTCATGCATTAGCATGGAAATATTTGTAGCCTACTTAAAGTAAGGAAATGTTTAAGCGCTAAGTTGTACTTAAGATGAAGATTAAAAAAAGAAATAACTCATAAAGCTCTGTGAATACATTAGACACCCAATAATGTTTTAACACGGTTTAGAGATTAATAAATGATTAACAAATAGCGTAGTGGATGTTTATTTCGAAAATAAATGCAATATTTTACAGTGTGGTGTGAATTGTGTTATTGGAAGGAACGGCAAACACAACGATTCGAACCGAGCATCCCAACTTCAGGATCTACCTTTAAAAAACAGCGAAAACACTCGTCACAAAGTTATTAGAAAAAATTCTAAATACGTGGATGGAATTCTAATTTACATAGTGAAAGACCGTAGATGCAGAAATAATTGAACCGGTCTTTAATAATTTTCATAACCTCAAGTTTATTTTGGAAAGGGAGAGCGACATCAGATTATTTTTGATCCATCATTTATTTTTTTTCTGTATAGTATCACTCGTTATACGCGATCTTAATTGACGCGTTTTTGCTATAACGCGATTTACAGCTTTTACAAATTGGTTTCATATAGTTTTATATGAATTACATAAATTTCTAAACAGATTTAATACAATTTTAAATTAATTTAATACACTTTCAAATAAATATAATGCTTTTTTAAATGAATTTGATTTTAAATAAATATATGTTTTAATTCTGTGTAAATGAAGTTTAATTATTAAATTAAGTGAAAAAACATTTTTATTAAAATCTTGTTTTAGTAAATTTACAGAAAATTTACTTTTTATTATTTTAATTCAATTACAGAAAACAAAATTGTAACATAAACTGCCAAACGCACCTATTTCGCGCAATTATTTAATAAAATTCACTCAAACAAAGTAAAATGGAAAACAATAAACAATCTTCTTTCGAGCTCCCCCTTCCTAGACCCATGAAACCTCACTCCTGACATGCTATCTGAATTCCTTAAAATTCCTCCTCCCCAACCCCAAATTCCCCCGTCACTCTTTTTAACATCCCGACCCCCTCACTCTCCTTCTATGCTAGTGCCTCATCGAAAAAGTAATCTAGTTCAGAGAATGGCATGTCCCTATCAAAAGTTCAGAGAATGGCATGTCTTCCGGTACAAAAATAATCATGCAGCTAAAATCTTCATATAACCCTGATCGGCCTCGGTGGCTCAGTGGTTGAGTGATCGCTTCTGATGCCCGAGAATGCGGGTTCGACCCCGGCCGAGGAGGATTTTTTCAGGGGGAAAATCCTGAGATCACGCACTTCCTTCAGAAGGGAAGCAAAGCCGTTGGTCTCGTGTAGTCGTTTGCCGACTGCACGTTAAAGAACCCTTGCAATGCAAAATTTGCGGCCCCTATAACGCCGTCCTGAAATGACCATAGCAGTTGAAAAGGATGTAAATACCAGAGATCCTTAATACTAACCATTAATATTAAGGATCTCTGGTAAATACCACACAAATCAAACAAAACCAATCATCTACCCCTGATCCTTTAGGATTTCGTTCAGACGTCATAATCGCAGTAAATACTAGTACGGAGGGTTGATTCAGATAAAATGAGATGAATTTGCAGTTCTGTTACAATGGTGTAATACCATGGCACCACCATCGGTTGTGTTCGATGTGAGAACCACGTTGTTGGACTATCGCCCGGCACTGTAATTTCCACTGAAGTAGGCTGAGTTTGAGGAACTCCATGGGAAGTTTGTTCCACACCTGCTGACACACTTTCCATAGCCCATCAACGGTTCTTGGTCGGCGACTTCTGAGCCGTCGTTTCAGGAGACCAAAACCACAGAAATTCATCGGTGATGCATCAGGAGATTTTGCAGGCACATGAGAGAAGGGAATAACTCGTATGCCCGTCTCCTGTTCCATCTTCCTGTAGTAAGCCACAGATGACTTGGCAGTGTGTATTGATCCAAACTTTTGATTGCTCACCAGGGTACAGACATGGGATATCCTGCCGATATATGTGGTCCATTACATTACTCTGGAAGTAAGCTGCACTAATTTTACAGTTTCCAGGAACTCAACGAATCGTGAGCAATATCAGGCAACCACCATGAAGCCCTTTGAAAACTTTTCCTTGCACCTTCGGACAAAATCAGACCTGGCCTTGCCCTCTCTTTCGCGATAGTAAATTGCCCTGGGTTTGTTAGTGTCATAGAGGTACACCCAAGCTTCATCCTAGAAGACAACCCACTTCCATCGGTCACCTGCAAGATGGTTTTCATACAGTTTTCTGGCGTTGGTGAATCGTTCCTGCACATGCCTGGAATGTGCGCTTTATGACGTCGCTTCAGCCCAAGATTGTCATAAATTATTCTGGAGACTGTTGCCTGTGAAATACCTTTCCTTTGGGCTAGACTTCTCTGTGTAGGGGGATTTTCTTTCAGCACTTCAGACCGGATTTCTTGCACCACCTGTAATATAGCAAAGATATTCAGAAATCGAATGCAATAATTTGTTTGAAAACATATGAACATCCCCCTCGGAAAATGAGCCCTTCTTGGGCACGGGTTCTAGAACCAGAAGAAGCTTTTGCAACAAACTGATACACTGTTTTTTTATTGTAGGAATCTATGAAATGTGAAATTTCTATCCAACAGTCTATTATACATCCAAACAGAGAAATTGAAGGCATTCTTACATAAAACAGATTAGCAAAATCTTATATGTAGAATCGTTCAAAGCGAAACTAGAATCTCGGCGAAATTCCCGGAGGTTCTCGCGTCATGTCCCGCCGTGTTCTCGAGAGAAGAAATGGAAGATCCCACGCCAATTTTCAATTATCCAAGGCATTTTTCTTAATAAAATATTAGAATAAATCGAAAAATTTTGAATGACATATACTTTATTAATCTGGATTAATGTTATGATACAAAAAAAATAAAGTCGAATTTTTCCGTGGAGTTTACCTTTAAAATGAATAAAGAAAGACTCTAGTTATAAGAATGAAATTTTTATGGAAAAAAACATACAGAATAAACACAAATTATCATGAAAGCAGACTCTAGTTATAAGAATGGTATTGCTCGATGTCGCTGTGGTCGCTGTTTCTTCCAGTTTGTATTCGCTTGTCGCATCTGTGTTTTCTTTAATGGGCGATATTGGATTGATGCATAAACAAGTAGATGGTCTTAGGCAATGGTCATCAGCTTTATAATAAATAACGCAGAGTACTGCATAAGAATGTCTACTTATTTCATTACAAGAAGCTATATTTGCTTTTTTTCTTAATTTTTAAAGTTCCCTGAAAATATCTGTCATTACTTGTAAGCTTATTAACTGTACAAAGGATGATACACTGCAACTTTCACTGGCAACCAGTAAAACAAAGATTAAGCTGCACTTATCTCTCCAGGCAGAAGATTCAAACCAAGACTTCTCATAATTATAATCTCATAGTTGCTTGTGTCATAAAATTATATTGCATTACTTTTTGAATGCTCCATGTAATAAGGCAAATCTTATACTGTATTTGCTATGCAAGATGGAGTTGAAGAAGAGTAACGCCATTGCCCTGCTTTCATAGGATTTCCAGTCTTCAATATGGTTTTCTAGAGCAGTGGACAGTGAAATGTTTGTGAAGATGGGAGTTCAACAAAAGAGACATAGCAAACTTTTGTGATTTTCAAGTTCTTTCCCTTCAGTTTTTGTGAGTGGACTTTTCTATTGATTTGTGGAAGACGTTTTGTAAGAACGTGACATGGTGACATTCACATACATAACCAACGTCACAGGTCAAAAAAATATAAAAATATGCAAAATGTGTTGTACATTATTTTCACAGATGGTCATTGCCAATTCGTGATTGGCGGCGACGTAGCGGTGATGACCGTATGATGACAGATCCGTTCTCCACCCCTTCCCTCCCCGCAAAAACGTTTCCATAGTAACCGAAAACGGATGTTAATTTGGCATGTGAAATGAAAAAGAAATGATAAAGATCTATTCGCACTATCGACGGTCTATGCGCAATCGTTGTTTATGTTTTTTCTCTAAAATGAAAGGCCATTAATTCAAATCCTTTTACATAGAAGATATATTAGTGTTGTAGATTGACCTCCTAAAATTTCAACCAAATCCGTGATGACATGTCCATGCAGTCCCCTTGTCAGACAAAGTTTTAATTATATATGTTATATATGTACACAGGGCCGACTCATCCATACAGGCAACCTAGGCGGCAACCTAGGGCGCAAAATTTGAGGGGGCACATAATTGAGGGGTTTTTTTTTAATTTGAGGATTTTTATATTCTTTGTTATTATTAACAAAAACACATTTCCAAAGTTCCATACCCGGCAGACCCTGCCGAAGGCACTTTAATGAGGGTGCAGAATTTGTTTTTGCCTAGGGCACCAAAAACCCTAAAGCCTGCATATAAACTGTTTATATCTAAATTGTTTAATATTTTTAAGGTGGTTAATTATTAATTCTGCTAAATAAGCATATGATAAATCTGTGGAGCATTAATTTACATTATGTGATTTGCATGAAAGAATCCTTTCAAGATGGAATTTAAGGCAGATATATAGAGAACACAATATATTCAAATATATTAAAAAAAATTTTATAGCGCATTTCTCATCTAAATTTTATTCAAGTTAAAAAAAATTAAATTAATTCCTTAAAAAATCTATCCATGTCAATGTTAATAAGATAATAAAATTCAGTTTAATTGAAACAGTCTCAGAATAAAAATCTAATAAATTATATTTATTTCCTTTGATGAATAAAATTGATATTAAAAAAACAACAGGAAAAGCAACAAAACAAAACTAAGATTTATACAGAAAAAAAATTAAGGTGATAAAGTCACAAACAACAGTAATAAAAGGTGAGATAAAATTAAGTTGTTACCATCATCCTGTAAAGAAGGAACAGACACAGTGTTGTATTTAATTTATTCCTCATAAATTTTCCAAATTCACATCTAAATTTTGATTAGTCCAATTCTTATTACCATAATTTTTGGAATATAATACACATATTAGGGAAAATAAAATCATCGATGCATATTATTAAAAAAAAAAGAAAAAAAAAGAAGAAAACAACAATTTTTCCACTACTAACTCGGATGGCTCTGATACTACAAAATGAAAATTACTAAATATTTCTATTCTTGCAATTATTATTTCATAACTGTGTATAATGATCAGACACTTGTAAGCTGTTTTTGGGCTGTCATAGCCTGTTGCTTGCAAAATTACAAAATTACAGACTTTCTTGCAATGATTTTTGTATGTCTGCCAGGGAGGGGGGGTTCAAACAAAGTTACCATATATGTAATAAAATTGCACATTACAGCACACCATACAGTCTATATAATGAACACATTATGCAGTAGTTTAATTCACTTTCTTTTTCCTCAATTTTCCATCACAAAATACTATTACAAAAATGAATTCTTAAAAACAAGATGGCAACCATTCACCTAAAAAAAAATCAGCAATCATCAAAGCTTTTTAACTGCCACTGTGTTCATTATTCTAAATCGTCCGAAAATGTTTCTTCAAGAAAGCTAATGCAGTTCAGTATATTAAACAGTCTACAAAATACATTACCATATATTGGTAATTCACTGTATGCACTTTAAAAATGAAAAAATAAAGTAAATTTTCTATATATTCATGCATATTCATGCATAATTAAAAATGAAATAATATTCAATGAATAATATGATTAATAATTTTTTTTTTGTAATGTTTATTTGTTTTGTTTATATTACATTAGATGCATATAATGCACGGATGCGTAGTTTACACGGGAATTTTTACAAAAAGTCAAGAAAAAATTAGATGCATATTATACGCGGGTGCATAAGAAAGATAATTAATGGGCAGCTAATTTCTCCGCATACCCTGGAATTGATTGGTTTCCATGTTCCCAGTGGTAATAGGCATAATCAGTCTCTTGTTTTTCTTGGAAAATTGCGGACGAAGGTTTCAACTCTTGAGCCAGCTTTTAAATTAATTCACGTGTATAATAATAACTATAAGTCAATTGATATATTTTTCTGACAATAGCAGACCTTTCCTGCCGTTTTAACTTTTGATTTATTTTCTAATCTCCTTATTTGTTTTTTTTTTTTAATTTATTGTTTAATTATTTAACTTATCTTCTCTATTTTTTCTTTCCATTTTTTAATTACTCGATAGTTTTAGTTTATTTATATGTTGTTCATTAACAACGCGGGGTTTTTCCCTCCAGTCATTCTGCTGGTCGGACTTTTCGCTGTTGTTGTTACAATATTATGTATATTCCAAAAATTACGGTGCATAATAGATTTGGAGATGGGCGGGGGGTACATACTACAAAATTTAAACATGAGATTAAATTCTTAAATTCACAGAATTTAAATGATAATCTCTTGCAACTTAAGAGATTGCTATGTTTATTGTTTATTTTGGCCAGCTGATTCTGGCAAGCACAAGAAAAGCACAATTGAAATTAATTTTATAAGTACAATGTTACCAAATTCTGATAAATTATATAAGACTAAGAAAGATTGAACCATTAAAGAAAATATGTGTATATTAAATAAATAATACAGGCAAAGAACTAGGGCTGCAACTAGAGAAGGACAAATGGGCCATATGCCCTAGGTGTCATTTTTAACAGACATCGAGAGGTGGGAAAAAGAGGTTCAGCCCTATAAAAAGGATATTGTTATAAAAGACTTCATCCAAGTGACCCTAGATATTTTTCAAGAATTATAGGTTTATCAATAAATATGGTACAACCTGGTCTTGATAGAAGCAATCCGAAAATCAAATAACGCAACACATTTTGATAATTACCATCATCAACTGGCCTGATATGAAGACTTTATTTATTGATTTATACAGCAATACCGACTCTTTAATAGGTTCATGCTTTAACATGTAGCAAAAGTTATTACAAAGTTATTTCAAAATCTATGTTCTTAATTCAAAATGAAATAACAAAAGTATAGTAAACAGTGTATGCAGTCGAACCTCGATATCTCAAATTTTACGGGAACAGAAAATAATTTGAGATAAAGAAGTTTTGAGATATGAAAGATTACTTTTAAATCAAATTTTCTGGTTATTAAAAGTACTGTGAGAATACGGAGATAAAAATGGCATGTGTATGAGCCACTAGCGTAAGCAATGTACAAACCGTGCATGCTTGATCATCCCATACACAACCGAGACTTGCCAACGCTATGAAATTTTTTTTTTAATTCTTTTCAAAACGGAGGAGAATTGCCTAACTTTAACAGAAGTGACGTCAATTTTTTTCTTTTTCCACATGAAAAATTTCTCTTTACGAAAATAAAAACCCAACTTAATTCTAATGTTTTTAAATGCTTTCAATTTCACTGGCACACAAAGTCAAATTCTACATAGTGAGATTTCTGAGAAAACGTTTCAAGATAACGAGGAAAAATTACATTATATTAATAGTGTCAACATGGAGAAATAAAAATTTTTCAAGATATCAAGGTTCGAAATAGCGAGGTTCGACTGTATATTCAATATGATAATACCAATTATAATAACAGAAAACAACAACACTATTATTATGACTGCTATACTCTGTCCAATGCAAAATGAACTGGGCGTGTCCATTTAAATTTCCGATTTCAATTGTTAGACATAATTAATTTTACTTTGCAACAATATCTAACAATTGAAATTGGAAATTTTATTGGATGCACACAGTTCATCTTACGTTGGGCAGAATATAGGAACAGGTTGTACTTTAAAACTCAAAATATAAGTTCAAAATATAATTATATAAATTGGAGGTTTTTAAATTATAAAAATATTATAAAATATAATTAACCCCTAATATTTTAATAATATTCTAAGTTTATCATTTTTCATCTTTATAGCTACGTAAATCACTGTGAACATCATAAAAAAAGTTTCACATTAAAATTCAGTTATTTCAGATATCATAAATATCAAAAAATAATTAAAAAACAAAAAAAAGACTATATTAATCACATAAAAAAAAAAATAAAACAAAAATCACAAAGGGGAACATATGGTATATAGAAATATGTTCAAAGAAAATATGTTTACAGGTACAATATGAAGTTCTGTTTAATCATTAAGAATCATCCTGAAAAAGTTTTTTTGCTATTATTTTTGTTTACAGTTTTATAAATTTTAAATTTAAAAAGTTTATGGAGATATTAAATAATTTTTCCTCTTTATTTTTTATTAGAGATTGTAATAGTTATGATTTATTTTTTTAAAATTTCATTCAAACTGCATTATTATTGTAGATGTTACGAGATTGTTTGACATCCTATTATAATGGCTACCTTTAATAAATAGCAGTACATGAAAAATCCTATATTTAGGGTGTACCTGAAATCCTGCACCATTCGCTATCATTAGTGCCCAACCCGTCTCGAAAGTGACCGTGAGGCATGCATAGTCAAAATGAAGGTGCCCCAAAAATGGCTTGCTCTCAATCAAGAGTGTCTATGGGCAACTTCACATGTCCCAGATCCGAGTCATTCCTTGGTTGTTTGTGGTCATTTAGAAATCAAAATTGCAGACTAATTTGGAGTGGCAAATAAAATCGTGGTATTCGATGAATAAAAGAGAAGTTAATTGATTTTTATCATTCATTAAACACACTCTATATTATTTGTTAAGTTTGTTTTAAAAATAGATGGCATTATTTTAATATGAAATGCACTGGCCTTTCGATAATTTCGATTTCGTTAAATATAAACGCTATCGGTAGCACTCGACATTTTGGTGCAATGTAATGAAGAGGGACAAAGAAGTTAATTTTAAACAATTGATTTATATTATATCAAACATTAAGGAACACAGAAAAAGGAAAAAATTCTTGATGTATGGATAATTTGTAATTTTACAATTTTTAGATACTTTGATAATCTATTAACTTTAATTCTTATTTCACTGACTTTCGGAAGTTTTCAAAAAATCATATATTTTTGATACTACATTTTTTATATTGTATATATATTTTTTCCAAGTTTTTAATTTTTAATACATCTTTGATATATTTATAAATTCACATATTTTTATACAGCAGATCCTCGATAAATCAAATTTCTCCCTAAATTGAAGTTTTAGTCTATTCTCTTACACTCAGAGGCTAAAACCTCTACAATTCGAAGTAACAGAACCTCCTTAAATCGAATTTTTTGGAAGCAAGTTAACCTCTGTAAATTGAAGTTAACACAAATAAATTTGTCAAGCTGAACCTGTATAAATCAAATTGGTGTCGTTTATCTCATTACATTCATCGAAATCGCACTAATTGAGGTTTTCAAGTTCGTATAAATGATATATATTCCAACAAAGGAAAGGCTAGCATGTAATCATTATTTTTTTCCTTTTCCTTTGTTTATATTTCAATGTTTGTACTTCTTTCTTGAAGCAATAAAATGTTGTATGAATTATTTTAAACTTTATCAGTCAGACGACATTAGTTATGCTGAAGAGGATTATGGAGAATCACCAGTCTAAACAGGCAAGAGGTGCTATTGCCACCCTAAAAACTCACTTTGAAAAGTCCTGTGGTGCTATAGATAATGTGTTTTCTGCAGTTTTCATAACTGAAAGCGAAGTAGACATGCAGAAGCAGTCAAAGATGACATACTTTTTTAATTCTACATAGTTTCTAAGTACACTAACAAGGGAATCCCTCGAGCATGTATGTCGCAGATTTCCACCAAATTGAAATATGTTACTCATCTGAAGCTACTATAGATGCTTGCAAACTAAGAGTGCGAAATTTTGTTTCTTTCAAAATAAACCGCGAAAACGAAAAAATTTGGGCACATTATAGCCATACAAGAACTCCTTTGTTAAAGCGGATAAGCTATGTGGGATTCCCATGTAAGTCATTATGTATATTTACATGTAGGTAATGAAAAAAAAAAAAAAAAAAATGTTTTCATTTATAATTCATAATTTGTATTGTTGCATTTCCATACAATTAGTCAAATCTCACACAGAACCAATTATTCAAATTCTATTTTACCAAGAACAGATAAAGAATTTTATTTTTACCCACCTTTATCCGTTCTCGATTTTACTTATTCTCGATGAATCAAACCTCCTAATTCAAATTTTATATTACTTAACCTTAATAAATCGAAGTATTTTGCTCTTCCCTTGAGATTTGATTTATCGAAGTTCTACTGTATATATACCGTAAATCTTCTAGTATAATGTGCCTCTTGTATAATGCGATTCCACTTTTAGAGCCCAAAAAGCCAGTAAAAATGCTATCCTCTTGTATCCGCCACGAGAAATAAAACATGCAATAATAAACAAAATCTGATTCATTACCATCTGTGTTCAAAGAAAAGAGAAGGAAAAAAAAAAAAAACAAAAAAAAAACGTACCTTAGTTTAGCGGAACGAAGAATCACAAATGCTTTCTACATTTATTTGTACACTTTGGGGACAATAACAAAAAAATAATTTAAACAGGCATGGACGGACTTCTTTTTGAGAGGTCACTTTCTTATTAGTTTTTGGTGACGGGAAATTCAAATAAACAGTGAATTAATGTACCGCATAAAGAACTATATGTTGTATATACTGGATAATTAATGTATATTACACGGTAAATTCGTCTGAAGTTCCTCAGGGCAGAATGCAACTGCCCTCCCTCCCCGGGACTAACATCAGTCGTTGCAGGGCTAATATTTCTCTTGTATAATATGGTCCTACGTATTTCGGTGCTTTTTTGAGGCCAAAATTTTTCGCATTATAGTAGAATATTTACGGTATTAATATTTAACTTTTACAATATTTGCATAAATTAGGTTGTATTAGTTTTGTATAAAAAATTCTTATAGATATGTTGCAATTTAAAAAAAAATAAAATAAATCCCATTTAGGTTTTTTTTTTCTTTCTTTTTTTTAATATGCGTGAAAAAAATTTATTAATTTAGAAATTATCCAAAAACCAAGTTTTTTTTTTTTTTTCAGTTTTATTTTTTTTTTTTGTTTGAAATAATATAAATCAATTTTTAACAGCAAGGTCTTCATTAAATTATTCGTAAGATGAGACTCTTATTAAAATAGGAATTCATAAAATTAAAAATAAAGGAAAAAGTGGGCTGGTGCATTTAATTTTAGATTTTAAAATGACACTACTACCTAATAAAATAAATACCTCAGTAAGTGTCACCAAAAATGATTTTTTACTTTTTAATACACTATAAATGGTAAAAGTGTATGTCGCCATGTGAAAATCTCCAAATCGTCCCAAAAATCCCCACAATCGCATGCAACCAGAGACGAACATATCAGGGGAGTTCAATAAGTAATGCAATACATTTTTTTTCTCGGCCAATTTTGGTTGGAAAAACTGGACATTTCTTGTGGAACATTTTCAAACATTTCCGCTTCGTCTCGTAAAGTTTCATTGACGTCCGATATGTGACAGCGCTATAGTGAGCTGTTAAAGTGGCGTCTACAATGGAGGTGCATTCCAAACAATGGGCAGTGATTGAGTTTCTTTTGGCGGAAAACCAGGGCATCTCAGATATTCATAGGCGCTTGCAGAATGTCTACGATGATCTGGCAGTGGACAAAAGCACGGTGAGTCGTTGGGCAAAGCATGTGTCATCATCACCGCAAGGTCAAGCAAAACTGCCTGATCTCCCGCGAGCTGGCCGGCCGTGGACAGTTCTGACTCCTGCAATGTCGGACCATGCAAACACTCTCATTCGAGCAGATCAACGGATTTTCATCTGTTTGGCCCAATGAAGAACGCAATCCATGGGACGCACTATGTGGATGATGAAGCAGTTATTGATGCAGCACGACGTTGGCTCCAACATCAACCAGTGGAATGGTACCGTGCAGGTGTACAGGCCCTCACTTCAAGGTGGCGTAAAGCCGTAGCATTGAATGGAGATTACGTTGAAAAATAGTGTTGTGTAGCTAAAAGATTGGGAAATAACATGGTGTATTTGAATGCTAAATAAAACAATCCCCTTTTTTTTTAGAAAAAAATGTATTGCATTACTTATTGAACTCCCCTCGTACATGCAACTTGGTAAACTGGTGGTCACCCCGTGGTCATTTTTCAGATACACCGTTATTTAATACTTTAAATACTTTTTATACTTTAAACATGTTAGACTATTATCACATAACCTTTCCATGTTATTCCTATTCCATAACTGCTAATTGCATTAATATGAAGAATTATTCACTGCTCTTAAATTTTCACCAACCTCAATAAATTAAGAAATAAAAACCAACAAAATCAAGAGGGAAAAGTTATTCATAAATTCCTTCATATAGATCTAATTTATTGTTAAAAACAAAGACTTGATTTCTGATTAGTAGTACAATTATTTCTATATTAAAAGATTTACAATGAAATTAGTTTAAATAAAAGTAATATAAGATTTTTTACTTTTCCTATGAGTATTTTGAAGATCTGTTGTGAAAAAACCAATTGAGAGCAAAAAGGAAACCAGATGGACTATTCACTTCTTTCTGACAAATATAATTCTGTGCTTCTGGAAGTGTCATTTCTACAACCTCAATCAGTTCCCCCTCTTCTTCCAACCCTCCTCCTGAATTAACACGCATTTTATCAGTGACTTCCGCAAAAAAGAAAGTTTGTCTGTCACCAGCCATACCAACACCAGATCTGGGAAAAAAAAATAAAATAAAATGAAATATTTATTATCATTTGTTAGAGATTGAATTCTATAATTTGAATAAATTTTCAACAGATGATCCAATGCAGTTAATATCAACAAGTAATATCAGCTGTAATTAAATAAGGGTCGTACAAATGAAAACGAAAATTTGTGTTGAAAAAAAAAAAAAGATGTGTAGGATCGTAAGTTTTTGTTTTCAACAACTGCGAAACCTCACATGCAAATTGAACAATAAATTGAAAGTGTTGCATCAAGTGAGAAAGAACGATAGCTCACGCTTCAAAGCTCTGCGAATGATCGCTTCGTCCAAACAACCAAATGGAGTCAAAGAAACAAAAGCAATCGCAAACAGCACAGGGAAGGTGATGTTGACACTGTTTTTTGATCGCAAAGGCCCGATTTTACTGGACTTTCTTGAAAAAGGCACCACAGTTAACGCAGCACGATATGGGGAAACATAGAAGGCACTGCGCGCAGCCATCAAATGCAAGCGTCCTGGACTTCTTACAGAAGGAGTGCTTCTTCTCCACGACAACGCGAGTCCTCACACCTCGAAAGCAATGGTAGACCTCATCAAAAAGTTCAACAGGGAAGCAATGCAGCATCCACCTTACAGACCTGACTTATCCCCATGTGACTTTCACGTGTTTGTGGATCTCAAGAAACATCTGAAAGGCCGCAGTTTTCAGTCGGAGGATGAAGTGAAGGAAGAGGTTTTGGAATGGTTCCACACGCAACCGAAAGACTTCTTCCATAAAGGAATTACACGCCTCGTTACACAATGGGATAAATGCCTTAACGCATTTGGAGAGTATTTTTAAATTCCTTGTATATACTTTGGATAAAATAAATAATTTTCGTTTTCACTTGTATGACCCTTATAATTTAAATTATTTTCATAAAAAAAGAAAAGGCAATGGAAGGATTTCAAATATAAATTTATAAAGAAATTAAGTAAATACTAACTTAAATGTTATTACTTCTTCTAAATTGGACAATGGAACATTATAACCACATTCTTCTAATACTTCATCTCTAGCAATTTCTGGTAAAGTTTTTTCTTTATCGACCACTCCAGCACATAACTCTATCGTCACTCCCAATCTTCCAGGATATTTCTTAACATCTAAATTATCTATTCTTTCTTCAAGTGGAATAGAATTGTAGTATACAGCTAAAATCATTCAAAAGGAAAACAAGATTTTGAAATCAAAGGAAATGTTTTAATCATTTTTTTATTTTTGAAAAGAACAGTCAAACATAGATATAGCACAGACAGGTATAATGAACTTATGTGACCACAACTATCGCTGTGACTGCTCTAACCAAATAAACTATTAAAAACATATTAAGGGCACAATGAACAGCTTCAAGTCTTCATTGTGAACACTGTTTCTTGGGCAAGTCCACTACCAAGCAGACACTTCTAATCTGACCTCTCAGTTAAGGCCTGTCTGACATGTGTTCCTAGCCAGCATAACCCTTATCAACACTGAAGCACTCAAGCCCCTCCATCATGTCAAGATAGTATCCACGGAGGGATTAACTTGCTTAAATGGTTAAAGAATGTGATGGCAATAATCATGGTCTCTTGTTTGAGTTCGGGTTTGAGGTGTAGAATTTTTCCATCCATTTTCTACAAAATAATTAGTTGTCCCTCAAATGTTTAAACACATTAGTTTAAAAAAAAAAGAAACAATAAAATTTTAGGTAAATATTTATACTTACGAGGTCTAAATTGCCGAACAAAGACAAAGACTTTCCTTGTCACATTAAATATAAGAATGCTGACACTGTGAATAAACAAAAATGTCAAATTACTTAAGGGACCATCCTTAAATTATGTGAGTGCTAGGGGAGGATGTTTTGGGGCAACCTTATTGAGAGGTGTGAGAATCAGGTTTTTGCATCATATAATGCTTGAGATTTCAGATTATATTTCTTGGATGGTTAAATTTATCAAAAAAAACAAAAGATAATGTGGGAAAAAGAGTTTATTTAACCCTTTGAAACTCTACGTTACCGTATTTTTCAGATTAGTCGCAGCAGCAAAAATTTAACAAAAATCAACAATTAGCAATAGTCAGGCCGCAGCGATTCATAGGCTGCACCCCCTCCCCCCATATACAAATGGTAATCTAAAACAAGTCGACATTTTAAGTTTTTAAGGGAAAATACAACTACTTCTGTCGGGAGGGTCCCACTTCCAATTTTGTGGAAAATAACCAGCTCAAAGAAAGCTGGCTTATATTAATTTCCATAAGTAACTTTTTTAGCCACCATAAACAGGCTGTATGCATTAGGGAAATTATAAAATTGGTCAAGTTGGAATATTTTAATCGTCATAATCGTTACCGATTTTGTTTCTGTTGGCAAAAATCCCCAAATGGAAGTCTTTGTCTGCCATCTTGGATTTCAGGGAAAAAAATTGCCGACTTATGGAACTTCCCGACTTGCGGAATGTCGATTTGCGGAGGGACGACTATATATCTTTTACTCACATTTTCAGTTTAAACTTAAAACGATTTTAGTTATTTAATGCTTTTCATTAGATCCAAGAAGTTCATAAAAATTCTACAAACCTTTGATGTACTTTAACCAAATCCCAGGTTTTTGGAACACCATCCTAAAGAAAAAGCAAATACAAAATCAGTTATTATATGCTTTAAATAACATTGTAAGTTACAAATTTGCTTTACCTGCTTAAAATGCATTCTCAAAGGCTGAACAAAACGTGACTCGGTATACGCACTAAACGATACATCAGTGATTTTGTCCATTTTGACTGCAATACAAAAATTGATAAAAATTAAATCCAAACTAAAAAAAATAGAATTAAGTATTTTATAGTGATTCATAATTCATGATGATGATATGGTACTCTATAAATTTAGAGTATGATCACATCTGGATCAGTTAGGTTAGAGAAGAAAGGAAAATAAGACAGTATAACTGAATTCAAAAACACAGAACTTTTTTTCATGCTTTTTTGAAGCACTAGAACATCAGACAATGTTATTTGGCTTACGGACCTAGCTACATAAATCGAGACTACTGCATGGTGACCAGCATTATAAAAAAATTACCATTTCCGCAACCACCACTCACATTGTAGATTACATACGCCTTTATGGTGTATGTTGTAAGGTATCATTAGTAAGATTTAAAATAGACCGCTGACATTCCAAAAGTTGCATTCAGCAATTTCTAGCTAGATCCCCGATAGTTCATTTCTCACTTAAAGAATGCTAACTGACTAATAGTTAGGGTTTATAATGGTTGCACCTCATCCAGATCCTTCACAAATATTGGTAGGTCCCCTGTTCTTTTATTTGATCTCATCACAGTAAGTAATCTTCAAGTTACTGAATCTGGAGATTGAAATATGCTATGGAATCTCACGAACCTTCCATTGACCAAAGAGATCATGAACTTATGCGGTCATATCATTAGTACAAGCCAGATCCTAAAGCACAGCAATATGCTGCTGATGTGGTTTATTTTCTAAATATTATTTATTTTTTCTAGAAGTGAACTCTATCTAAATTACAACACCCCTCCCCCAGTCGTGTTTAACAGTCAGTCTGCTAAATTGTAAAAAATGTAATTAAAATCGGAACGAGCCATTAGCAAAACAGCTCCAGCTCGCATTTGGATGCATGCTTTAGTTTTTGAACATGGTTTTACAAGGTGAGGTTGGGGGGAGGGGGGGAGTTCACTGAATCACCCCTTACTGTGTTAATGGGAAATGTTGACTCATGGCAACATGCACAAGGAATTCTTCTGTATCTCAACTTACATATGCAAACGTGCCTTCACCATTGTTGACAGGCGTACGTTCGTGTGGCAGTGTTTAAAGTGCAGTGTGGTTATCACTGATAATGGAGCAGAGATCGATCAATATAAAATTCTGTTTTAAATTGGGTAAAACCATGAACGAAACCCACGAAATATTAAAAACAGTGAAAGGTGAATTTGCTGTGACTCACAAACTTGTGTATGAGTGGTTTAAGCATTTCCGTCAAGGACGATAAACCCTTGAAGATGAACCATGGACGTGGAAGGTCGAGCTACATCCCACAATATTGAACAGACAACAATGAAAGGGCAGTAATTTCTCGACATTCAGGATATTCAAACGACTGTGACGAGCAGTATCAAAAGAGGATTTTTCACACGCCAGGGAATGATGTCAAAAGTGTATTGTGCCCATGGGGGCTTACTCTGAAACAAGGTTTACCGTATTTATTCTACTCTAACGCGAATTTTTTTGGCCTAAAAAAGCATCTAAATTTGCTGGGTCGTGTTATACTAGAGGATAAAAATCAGCCCTCCGACGACTGCGGCCGATAATAACATCGATAATAAGTTCTCCCAAACATCGATACTTCAAAATAGGCCTACTTCAAAACTGCCTCGAACCAAAGCCTACAAGAAAGCTTATGTAGTGAAAATATTAAACTGAATAAAGATTACTTGTCTTTTTATTAAGAAAATTGATGTACTGTTATGTTTTTTTGTCGATGTGCAAGTGAGAAAGCTTTCCATATCAATGTAGGGCTATAAACTTCCAAACTGCCTCGAAGTTGAGGCAGTTGATTTTGTCGAAGTCGCTTTCTGTGCTGATGACATTCAGACGAATTTGCCGTGTATTATACATTAATTACATTGCATATAATGTCCAGTTCATTATACAATATACTAATTCACTTTTATTCGAATTACTCGTCGGGACGATCTTCTGTGGGATGATGAAGATGAAGATGCAGCCAATTGTTTAGAGGAAGAAGACTGGGATACAGATGTCAAATTAACTGAGGAAGATTGGAAAGACCTGTTCGAAGACACAGATGAATCAGATTTTGAAGGTTTTTGAATATTAAATATCCAGACTATTTAAAAATAAAGATTTTTTTTCTGTATAAGTTTGTACATTTTATTTCTCGCGAGAAGTCAAAAATGGGGGTCGCGTTACACAAGAGGATAGGATTTTTGCCAATTTTTTGGGCCGAAAAAGTGGAGTCGCGTTATATAAGAGGTCGCGTTATAGTAGAATAAATACGGTAATCGTTTAATATAGTTTAACCGTTTTTGTTATCTTTTTCTTCGTGTATGGTCAAAAACTACAGTATTTGCAAGGACTTTTGAACTTTTCTTTACATACCTCACTATTTAATGCTATTATTTTCATCAATTATTCCTAGTACATTTTAATTTGATCTAAAGACCTCTGATAATTGCTGGACATGATAAACAAATTTTTTGTAACTTGCAAGCCATTTCCTTGTATATTTTGTTCCAAAGTATTTTTTCAGAAAGTTTTATAAGAGATGATATGCAATAAGTAACAGAATGATGTGTAACCTGTAAGCAGGTATCAGTAACGCTACATCAATAAGGCGCACTAGCTTTTCAAAAATTTGATTGTGAATGACTATGGACACTTACTGACGGATAATGGAAATGAATGGATATATAAAAATAGCTGCTACAAGCACTGCTAAAGGGGTGGTGGTGTAGTTTTTACTATTACGTGGTAATAAGTGATTAATTCATCTGTATATGTCACTTTGACGTATGATTACCATTCCAGGGTTAAACCAACGGCATTCTGAGGTAGAGATGTAAGTGGTATCTTTTCATTCTGAGGACAAAATACACTGTGGAACTCAACTCACTTACAGATTTCTAATATTATAACAATTTTCTCACTTACTTACTTACTTTTTAAACCCCTTATCCATTAGGGTTGCAGGGGCAGCAGCCCTATAGAGGATCGCTAGTGCTCATCATCTTCCGCCATCAGGCACATGTCCTCCATGATAATACCCAAACAACTCAAACCCAGATTCTCCATGTAAGTCTAGCCACTTGGTTCTAGGCCGACCCCTTGGTCTCTTACCCACCGGCTTGGAAAATAACAACTGCCTAAGAATTCCAGTCTCTGGCATCCATATCACGTGGCCACGTGGAGAAGTAACGGCTCAACACTTAAATACTCCCTTATCGTGCTGCTGTGCACTCTATCTAGTAGGGTAATACCTGCCACACCTCTCAAGAATATCATTTCGGCTTCTTGTACCAGCAATCACACTCTTCTGGTCATTACCCAAGACTAATAGCCAGATACATGTAGATTTGAAAACAGCGAACTTGGCTTTGTTTCCCACCTCATGTTTTGTTACCACGGGTAGCCACAGTTCACATCTGACACAGCTTACTACACCGATCCGAGCATCCAATTCTTTATCTTGCTCTCCATCACTCATGAATGCAATCCAGAGATACTTGAACTTCTCCACCTGTCTCAATGGGGCTCCCCTAACACAGAGAGTTCACTGAGCAGGCTGTCTTGAAAGGACCAGAACCTCAGTCTTAGCCACCCCAGTGTCTTCACATTTGGCTACAAACCGGTCTAGTGCATACGAGAAGAACTATGGAGGACAAGGTTATGTGCAAAGAGCAACCTCTCCACCAAGCAGTTGCTCACGTAAACACGCTCATCGTCTCGGCTGCCTATTCAGTCCATAAAGATAATGAACATATTATATTAATTATTGAGAATTGAAATGGAGTTGTTAACATACAAAAAGTAAAACCAAAACTCTTGCAGAAGCCAACTACCCCTCCCCTTCAAATTACAAATGATAACATGCGAGTAATAGTATTAGCTGGAATTTATGAAGGTACCTCTGATATTAGATTATATAAGCAGGGGTTATGAAACCCCTCGTAGCAGTGGGCTCATTACAACAAATTAAAAGTTGGAAACTTACTTCCCCAAATTATTTTTCAATGAGGCATATTCTCATTAAAATTTTAATGGAGCAAGAGGGAAAACTTAAGAACATGAAACACTACTTCGAGTAATATATACCCCCCCTTCAATCATCCCTGACCCTAGATATACGGCTCCGATCTTTGAGATTTGTTATTAGTAAAGTATTTGGTTGTCATAACAAGAAGGGGTTTTTAAAATATGCGGACTGATAATTACATAGTTAAATTATGAAAAAGTGAAATCCTCACAGTTATACTAGTCCAAGAATCTCAATCTTCGACTCGGCACCATCGAAACTTTCTTTCCCTCAGCTGATCGACATTTCTCGCTTTTGCCGGCAGAGAGCGCCGGCTTGCCATCCAGTGTTACGCGTTCGAATCCGCCTTGAAAGCGGTATTTTTTTTCCCTTTGACTTTATATAATATTTTGTTATTATCGAATCTGATATCACCTCATATATTTTTCCTTTTAATTAATTCTTACTTTACGTTTTTTCTCCCAAGTTTTTCCTTGCGCGAAAAGGTCAGAATAAAAACCAGTTCATATGGGCGAATTTGCATTACCTAAACAACGAATTTATAAACTTTAGATTTTCAACTCAATTTTATCGATGATGACGAAGAAATAGAGGTTCGGTCCTTCAGATATTACTATTCTACTTTTTGATGACCCGAATTTCAAAAATCCAAAATTTATTGCGGACATAGATTTCCAAAATCAGTTTGGCCTACCACCTATTATAAGAGTGTTCGTTTCCGAAACTCAGTTTTTTTGGGCTTTTTTTTTTTTTTTCCTGAAATAGACTTAAAAAGTCATGATTCGAAAAGTTATGTTGAAATTTTGGAAAAAAAAATATCCGTCTGTACTTATGTGGCCAATTTTATGCAGCTAAAACGGCAAATAAAAATTACAGGTTAATGTTCACTATTTATTTTTGTTCGCGCGATGACTGATCATGCGACCAAGGTAAATTAATTTATTTTTTAAAGACTGGGGGGCTGCGCCCCCCAGGGCCCCCCCCCCCGCCTCTAACGAACTGATGTATACCCCCTTTTCTATTTAGTCACAGTAGATGGCTAAGAAGTGATGGTTTAAATAGTAAAAATTTCACTTAGCTTGGCCGCATGATCAGTCATCGCGCAATGTGCAGATAGTGAACATAAACCGAGATGTTAATTTTTTTCTTAAAATTAAAAAATGGCTGTAGCGTTCAAAGCAGCGAACCAAACTCAATAAACTCGACATGTACGAACTTCTCTCATTAAGGTGAATATTTTTTGGAAATGACTTGTCTGGCTCTGATGAGCCGTTTTGGAGTTTTTTGGAGTTATTAAAGAACCCCCCCCCCCCTCCGACAGAATTTTCTTTTTAATCAATTCGTACCTAGAGAGATCCTTAACTATGCATTGACGTATTTTTCATGGAAATGGGCTAAGCCTTTTTCCAGAAATTAATTATTTTTCTAAAAATCAAGAAATGGGAGAAGCATTCATTTCATCGACCCAAACACAATAAGAATTAACAGGAAAAATAAAAGTTTTTTTTTTTCAAACTACGCTTTTATTATGTTTTATCATAACATCTCTTCAAGCCGGCGTTGCTATTTCAGTATATTCAAGCTGGTGTCAACAATTTATAAAATTAATTGTTTGGTCTAACAATCAATTCGCATAAAATCACCCCTCCGCAAATCAGCAACCAAGTTGCGGACTTGTGGAGGGACGAGTGAAATGAATTTGCGTTAAATTTTCGGTATCTGCACAATCGTAACCGCGAGTCAAATCGCAACTTGAATTTATTTTTTAAAGACTGATATATACCCCAACCTATTTGGTTACAGGGGGCAGTTGGTTTCCCCCCGGCCGGATACAGGAATCGCAACAATTCAATTTGCGGATTCAGTTATCGCACGATTGTGCAGATACCGAAGATTAACCAAATTTTCCCTTTAACATGCATTGTCATTAACCCAATGTGTGTCAAGTTTCAGTTCTCTAGCTATTCGGGAAGTTGGTTTAATATTGATTGCAAGATTTGACCTGGA
>JAHWFO010074531.1:338618-385208 GCA_023313115.1 Rhysida immarginata | reverse complement strand
GGCACTTGCTGAATGAAGTGGATGATTGTGACGGAACTTGATGTGTACGGAGCAAGGAAATTTTCTGTTGACTGGTACGGTGGCCCTAAAAGAAATTTCGTGCAATTAAATTTAAAGATAGGGGCAAGCGAGGCAAAGAAATTTGAAATTCTTCACACTTACCTAGAGTTCTTTTTCAAAGGATGAACACGATGAACTGCTATTACTACTGTAGCCACACAATTCGTGTTCTTGCTCTTATTCTTCCCCACCTTCGTCCACCTCGTGTTATGCTGGCATCGGCGAAACAGTTTGCATAGCAATTTTTTCCCAGTGCATTTTGTAGTCCTTTCTGTTCGCAAAGTTGTGTTCGTCAGTTCTGGAAACTTTTGTAGCCATTTCAAAGCTTCATCTTCATCACAAATATTACAATGTACTTTGACATCATATCCATCATCGCTCTTTTCTATTATGTTATATTCATAATCGCATGGAAGCGAAAATGCTATAGTATCCACTGGCATGATTTTCATTTCACCCGCTCGCCCGGCACGCCAAGGTCAAAATGTTTATTGACCTTGGGTACGCACGTGACGGGTGCGCCATCATACGACATAATCGCGAAACTGCCTCCAACTCTGCGTGGATAGCAAACATGCGCGCGGGAATTGGACGAGAGGGGAAGGAGCAGTGAACTTGAGAGGATAGGTTGGAAAAAGGCTGAGGAAGGTGGACTGCGAACGAATGCGAGTACTTCAGCAAGAAGGCGTAAATTTATGGAGGAAAAGACGACTCGAGAGAAGGACAACGAGTCAGAGGTAGATTCGAAAAGAATTGAGGAAAACGAAAACCTCGGGTTAGCGCAGGCGTTTGAAAATTCCTGTGACGAGCTTCAGGTCAGTAACGATTTTATTTCGTATAAATCTCCTAAAGGACCAACGAGTTCGCAAAAAGGATCTTTACAATTAAAAGCAAATAATCATAGTCAAGAAACTGTGACTGTAATTAACCAAAAGAATTTATCGCTAATAGAAGTGTCTCTCTCCCCTCCAATATGCCAATGTGTAACATTGTGTGAATTGAATTCCTTCCTTGAAACTGTGTTAGAAGTTAACCTTACCTGGTCGGTAATAATTATAAGTTGAAGCGTTGAAAATTAATCGTTTTTCAAGCTATTGCTTATTGAAAGCCTGAAATTAATTTTTATTTATACCGCATCTTTTTATGTTGGATGGCGTTTGCCTAGCTATAATCAATTATTGGATAATTGCTTTATTGGTTATAATTAGAAAAGGGAATTTTATTGCTTATTGATATTTCCAAATTATTTATTGCCCAGATAATTCATTGCATAATTGTATTCCTATCGGATTAAGGATAAATGTCATTATGGCTATCATTAATTGGATCATTTCTTTATTTTTCTTTTTGGTCCACATATGCTGATGAAGTTAATCGCCTACTTCTGAAAGAAGAGGAATATATCCAGTAATCTGCTTTCGACTTCGGAGCAGAAGACATACGAAGTTATCTCCACAGGATAGGAGATTGTCCAACCTGCAAGTCATCTTATTCTAGCAACAAGATTCTGGCAGTTGCGGAAGAGGTGTTATTTATTCATGTAGACATTCCACTGCGTAATGTATTACTTTAATAAGCCAGGAAATTATACCGGCCTTATTTGTTAACTTTAAATATTTCAATGTAACTAAAGAAATTTATTTATACGGAACAGCTTTCCGAGAATTATAGAATAAATTTTTATTAACTTAAAAATTTTGTTCTACCTCTAATCTACCTCCATACTTCACGTCACTTCTCACAGTTATCTTAATTTAACCGTAACATTTAACTATTGGTGATATCGTGAAGAAACCACAGGCATCGGACTGCGAACGATCGCCAAAACTCATTGAATGCGAACGACGGGTAAGGAAGTAACCACAAGAAACCACTCCAGATCATCAACAAGGAGTTCCAACAGGAATCAGTGTGCATTATAGTATTATGCTGAAGGACTACATGCACTCGGCATTCACGGATGTGTAGCCGCATTCAAGTCAAGCATCTTGCTAAACAACAAGGCTACCAGACTCCATAGTGTTTGAAACTCCGGCGTTGTTTTTCCATACTGTCGAAGAGTGGAAAAACATTTTGTGCATTGAAGAATGACGCTACACTCCCTTCCAATCAGATGGACGTGTTTAGGTATGGCGAGTGCCAGTGGGGCACCTTTTACATTATTGCCTCATGTCAACCATGAAGTTTGATGGTATTTTTTGTGGCATTGTTTGGGAGCTTGTATGTGGTTGACGGCAATTTGAACTCTGAAGCCTACAAAGACATTTTGGGCAATCGGGTGCATTTTACGTTATGGAAATTTTTTGGTATCGAGAATGGTTACTTTCAGGACAATAATGCACTGTGTCACTGGATTCCGTCAACGTGAGCGAATCTTAAAGGATGACAGCGCTGGTGACATAAATTCAAGACGTCATGTTGACGGGGTCATCCCGAAGAGATCACGTAGTCGGGGAGAAGAGAAGAGAGAGAAACGAGTATGGAGGTGGACACGACGTGAAGCCCGACCGTGATTCCACGAACGAGAGAAATAGGCCGAAAGCACCATTTCGGGATAAAAATGTGCACTGCAAAGTCTACTCGTCGAGGGGAAACTGAAATACGGCGACGAGCAAATTAAACGCCGAAGGCAGTAATATTTGGAAAAATGCGACGACGGCCGGCGAGCAGCGCGACCAACGAAGTCGACAGCATCTTAACAAGCGTGAGAGGGAGTGAGACGAGCCTCCACGGATGCAAAAAGGTTGGTTAGAAGAAATTCTATTTTATTCTTCATTGCGAAGACCAACAACGGAATCTTCGACGAGCAGCGGCGAGCTACCTTCATCCCCGTATCTCTCTACGGCAGCAAATGGAACTTTCCCGTTCATGGAATCCGAGTTTTTGTTAGCACGGAGGGTTACAGCCGAAAACGGTAGGATTTTCTTTAGAAACAAAATTCCCCTGTCCGTACGAACGGCTAGCATACAACATCTGACCGTACTCCATTGCCGAGTAAATAATTCTATCATTGAACTGTTCTATGCTGTTTTCCGACATGAGATGGCTGGGCTATTTGAATGTAGCGAGATCCTGGGGGTGTTCCCTTCTCCTTTGCTGAATATAGTTTAGGAGGAACATGAATATTTCCTCATGTTCCGTTACTATTCCTCTAAGCCTTACTCTTTCGTCAATTCATTTCTCTTCAAAGAAAAGATTTCTTGTTAAGAATTCCTCTTTTAACTCGCAATAGCCTTGGAAGCGAGTCTGGCTTAATTCTACCTACGGGAAGAGTGAGCGACCACCGTAGTGACTTTAAATTTCTCCTTTTAAGATTAAGACGCACAGGAACCTTCTCGTCTAGAGAGTTATTTAGAGAGTACCGACGATTCAATCCAAAGCTTTTTTTCTTTTTGGTTCTCATATTGCGAATGATCGCAAGGGATGCTTATTTGTGAAATTGTTTTTTTTTTCATGTCTAGCAAAGTTTCTACGTAGTGCCGTGCTTGTTTTTAGCTTCATAGTCAGCAAGCATCTATAGTCTCCAGAACTGCTTATCAGAAAACTGCCCGTTTGTGACTCAATTTCTCTTTCGTTTTGGTGACATAATTTTCAAGCCAGAAGTGTTCGACGGCTAAGTTATCAAACAGGCCTTTGACTTTTATTTCGAGTGTTCGACGTAGATTATTTTTAAGGAGTTTAATGCTACATAATTGTTCTTCTCACGAATTCACAGTGTTTTTGTGATCGTATTTAGTGTTCTAAACATGGGTTAAATTTAGTGTGCGACCAGTGGGAGCAGTTTGATCCGTTTTATCATCATGTGCGTCCAATTATAGTGCTTCGTAATTATGTGCAATTAAAAGGGAGTGTTCCACTTCTTCGATTTAGTGTTATTTATCTTGTGCTGCAAATTAGTAAGTGCTTATTGCACAGGGCTCATTATATTTGTGTCTTAGTGCATTTTACCCTACATTAAGTAACAAGTGTTTAAAATTCAGAGCGGCGCTTGTGGTTCTGTGTCTGAATAAAGTGTTTTTCGTCGCGCCCACTAGTGCACGCCTGAAGCGAGTGGTGCCTCAATCTAATGCTACTACAAAGTGTTCCAATGTGTTGTGTTAAAGTAGTGCTCGAGTGAAGTATGTTCCGTTTCCGCTACGTACGACACAAGGTCCAGTCATTTCTTCGGAGAGTGCAGCAAGTGTTTTCTGCGCTTCATGACCTACTTAGAGGCAGAAAAGCAAGTTAGCTTTCACCACTTTCTCTACCAGCTAAGCAAGATAGTTGCATCCCCGTCTCGGGAATTTTTCAGCGAGTTCACCGTTATCGTTTCACAAGATTCGTTCGGAATCAGATCTTCCAAGTTTTCGTTCGTTCTCTTTGGGTGTGATTCATCTATCAAGAACAATTATCTTATTCAATTTGCTTCCGCTGTATTAATTTTGTTGCCAGATTACGAGGCCTGTGAGAAAAGTATCCGACCTTCGGCCGGGAAAAAAAAAATTACTCACCTGGAGCATTGGAAACCTAATCACCCTCAAAGTAGTCTCCTTGGGACTCCACACACTGCTCTCAGCGGTGCCGCCATTGTTGGAAGCATTCCTGGAAAGCGTCTTTCGGAATGGAGTTTAGCTCGGCTGTCGTTGCAGCCATAATGTCCTCTCTTGTCTGAAATCGCGTTCCTTTCAATGGCCTCTTGAGTTTGGGGAACAGCCAAAAGTCGCAGGGGAGAGTAAGGACCCTGTTGTACCACGGGAGTCTGGTTTTTCGCCAAAAAAGTCTGAATCAAGTTTGGTTTTTGAGGCGCCAATTGCCTGTTGACCACAACTGCGGTCTCTTGCGCCGCATTGCATTACGTATGCGACGAAGACATCCCTGTAGTACTCTTTGGTGATTGTTTGACCCTGTGGTGCGTACTCGTGGTGTACCACACCGCGAGAGTCAAAGAAAGCAGTCAGCATCACTTTCACATTGCTGCGCACTTGGCGGGCCTTCTTTGGTCTTGGTGACGAGGAATGCTTCCACTGTGACGACTGATGGTATCCACCTGGCTGTCGCCCAGTTGCTGGCAAAATTTGATGCAGTAACGCTGCTCCAGTCGTTCCGTCATTTTAGTTCAAATCAAAAACCGACGAGAGCACAACACACTACCTCCCTCTAATGCTGATTGCCAGCAACTAGCGCTATTGAGAGGCGGGAAAAAATTCACGCATACGCACAAAGGTTCAAGGTCGGCTCATGCAAGCGCGCGCGATCCAAATCCATCAGTTTTTCGCAAAAAAGAATTAGGTCGGATACTTTTCTCACAGGCCTCGTAAAATTTAACGTTATTTATTTTCTCACGTTCTGTCTCTTATCTCAGTCTGCTTTATCCACGTGACACTATGACATGTTTCAGCTTATGTCAGTCAGTAATACACAGTTATGAATCTTAATCGCCTTCCATGACTAGTACAGAGCCCTGACTTTAACCCAGTCGAACATTTATGGGACGAGTTGAAGCGCCGAGTGAGGACCAGGTAACAAGGTCCAAAACCCGCTGTTGACATGGCTATGTTCTTGCATCAAGAATGGATCCAAATAACGAATTAATAATCAGTACCTTCTGGAAAATTTGCCCAGAAGGGTGGCTGGCGTTATTTCAGCACGCGGGACGCCCAAGAAGATATTACATAAAATAAAAGATCACTCTTCCGGATCGGATGAGGATTATACACAGTTTTATGGGTGGTAGAGGACCTTATTTTGAATATATTTTGTCAATAAACTGGGGATCATAAATGAATCCTTGATACATAAAACTGTCAAACGTCATACATAATAGCTTAAGGAGGTTTTCTTGACTATCCGAAGAATCATGTGGTTCCAAACGACGGAGCACCAGCCCATTTCAGTACACTTGCATGACCTCACTTAGACAATAAGTTCCCTCATCGATGAGGCCACCTCGATCGCCGGACCTGAACCCTTTAGATTTCTACTTCTGGAGACATCTGAAGAATGTGGTGTAGGATACTCTTGTAGATTCGGATGAGGAGCTGGTAGCGCAAATTATGTCTGCAAGTGACCATGTAAGACACACTTCAGGGATTTATGGCCGTGTCAGAAATTCATTGACAAGACGCTGTGAGGCATGCATTGCTCCTCAAGGTCAACAGTTTGAACACTTTTGTAATTTTATAAACATGTAGTATTTTGTTATTAAAAACGTTGTGATCATCAGTAGTAAGTTTTCTAATTTCTCCGTAATATGGAAATACATTAACGAGACAATATTATGAGGAAGTCTCAGATAGCCGTTGTATTTATGATGTTTAAAGTATCAATTATGACGTGTAAATTATCCAAAAATGAACTGATACAACACCCGTTCATCATATGATATTACGTGTTGTCAAAAGGAAACGCATTATTGAAGCATACAAAGTTAGTGGCTATCATAACATCTTTAACGAGGCCAAGGGGTACTGATACCAACCTTATGAAGGTATTGTTTCATTCCATTTTTGGTCGATTTACACGTCAGAAAGTTAGAAAAACAGGTCCTAAACGATTTCAAGTACTTTCCAATCGTGTGGCACGGATTTAGAATAAACGTTAAAATGCTTTTATAATAGAGAGATAGACTATGGAGGCAGCTATGCTTGCAGTAAAGATGATGTACCAAAGACTTTCACTGTAAGAACGGCATGAAAGTTCTATATCTAGAGATAAATGTCGGCTTCGTGATAAGAATGTCTAAAGTAATTATATTATCAATCAATATAGACACCCACCTTTAAAGGCATTATTCAATACAAGTATGGTATGTTAGCATGTGAAATATGCATTACTATAAAAAATTTCTTAAATAATATTATTTATTCTAATCTAATGTATCAGAATTTTCATCTGTTTTTGCACCACATGAATTCTAGAATGTTTTTGGGGGGTTAAGACTGTCTTCTAATTGCTCAGTAAGTTTGTCTTTAAATAAATTAATTTAATTGTTCTTACTTAAGACTGCTGATTGTGTTCACCTTCTCTCGAGCATTTTCAGCTCTTTATTGCTCGACTCCCCTGGCAATCTAACTCCGCTTCGCTCGTCGTTTGTCTCACCTGCTGGTGTTGACGGCGCTTTCTCTAACTGGCTCATTGAGGTTGAATCTCGCTCCCTTAGGTGAGTTCGAAAGAATTCGTCATTCCTGATAAATATCGAGGCAGACTACCCCCAGTCTCTCTCTCTCTCTGCCTGTATTAGTGGTTATCTACCATGGATAACCAAACAACAACACATTAAAAAAACATTTCATTTTTTAATTCATACTCTCAACTGTTTTTCTGACTCCCTCCGCGCCGCCTTCGGTTTTTGTAAGTCATCGCTCCCTCGTCTTGTTAAATGCCAGTGTCTGCCTTAAATGTTTTCTTTACACTCTCTGTTTGTGTTTCAGCTAAACCATTTCTACGCCAGGGTAAGGCGAATCTCTAGTTCTACCTTCTATTATTATTATGCTCGAAGAGTTCTCCATAATTACTTCATTATTAATACTCCTACAAGTCTGCTTAGACGATATTCAGTTCGTTATGTTAGTAGTAGAAGGATCATCAAATTTATTTTCAAAAGAATACAAATTAATCTTTTATTTAAAAGTATGAATTATTTTTTAATATAAAGTAAGAAATCCAGTAAGCATGTAACATATTTTTAGCATAGCAAAGCAATGTTGAGGGTTAAATAAATACTCGAATTATTGAAACTACTTTTTATTTATTATTATTATAACATTTTATTAAAGTTGACTCTTCTTTTGGGCCATATCTTTTAAATCAATTTTTCGCCTACTTCCCGTAATTCAAACGGCGCCAAATTTGGCTCACTTGTTCACAATTGACAATTTATGTCTGCAGATCGGATCTTGGTCCCTGTAGTATTTTACTGTTAGTGATGAGTGTGATTTCACGACCTGTGATTTTTTCACTCATAGTGAAATCACAGGTAATCACTGCTACTCTCGAACATTCGAAACCGTTAAGGGTCGTCAACAAATTACGTCATCCATCCAATGGGGAGGGAGGTATGGAATGCTGACGGAGAATGACGAGGGGGGGGGGGTTGGGGGGGCTTTGCCCAAAATGACAGTAATCACTAATCAATTTTAACTAATTTAAATACATAAATAAATGTAAATTTACAATTAACTTGAGGAAAATGTTCAGACGCAACCACTCCAATTTCAAACGGGAAGTGCAGGGAATTAATTACATGAGTAGACGAGACGGTTTTGCCACAGATGAAAGAGATATCTTTCATTTGTGGTTTTACTCAAAAAACACCTCTGTAATACAGTAATTAAAGATTTGGAGATGTGGGCTACCTCTCCATGGATTAAAGATGTGAATTTCAATAAATGGAATTTTTTCCCCTTAGGGTGGCATTATTTTTATTTATTATCTCGATACCTCTTGTTTAATTGTCATTTTCCCAATGTATAAATTAAGTTTAAACGGAACTTTATACACATATTTGGATGATTTTTTTTCTTGGTACATACTGAAGAACCGCTTAGTAGCCATGTTACAGATTATTATATAAATTCTGACATAGAAATAATTATGAGACACTGTAAAAAACAAAACCTAAACCTTAATTTAATGAAAACACAAATTCAAACATTACGCTGAAGGCAAAGCATTTGACTTGTGAATGGCACATCATTCCAAGTCGATTAATATATTTTATGCCATATTTTAGCATTGAAAGTTCCAATGAGCCATAATGGTTCCACTATACCAGGTTACTTTGAACCAATTACGACTATCATTTATTTTACATTATATTCATTCATAGTACACCATTCCAAGTCGTTTGATATATTACATGCCATATCTTATCTTTGAAAATTTTTGAGAGCGTCAAATGGGTACCATTAGAGCACGTGCCATTGTATCAATTACAACCATTTTGTAAATAATTCAAAACACTGATAGCATAAAGCACCTTTCGGTACTTAATAATTGACACTAGAGGGTAAGGGAGAGTGGGGGTAACAGGAACACTCTTTTAATTTTATTATGTAAATTAATTTGTTTCTTTGATTTAAATTTTATGAATTTTTGTCTATTTATTTTCTGATTTGAAAACTGCATTTTCTATCTTGAAAAAGATTGCATTTGAAAAGATTATTTTTTCATCTGAAAAGATTATTTTTTCAATTGAAAACTACATTTTACCAATTGCAAAAAGCTGTAAAAACATAGTAAGAGCACATAAAAGCTCCTGATAAAAGTATTTCATTTGCATCTACAATCGCTATACAATGTGATATCTTTATCCAGTGGCGTATCCAGATAGGAGCGAGGTGGGAGTCCGCCGTGATAACAAATCTCGGTGGTCACGGCTAAATTAACACCTTCAAGGACAGATGACACCTTCATCTATTCTTGACACGTTTTATAGGGCTTTTTCACTACGCGTCATCATGACGTCAATGCCGCCATGCTGGATCACAAAAAAGTCGTTACTCTCTAATTTCGCTTTTCCCAATCATCGCATTCACTCAAGAAATCGGATAAGTATTGTTGTTTGGAAGATTCGTATAATACGCTGACCTTGCCATAGCGAATAGCGTGCGAAAGCGTTTTTGTTATCCAACATGGCTAACCTGCTAAACAATGATCCAAACCCACAGTGCATTATACGGTCACGTGCTGTAAAAGCTCTATTCAAATTCTAGGATAATACTGTAATATCAGAGATTAAGATATACACTGTATTTTTTAATCTCTGGTAATATTCACTATAAACATTTGTTTACTCGGAAGGATATACAACTATCTTTATCATCCATATAAAGTGTGTTTCTAAATAGGACAAGAAGTCAGGCAACCGAAATCCCCTGGACCGATAGGATTTTAAAGCATTCGAGAACGAAAAGGAAAGCATTTGATTTCTAAAGAAGCCTTTCGTTGTTAAGAATTAGATAATTAGATGAAGTTGCTAAGGATGCCTCTGGTATCTAAGCAAGGCGTACTTCTAAGGGAAATGTATAGTTCAAACGGAATAAAAATACCTGAAATTTTAAATGGAGAAGGTAGAAATTCTCTGTAGATTAAAACATATACGAATCCTTTAATTTGTAAGTATTCCTATTTAATGAAATAAGCGTTAATTGTTGAGGCGTTCTGTGTAAGGGTCAATTCTTTCTTCATAAACTATTGCCAACGCTTTTCTACGTAAGCATGTACCATTGAAGGAATGATTAGCTACAAGCTATTGTTAAAATTTGCCTAACAAAAACAAACTATTGATAATATAAAGCGTAAATACTTACATGCCATATCTTAGCAATGAAAGTTTCCGAAGGTTTCATAATGGTATCATTAAAACACGAATCATGGAACCAATTTCGATTATCATTAATTTTACGTTATATTCCCTTATGAAGTTGTTTGATATATTACACGCCATATTTTAGCATTGACAGTTCCAATGAACCATAATGGTTCCAGGAAACAAAGTGCCTTAGAACCTATTTCGACTATCATTAATTTTACTTTATATTGATTCATGGCACATGATTCCAAGCCGTTTGATATATTACATGCCATATTTTAGCATTGACAGTTCCAATGAACAAAAATGGTTCCACGAAACAAGGTGCCTTAGAACCAATTTCGACTATCATTAATTTTACGTTATATTCATTCACGGCACATCATTCCAAGTTGTTTGATATATTACATTCCATATTTTAGCTTTGAAAGTTATAATGTACCATAATGGTTACACTAAACCAGCTTCCTTGGAACCAATTTCGACTATCATTAATTTTACGGTATATTCATTCATGGTACATCATTCCAAGTCGTTTGATATATTACATGCCATATTTTAGCATTGACAGTTCCAATGAACCATAATTGTTCCACGAAACCAGGTGCCTTTGAACCAATTTCGACTATCATTAATTTTACGGTATATTCATTCATGACACATCATCCCAAGTCGTTTGATATATTACATGCCATATTTTAGCATTTACAACTTTTTGCAATTGATAAAATGTAGTTTGCAATTGGTAAAAAGTAATTTTCAAATGAAAAAATGTAGTAAAACGATTATTTTTTCAATTGCAAACTACATTTTACCAATTCCAAAAAGCTGTAAATTCAAAAAATGAATCAAACGTTTCAGTGACAAAAATTCTCGTGTGCACAGCTCATGGGCACATGTTTCATTGTTTGAATTATTTCGTTTGTTTTAATTAATTCGTTAAAAGTTCCTCGACCCTTTTACTTATTCATTCTACTCCACCTATTAAAATACACTGCGCCACTTGTTCAGAGTAAATGACGTTTCCGCTAGGTTTTAAGCAAACGGCGCGTGACGTTTAGACACTTGCAATTTGAGTTTTGAACATTTTGCATAAGGAACTTTAACTTTGTTATCATGCAAAGGACCACGCTAGGTACTTATTGTCCTTCCATTTAGAAACGCCCTGTATGTTTGTATATTCGTACATTAGATATACAGTGATCAAACACGAAACTATAATATATAGGGGACCAAATTTGGGTAAAATCAAACGGGTAGAACTTAGTCAAATGTAAATATTATCAATAATTTTAATTGATTTAATTAAATATCCCAAGAAGAAAACCGGGACAATGCCGCAAAACAGAGACGTCACCCTGTATGTACTAGTAACAAGAAATTTTGCCAATACAATCGCTTAAAATGATTAAATTATACAATAATAAAATTTATCAATATAATTAACAACAGGGGCTTAGCCAATACGGTGGTGGGGGTGGTATGCTAAGGAACTGTAGTACAAGCACCCTTTATATCTAAAGCGTGCTGGTAGATAGAGCTTCTTGATATATGGCTCTGCTCGTGAAAATATTATTAAATAACTAATAAAGGCTCATAATTTTTCCGAGAATTAAAGTATTTAATTTTCAAAATTTGAATAAACAAACTTTGAATAAACTTTGAATAAACTTCCATTAAAGGTAAAACAAATTTCTTAGAAGGTGGAGGGTGGGTAAGTTCGCAAGTAAACAACTGATTTATTTTTTAAAGGTGAGTGAATTAATCACGATAATTAAAGTTAATAAAAACAAATTAATATAGATTTATTTTATCCCATCAAGGCATCTTTATAGATTATATACTCTCTAAGAAACCCATCAAAGAATGTCTACTTCGCCGACACATTCACTTTAACGATTGTTAGTGAATCCTCATCAATGTGTCTAAATCGCAGGAAGAAACAAGTCGTGATTTCACGTTCACTGATAAAAATCACTGATAACAAAACGTAGCAGTCACAGTTAAACCTGTGAACTTAAAATCACGACTTAGCTTATCTCTATTTATTGTGCATTCAGGAAACAAGGTGATCGCGTAGACGGTCTGGTCCGCATTGCGAGTTCATGGAGAATATAGGGATTTCTTTGTGTGTTTTTTCTTTATTGTATTTTTTCCTTGTTTTTCTGTCGATTTGCGACTTTTTTTTTAATTTAATCATGAACTTTTCGTATGTATTTATTTATTACAATCTATATATACATTCTTAACTCTGCAAAGAGCCTGGTTGCCGTAGCCAACGAGAAAGACTTTCTCGTTAGTCTCGCTGGTTGCTAAGCAACGAAATCTGAATGACAAAATCCATAATCAGACATGACGTCATGCGTAGAAATTGGTTGAAATGGGGATCAAGATCCGATCTGCAGAGTGTAGTCCAGTATAAACATGTTCAAAATATCGAACTCTTAAAAGGATAAAACTTCTTTTTATTTAATTAAAAAAACGACCTGTTCAGGTTTTCTTCCTTTAATTAAAAATTGCTGGGCAGGGGACAAGACAACTCTTCAATGGCGTTTTGATCGTGTAGATGGAAATACGCGTATATTGGCATGAATAATTGCCTTCAAAAACAAGTAGATTTTGCAAGAAGAAAGACTAAAAAGCGTAAGTTAAAATAAATTAAAATAAAGTAAAATATTGTAGAGTAAAAAAAGAACTAGTTAAAAACAACGTTTTTATGCTTAAAATTAGTTAAGGCATCGTTATCGAACGATATAAGGGTTGAGCATCAAAATGTTACGAGCAGTAGCGAGAGGATTCGCTATACTTCAAATAGAGTTCTTTAAATTCTGACGTCAAACAGTCAAACTCTGACGTCACAAATTGCTCCACGTAATCAAAACTCCAAAGACATGAAAGGAAGTCATTTGGGGAAACCTCAAAAAACACATGTTTGCCCACCCTAGAGGATTCGCTATAGTTTTTGCACCGTCCTCTGTACAAAATGTTAAGCCTCTAGGATAATCCTTTCAAAAGTTATTGCATGTGATATACACACATACAGAGTACATACATACATCTGTACCGTCGTTAATAGGGTTTTAGTTGATGCTAAAACCCTAAAAATGCACTCAAAATTAGAAAATAATTTTACTTTGCTTAATATTTTTTGTGAAAAAAAATAACAAGAATGATTTTACCGCCAAAGCGGATAAAGTGAGCACATTTTCGTGTTATAGCATCATACATGTATACATGTATATAGAATTAACCAACATTTTAAAAAACTTTGGAGAAAATATATAAACATGAAAACAAAATTGTAACTTACTATTTAAGTAAACAAATGTATAGAAAGAATTTAAACGAATAAACTTGGAAGAACTAAAAAGTTAAATGGAGAGTGAAGTTATTCTTTATATATTTGAACAAACAAAAGCTTGTAATTTGTAGGCATTCCCACATAATGTTAAACGAAGTGAGCCTCAATTGCTGAACATTATGTCTAAGCATCTATTATTTTTTCATATTCAATTACTAAAGTTTTTCTATGTTACCGTCTACTATTGAAGCAAGCGATTAACTACTACTAATTAGCAATATGTGTCACAGTATTTAGTTTTAGATACTATTAATCTTAACAGCATAATGCTCTTGATACAAATAAGTTATAGATAACAATAGGTCTAACAACTCGTAAGGAGTTGGTTGATATATTACACGCCATATCTTAGCACTGAAAATTTCCAAAGGCAACATACACTACCCTATCAAAGGCCATGGGACAACCCTGATTTGCATGAAAATGGACATTCCTTTGAAATTTGACTTTTGGCATTCTTCCCAGCACTACATAACAAAAAGTATGCTATTATGAGATGATGCATGCGTGAATGCTGTAAGAATGTCTCAAAGAAAACAGCTTTCAGACTTCCAAAGAGGTACAATTGTTGGGTGCCATCTGGCGGGCAAAACTGTTAGAGAGATGTCAACCCTCGTAAACATCCCGAAATCGACCGTTCACAACGTCTTCCGGGCATGGAAAGAGAAAGGCACCACAAGTATTCCGCCAGAGACCAAAGGGCTCTTCGTAAAGCGGTCACTGCAAACCATTACACATCGATTGATGGACTGACAAGATCGTTGTGAGCACCCTGACTGTTCGCAGGGAAAGGCATGCAATGGGTTTTTATGGGAGAGCGGCAGCTCACAAACCTCACATCAGCACCAGCAACGCAGCGAGAAGATTACAATGGTGCAAAGAGCGACGACATTGGATTCTGGAGCAATGGCGAATGGTTGAATGGAGTGATCAGTCCCGATATACCATCTGGGATTCGCATGGAGGGGTTTGGGTATGGCGAAGGCCCGGCGAAAGCTATCTGCCACGCTGTATTGTGCCCACGATGAAGTTCGGCGGAAGGTCGGTGCTGGTGTGGGGGTGCTTTTCTTGGTATGGGTTGGGTGCAATCATTTCTGTGGACGGACATCAAAACGCAGAGCGTTACCAAGACATTCTGGACAAGACAGCACTCCCATCTCTCTGGCAGCACTTTGGCAATGGCCCTTTTCTGTTTCAGCACGATAACGCACCTTGCCAGAAAGCAACGGCTTTAGGCACATGGTTTGATAAAAAAAGGGGTTCGAGAACTTGACTGATCTTCACAGAGCCCTGATCTGAATCTCATCGAACGTATTGGAACGATGATTGCGCGCATGTGCGGAACGCCCGAAATCCGTGACCGAACTGTCCAAGACACTTATGGCAGAATGGCGAAAATTACCTGTCGAAAAGTATCAAAAACTTGTGGACAGTATGCCCCAGAGAGAAGAATCTGTGATAGCAGCAAAAGGTGGACCAACAAGATAATAAAATATGTAATTTATATTAGGGTAATTTATAACACCATTAAAAATGTACTACTAAACGATTCCGACTACCATTAATTGCTCGTTATTTTCACTCATGACGCATTGTTACGAGTTGTTTGATATATCAGTTTGTTGCAAAAGTTTCTTCCGGTTCTAGAACCCGTGCCCAAGAAGGGCTCATTTTCCGAGGGGGGTGTTCATATGTTTTCAAACAAATTACTGCATTCGATTTCTGAATATCTTTGCTATATTACATCCAAGAATCAACTTTCTGACTATACATCTGTGAGTGCCATCAACGGTCTGAAATGGGCCTTTCGCGCGAGCATATTCGAGCAATAATCTTCTACGAGTATTCTGGAAAGATCAGTGCTGCGCAATGTCACCGAAACATTTGCCAACGTTTAGGTGATACTGTTAGTTTACGTACAATAGAAGAATGGTATCGCCGGTTCAGACGCGGAGATAGCACTCTTCAAGATGCACCTCTCTGGTCGGCCAATCATGATTTCAGATGATGATCTACTCCAAGCAATTGATGAAGATCACAATGTAAAAACGAGGGAACTCGCAGAACAGTTCAAGGTTCACTTTTCAACCATTGTTCAATCGTTTTTGTGTTGGAATAAAAATCCGGAAAAAACTTTTGCAACAACCTGATATTACTTGTCATATCTTAGCATTAAAAGTTCAAGCGGTACCATATGGTACCATTAGAGCACGTGCTGCTAAACCAATTCCCACTATCATTATTTACTCGTTATATTCACTCATAACACATTGTTACAAGTTGTTTGATATATTATATGCCATATCTCAGCATTGAAAGTTCCAATGGTAACATATTGTTAGCACTTTTTCGTAGAAAAGTGCTTATGTGATCGGTTTGTCCAGCTGTCAGTCCGTCCGACCGTCTGTCTGGCTGTGGTCAAAAACCCTCACCGGAGAGAGAATGATGAACTAATTTCTTACTGAGCTAAAAGTCTTTTTCTCGGTGAGGACAGTTAGACTAACAGATTAGGCATAGCAGTATTAACTGGCGTTTCTGACCGCGTTAAAATGACGTCACAGTTTTCTCACCGGGATTTCTGACCGACCAAACGCTAAATCTTCTCACCAGTGAGAGTTTTTGGCCTTAGCCTCTGTAGACACAATTCCAACAATGCATTACGTTGCAATAGAGAGAGTGCATGTATTGAATTGCTGGAAGACACGAATTAACCTTGCATTGCAGAAAACGCGTATTGACGTGACCACCAAGAGAGAAGGCCTCTGCGATGAAACGTAATACATTGTTACATCATCATAGATAGTGCATTGTTATACGTATTTCAACCAATAATAAGCCCTGAATTAGCACTATTTATGATGATGTAACAATTTATTAAATTTCAATGCGGAGGTCTTCTCTCTCGGTGGTAACGGTACCGAGCACAACAGTTCGGCTGTAGCTTACTATGGGCATGCCCATCTGCACTATTTAGTTTGGTTTTGATTGGTACACTACGGTCGGAATTACGGGGGTGGGATTCAGGGAGGGAACATATCTGTGTGCTATTTAGGTACGTAAAGGCATGAAATTCGGTATGCAGATTCCTCTAGGCAAGATCTACATTACTATGAAGTTTAAGCCCAATTGTTCCAGGGGGGGGTCACTTGGTCCTTAGAACTATGGTAACATATGGCATGTTATATATAATACGTTCGGAAATGATGAAAAAGGAAAGAAGATACGAGGTTTTTTACATTTTATACATATTACGTTTGAGAAAATCAATTTTCTTGATTACAAAACTGGGCAGAGGTAAAAAGTGCAGATAAAGGGGTAAAAATAGATGACCGCAGAATCTGCCACTTGCCTTCCTCTACTCGGGGGAGGGGGGGGGGGGGTAATTCTTTTTAATAAATGTATAAATGTATTTCTGCTTCACTGCTAAAGCTCCTCCTTGGAATATTTTATCATTTATTACGATAACTTGAAAACGAAATAACTTTTTCACACTGTTTTCACCAATCCATTAATATGGGTCAGAGCACGAACAAGTTCGAACGTGAGATAGCCGGAATAGGTACGAGCTCTAATGGAACGTGCTCTAATGATACCATTAAGTAACCCTCTTAAAAATTTCCTATAACCAGATATCGCATGTAATATATCAAACAAATCGTCACGATGTCTCATGAACAAATATATAAGAATAACTGTGATAGCAGATATTGGTCTAGCGGCACGAGCACGTGTAAAGATTTCTCATGAATGAATATAAAGCGTAAATAATGAGTGGGAATTGTTTAGTAGTACGTGTTTAACTGGTAATAAATGGTACCATTGGAACATTCAATGCTAAGATATGGCATGTAATATATTAAAAATTCGTTACGACGTGTTATGATTGAATATAACGCGTACATAATGATAGTGGGAACTGGCTTAGTAGCACGTGCCCTAATGGTACTATATGGTACCGTTGGAAACTTTTAATGCTAAGATATGGTATGCAATATATCAAACAACTCGTATAAACATTTCATGAGTGAATATAACGAGTAAAATAATGATAGAGGGAATTGGTTTATAGCACGTGCCCTAATGGCACCATATGGTACCATATGTACTACTGGAACTTTCAATGCTAAGATATGGCAAGTGATATATCAAACAACCTGTAACAACGTGTCATGAGTGAATATAACGAGTAATTAATGGTAGTCGGAATTGTTTAATAGTAAATGTTTTAATCGTGCTATATCTTACCTTTGGTAACTTTCTGTGCTAAGATATGGCGTGTAATATACTAACCAACTCTTTACGAGTTGTTAGACCCTACTGTTATTCATAGCTTATTTGTATCAAGAGTATATTGCTGTTAGTCTTAATAACATCTAAAACTAAATGTTGTGAGACATATTGCTAATTAGTAGTAGTTAATCGCTTGCTTCAATAGTATATGGTAACATAGAAACACTTTAGCAATTGATTATGGAAAAATAATATATGCTTACACATAACGCTTCAGCAATTGAGGCTCACTTCGTTTAATATTATGTGGAATGCCTACAAATTAAAGAACTTTTATTTGTTCAAATATATAAAGAATAACTTCACTCTCCATTTAGCCTTTCAGTTCTTCAAGTTTATTTGTTTAAATTCTCTCCAGATATTTGTTTACTTAAATAGTAATTTACAATTTAGCTTTCATATTTTTATATTTTCTCTAAGGTGTTTTAAAATGTTGTTTAATTCTATATATCCATGTATGATATTATAACATGAAAATGTGCTCCATTTATCCGCTTTGTTGGTAAAATCATTCTTGTATCATATGGTATCATTAATGCACGTGCTAATTAACCATTTCCCACAATCATTATTTAGTCGTTATATTTATTCATGACACGTTGTTACGAATTGTTTGATATATTAACTGGCATATCTTAACATTGAAAGTTCTAATGGTACCATATTTATCAAATGGTACCATTACGGCACGTGCTTCTTAACCAATTCCCACTATCATTATTTATTTACTCATTATATACACTCAGGACACTTTGTTACAAGTTGTTTGATATATTGCGTGCTATATCTTAGAATTGAAAGTGCCAAATGTACGATTTAGCACCATTAAAAAACGTACTCCTAAACAATTCATACTAACATTGTTTACGCGTTATATTCATTCATCAGAATCCTTACACGTACACTTGCCACTAGAACAATATCTGCTATCACTAGTTACTCTTATATATTCGTTCATGAGACGTGACGATTTGTTTGATATATTACATGCCATATCTGGCTATAGGAAATTTTTAAAGAGGTATCATAATGGTACCATTAGATTACGTGCCATTAGAACCTATTCCGGCTACCTGATGGATTTGTGAAAACAGAGTGTAAAAAAGTTAATTCGTTTTCAAGTTATCGTAATAAATAATAAGCTCCCTACGAATAATAAAGATTTAGAGACAGTTCTGCCCTTTCAATAATCGTCAATCACGTGCATCCTGCACGCGCACCATCTCATTAACGTGTAGAGCATGCGCAGAGCCGAACCGATATATTCAGTACTCGTTTCCCCAATGCGAGGATAATTCGTGTCTTCCAGCAATTCAATACATGCACTCTATCTATTGCAACGCAATGCATCCTACAGACGGACGGACGGACAGCTGGACAAACCGATCACATAAGCAGTTTTCTACGAAAATGTGCTAAAACGTTGGAGCGCTCAATGAATATACAGAATCGTTTGAAAGCTATAATTAAATATAGTAATTTTTCTTCATATTGCATTCATTAACTGAGAATCATTTAAAAACTTAATATAAATTTAATTAAATCATACTATACAATGAGCGCCCCAACATTTTTATTTTTAATTCAAAAAATATTAAGCAAAGAATAATTATTTTCCACTTTTGAGTGCATTTTTAAAATATAAAACGTTGTTTCTTTAAAGTTCTTGTTTATTTTATTAGGAGCTTTAGCAAAATGCTACTTATAAGAATGCACTCAAAAGTGGAAAAGTGGTCATCTCTACGCTTATCTGGCCGTCCGCCGTTTGCAAGATACCTTGAAAACGGATTACATTTTTCAAATTCTGTTTTCAGAAATGTGACCATCAAGGTCTTAGCTCGGGGGGTATCAACTTTTCATAATTTTTCGTGGACCCCTTCAAGTCAATTTCACGTGCTAAAACAGTGACCAAGATAATGTGTCACGACTATTCTTATGCTGGGCTTGGGTTAATGACCTATACCCTCGCCCACCCGGAGTTTAGCATAAGTCATGCACAGAGAAGGAAGGAAGCGAGTGTTTTAATGGATAACATTTTTAATTTCGTAAAATAGTAAGGGCTTACAATCTGTTAAATAGAATGGATAAAGTTCATGAAATATAAGTGGATGCACAATTGTCTTCTGGCCTCCTGGAGGCAGCACAAATTGGAGTGACCGCTGGTAAGGTGGCCCACGCACAATTGATCCAAGTGGTAGCCTGTCCTCTTCTATCGTAGTAGGTACGCTGTCTCGTCACCGCTGCAACAGAACACGGTGACCCGCTCGGGTTTAGGAGCTTGGGGCTCGTAACTACGGAATGAGAAGAAAAGAGAAAGGCAGTATTAATAATGAATCGATGCCTCCTTCCGCCAAGCTTTCGCTCAGAGGAAGAACAGTTCCCGACGTGACTTTCTTAACACTCCTCTTGTGTAAGGGATTCTTAATTGACCAATAGCTTAATCTAAGGCTTAGGACTACGGGCTTACCCACCGCATCGATGGGGAAAACAAAGCGCGACTCGCGGCAAGAGCTCTTCGCCTGGTCACAGCTTGCTAAAGGCGTCCCTCGAATGACTGTCACTGGATGCGGTCCCAGCCTGCACTTTCGCTCTGGTTCCTCGCTGCTGAAGTCCCTCGACTGAGTCTCGTGTGCGTCCTGGTTGGGCGCGTCTGTAGAATCCAAATTCCCACAACTCGGACCTATCACGTCGGGTGTGGCCAGGGAATGGAAGCTGATGGCGTCCACGTTTCGATCATCCGAATCCTTGGGCACTGGGGGCGTATTCCGATTCAATGAACTTGCTCTCTTTTCGTCCTCGGGGCAGTTGCTTTGGGCGCCTTCAGATTCTGTCTTATCCGTGCTTAGAGAAATACTATTAAGAGTCAAAGAGTTTATGGACTTTAAATCGGTATGCACTACACTAGCCTGAGTCGGTGAAGAAGAGGTATTGTGATGGCACTCCTTTCTCGTGCTGGGCTGACGAGATCCTTCCGGGTGTCGATCCTTACGCCGGCTGCGTTTTCTCTCCGTCCTCTGGGTCGATTCTCCGCGGCTCGAAATTGCTGAGTTCTCCGTGCTCAACGGACCCTTTTACAATTGTCCTTCAGGCTTGTGTGTCCCGTGCTTATGGCCTTCTTGTGGGCGCAATTATTTCTAAGTCCATAATTAGAATTTGTAAAGTCTAATGATTTCCTATGTCCAGCACGTTTACCTTTGTGCCATGAGGAGCCTGGACGTCCGGGGGCCTTTCTTGCTCGGCAATTACTGTCATCAGTGGAGAGAGTGGCGTCCATGTCTCGGGAATTCGGCTGGCTTTCTTCAGCTGTTGGAGCCAAGGCTGTTGTTATTGCCTCAACAGATGCCTAAACTTAGGGTCTTAATGGCAGACATCTGGCGCACATACCGTAAAAGTTCGTGCAGCCCTTAACGGACTGCTACACTTTTAAAACGCCTCAGAATGAGGTCCATCCGCAAATCCGGCGAACCAGTAGAACTCGGTCGGGAAGGTAAAGAGAAAGGAACGGTCCCCTCCGAGCATAAACACTTCGATGTTGCAAATTTACGCTTGAATACCAGAGGACCTAGCCGTAGCCACTCAATCTGAAGAAAGGATCTTAGATGGAACGCTGCCTTTTTCCAGACTGCAGAAGGCGCAGATACTGCTGTTGATGATACCATGTGCCTCATGGATCTCTCCACGCGGGCACACCACACTTCTCTATTTAAAAACATAATAGGCACGCTACGTCCAATTTATATGGTTCGCCGGTAGGACCGTCAAGCAGAAATCGCACAGAACGATATGGAAAGTTTTCCAGGTCATAATACTGCTTGAAGCGATCCCAGATGGACTGAGCGAATGGACACTCATAGAATACGTGTTGGACGGACTCCTCAACATCACACACTAAGCAACCAGCAGACCTCACCACTCTCCACAGGTGTAAACGTTGAAGAGTGATGAATCATTGGTGCAGCAATCTCCACTGGTAGCTGAAAACTGAACGTTCAAACGCAACCGTTTTGATTGCTTTCAAAATGCTCGCCCACGGATAATCTGAGTGAAAACGGAAGATGCCGGTGGTCTCACTCAGACTGGTCTGCTGGAAAAACCAAGAGAGCTTTAAGTGACCCCACTCTTGGGAATCTAATTGTTGCAATCGGGGAATAAATGTCACTAAATCGAGTTGGAAGTTCTTTGTAAAGTCCGTTTGAACGAAGGTCGTAACCACTGGCAATGAAATGGATAACGGTAGCTTATTCACCTTAAAAAAGAAACGCAGGTGAAGAAAAACAAAGTTCGCCCAAATCGGAGGAGGGAGAAGAAACACCCGAATCATAGCAACCATCCTAGCTGCTTGAAGATAAGATCGAAGATTGGGCAATCCAAGTCCCCCTCCCTCAAATGGGGTAAAAAGGTACGCAGAGCGAAGTGGGTGACGGATGTTATTTCCCCACAAACAGTTCACGGTTTCTCTACGCACTTTTTCCAGAAGCCGATGAGATGGCAAGGTGAATAGGCACTTAGTAGTAAGTATAGGCAACACATGCGTTTTTATGAACCTCACCTTGACAAGCATTGAAGTTGAGAAACGAAAATTTTTGCTAAGGGGAGAGACATATTTATCAATTACTTGTTGCCAGTGGCTCGAGTCACTATTCGGTAGAAAAGAAAAAACGTAGTCTAACACTGTCACTTGACCACACCATGTTATTGGAAAATTCTTTAGATCGTCGGCAGCCCATTTTCCAATAGCGATGCCTTTAGATTTGACGAGGTTGAGGGAACTCCCCGTCGAAAACCTAAAGCAATCAAAGGTGACTTTATAGATGTTCAGGGAATATGCGTCAGATGCGAAGAGCACCACATCATCGGCATAGGCCAGCGTCCGGATGTTGACTGACGCTACTGGTAGTTCATATCCCCGAACATCAGGGTGGCGATTTAAATGCTGAAGTAATGGCTGCAAGTAAAAGATGTACAGGAGGGGGGAAAGCGGACACCCCTGCCTAACACCCTTTGACAACACAAAGAAGGACGAAGTGGAGCCATTAATCGCCACACATGATGTGGCCGAAGCGTACAGTGCGGAGATTATCAAAGCAAATTTCTGAAGATGAAGATGATGAAACACTTTGAAGAGAAATTCGTGGTTCACCTTATCAAAGGCCTTTTCCTGGTCAAGACTTAGCATAGCAAGAGTTTGCTGTCGACTTTGCGCTTCTTCCAAAACACATCGGATAGCAATAAGATTATCCGTCATTCGCCGTGATGGTATCGAACAGGATTGTCCCGGGTCAAAAAATTCCTCAGCGAACAATTTAAGTCGTTGTTGGAGAACCCCAGTGAAGACCTTATAATCTGTGTTGAGTAGAGTTATCGGCCTCCACTGGGTCACGAGTTCTGGATTTGGCACTTTGGAAAGCAGAATAATCTTCCCTCTAACAAATTCCGATATGATGGAAGAAGGGTCTTGGATGATGGAATTAAAAACTTTCACCAGGAAAGGCCCAAGAAGTTTCCAGGTCGCAATGTAAAAGGAATATGGGATGCCGTCTAAGCCCGGACTGGACCCACGGCGGCCATCCCGCGACAGAAACTTCTTTACTTCATCTTCAGTGAAGGGATGGGTGATGCACAGGTCAGTATCCTCCGAGAAAGGTCTTAGTGCCTCTATCCACTTGTTCGTGGCGTCGGATGGAACGATTGGGTTATCGAAGAAAAATGCAAAGTGGGAGCGGAAAGCTGATAAGATGTCAGAGTCAGCCTCCACTACCCCACCATCCACTACCAAACGACGGCAATACTTCTTGTTGGCCCGTCGTCTCTCCTCAGCAAACGCGGCTGATGACATATTCCTGACGTCCGCAGCCCAGGTTAGTTTGGCTCTGAGTGCGGCGCCGGCAGCTCTACGGATCATTAGAGCATTGATCTCACTCTTCACCTGGATTATGTCATCAGCAAACTCCTCCTTGGGGAAAGAACAGCGGAGGAGACGCAGGATTTCTTGCAGCATAAGGAGATGACGACGATGACGTCTAGCAGCGTCCAACCCAATCTTCCGAAAAAGCGTTTAATTTTAGTCTTTATTACTAACCACGTCTCTAGCGTAGGAGGCACATTGTGGAGATGTTTTTCCACAAACTGAACGAACATACTCTTGTACTCTTCTTCGTCCAGTAGAGAAACGTTTAAGAACCAATTGCGATGCTGATTACTACCTGCAGATGATGCTGCAAAAGGAGGGTTCCACGACTACATGATGGCATTGTGATCGGAGAATGAGCATGGAATGACCTCCATTTTACCAGGTGTACCAGAAAACGCATTATCAATCAAAAACAGGTCGAGTCTTGATGACACAAAGGGTCCTTGATGGAAAGTGAACCCAGGTTTTTCAGTTTGTGGATGGCGAGTCCAAAGATCGAATAATGCGTTTTGCTGGCACAAACGATGCACATATCCAGACGAAAAGATGTTACAATCGTCTGGACGACAGTTAAAGTCCCCAGCAATCACTACAGGCATATTGTGCACAAAAAGTTGTTAAAGTCATTGAAAAAAGTCCGTTTCTCTACCGCCGCACATGGAGCATACACATTAAGCAATCGGAACTCGATGCCAGATGTAGAAATGTCCGTTGCATTTACCCTGCACTCGTCGTCAAATACACAATTCGTCACCGTAATGGAGGGATTGAATATGATGGTAGCAACCCCTTGCCCATACGGTGACGAGTTTATAAAAACTTGTCCGCATGGATAATGTCTGCGAAGACCGGGAAGATTGTAGCACTGTTGTGAAGGGGCCAACTTCACCTCTTGAAGAAAGAGAATATCCGGTCTGTACAGGGCAATAAAAGTCGACAGAACCGATTGCTTAAAAGAAGAGCCAAGAGAACGCACGTTCAGTGAGATGACCTTCATTGAGGATTTACAATCTCGAAGACTGACCTGTGTTATCCGGAGACTTCAGCCTCTCAGATGTAGAAGGAGGCTCTGAATTCTTCCGTCTTGGAGATCGTGGCCGACTCGAAGAGGAGGAAGAATGGCTGCGCCGATGGTCTTCGCAGCTGTCTCTCTCTCCGTAGAAGAAGAGGCAGTAGTCCCATCCCTTCTGCTGTGATGCCGTCTGTTCTTTTTCTTGCGAGTACTCTTGGTCGACGCAAGATGGTTCCGCCGTTTCGCCACTGATGGGTTCGCATTCCCAGCAGAAGATGATAATCTGGCCGGAGAAGATGTGCAGTCTGTCTGCAGCGGTTGTGACATCGAAGTCTGTGCTGCCGATGGAAGGGCTGGAAATTCCTCCTCCGCAAAAACTGATTCAGAAAACAATGAAGCTTCTGCGTCGTCTTCTGCTGCCGAGCTTGCCCCCTCAACCATCACGATGTCGCTTGATGGAAGTGGAGAGGAGACCACTTTCGAAGCCACTGGAGGAAGGGGGGGGGAGCTGGAGGTGGCATTTCCTCTTTTGACTCAGCAGAACGAGGCGGTGGAGTTGGCGTTGCACTCAGTTTCTGAGGAGGAGATGAAGGCAGGGTGTCACTGCACAACGCTGATGTTTCCTCCGGCGATGTTATCACTGTTGACTGCTGGGACGACATTCCCTTCGACATCGACTGTGGAGCTGCTGGTGCTGCAGGGGTCCTCTGCGGGCAACGGTGGTATTTGCCTACGATGGTTTGACATGATTCACATTTCTTGAGGAGAGGGCAATCTCTCCTCACATGGGTCGGCTTTTTGCAGTACCAGCAGCACTGCCTCTGCCCCTTGTATGACACGGAGACTTTTTCTCCGTACAACACAAGGCCGTCGGAAATGTCCCTCTGAAGCTTCAAGTCCAGTACGATGTCACCTGTACTTTGCAGGGGAGAATCCGGGTGTTGTGGATACGCAACCTTCCGCACCTCCCCATTGCTGGAAATGTAGTTCTTGAGATACGACTCCTCCATCAGTGGAGATGCACCTCGGACGAGAATTGGTAAATGTCTGACGTCTGCATGAATCAGGTCGACGGTGGTCTGTCCTACCTTTACATAATCAGCAGCCACTATGCTATTGGCCACGTGGTGCTGTCGACAGAGCATCCTCGATTCCGTCGGGGATAGTCGCTGCAAAACTGAAACGGCGGGGTCGCCAGACGGTAAAACAGGAGGAATATGCGTCTTAGCATATAACTCCTTCATAAACGCCCCCACGGCTAAGGGGCCACTGGAAATCATCATCACCATGTTCTCCATCGTGATGTGATGTAAGTTGAAAAAGTTCGGGGGGGGGGGTGAAGCCTCCCCCGGAGGTCACTGGGGGGGAGGGTCACTCACTAGCACACAATCCCACACGCGCCTTAGATGTTGTTGCGTGTGGATTCAAAATCACAATCAGAATTTCAAAGTTCAAAGGTCTATGCGCTTACAAAATTTCGTCTGGCTGGCTTCCTTCGGCTGTTGGAGCTAAGGCAGATGGTGTTGCCTCAGCAAACGCCTAAACAAGGATCTTGAATTTCTAGGCGACTAGGCGCACAGAATGTAAGTGTCTAGCAGTCCGATTGAGGACTGCGCAACTTATTCAAACGCCTCAAAAACGAGGCCCGTTCGCTACCGACGAAGTATCAAAAGGCCATCGGAAAAATGAGGTGGAAAGTCTGGTCTCCTCCGATGACCTCGCATAAACACTTGGATGTTGAAAAGCGTTTCTTAAACGTAGACGGGACCTAGCTTTGACCATTCAAGAAGAAGGAAAAATCGGAATTGAATTGCCACTTTCCTCCATACAGCTGTGAGTGATGGAGGATGACCTAGCGATCGACTCACACGGGCCAGCCAAAGTTCGTTATTAATGAAGGCGATCGCCAGAGCTAGGTCCGGTTTCAATACCTCGCCGGTGGAATCGTTAATGAAGAAGCGCACAGACTGATACGAAAAATGCACCAGCCCGTAGTGCTGCTTCAAACGATCCCAGATCGATTTTGCAAACGGGCACTCGTAGAAAATATGGCTGACCGTCTCGTCAGCGCCGTAGAATAGACATCCAGCAGACTCGACCACTCTCCACTAATGAAGTTGTGTAAGAGAGTGAAATCCGTGATGCAACAGTCGCCATTGGTAATTAAAAAATGTACGCTCAAAAGCAAAAGATCTCAGTAGCTTTAGGACTGCTGCCCACGGATAATCAGGGAAGAACTTAAGGATGTCAGTTGTCTCCCCTGGGTCGGACTGCTGGAAGAAGCACGATAGACGTAATGAGCCCCACTCTTGTGAATCCAGACGGCGCAACATGGGCAAAAAAGTCACAATGTCGAGAGTAAAAGTCTTGTAAATTTTTGGATGACGATGATAAGTAACCACTGGCAACAAGGGAGGTAATGGAAGCCTATTCACCTTGAAGAAAAAACGTAGATGCGAGAAAACAAAATTCGCCCACATGGGGGGAGAGAAAAGGAATAATCATTGCAGCCAGTCTGGCAGCAATAAGATATCGTTTGATATCAGGTAAACCTAAGCCACCCCTCTCAAAGGGAGTAAATATAAATGAGGCTCGCACTGGATGACGTTGCTGAGCTGACATTCCCCACACGCAGCTCACCATCGTACTACGCAGTCTCTGAAGATCTTTGTAAGAAGGTAAGGTGAATAGGCATTTAGATGTTAACACTGGAAGCACATGTGTCTTTATAAACCTCACCTTGACAAACATTGAAGTTGGAAACCAAAAGTTTCTGTCAAGGCGAGTGACGCACTTCTCAATCACTTGTTGCCAGTGCATAGAGTCCATAGTCGGTAAGAAAGAGAAGACATATCCCAGCACTACGATTCGGTCACACCTTGTTATTGGGAAAGTTTTTTAAGATAGTCCACAGTCCAGTTCCCAATAGCAATACCTAAAGGTTGACGAGGTTGATGGAATCCCCGTCGAAGTACCAAAGCGGTCAAAGGTCTCTTTATAGATGCTCAAGGAATATGAATCTGACGCAAAAAGCACTACGTCATCTGCATAAGCCAGCGTCCTGATGTTAATGGATGCGGCTGGCAGATCATATCCTCGAACATCTTGGTGGCGATTCAAAAACTGTAGTAATGGTTCCAGGTAAAAAATGTACAGGAGGGGGGGGGGGATAATGGACACCCCTGCCTGACACCTTTTAAGAGTTCGAAGGTGGAAGATGTGGAATCATTAATCGCCACGCATGATGTGGCCGAATCGTAGAGAACGGAGATAATCGTAGCAAAGGCCCGAAGACGAAGATGACGGAACAATTTAAAGAGAAATAAGTGATTCACTTTGTCAAACGCCTTCTCTTGGTCAAGGCTTAACACAGCAAGAGTTTGATGGCGTGTACAGGCTTCCTCCATCACGCACCGAATGATGATTAAATTGTCCGACATCCTACGAGATGGAATGGAGCAGGATTGTCCGGGGTTGATCAACTCGTCGCACAGTGCGGCCGATTGCCAAAAAGCTGGCCAAAATTCGAAAATTCAAGTAATTCACTCCAAAATGGAATCTTAGGGGTTTTGGGGGTCGCTGATTACAAATTTTATGTCAAATGTACGGAAATTCACCCCCTTCACCCCTAATCGACCATCCCCTGGGGTATAATATCATGTATTATTTATCATAATCAAGTTACATATCGTTTTTGAGGGTTTTGGGGTCGCTGATTACGAATTTTCTGTCAGAATTATAAAATTCGAAATGGCAAATACAAGATGGCGTCACCCAGAAATTCCGTACATTTGACATAAAATTTGTAATCAGCGACCCCAAAAACCCCTAAGATTCCATTTTGGAGTGAATTACTTGAATTTTCGAATTTTGGCCAGCTTTTTGGCAATCGGCCGCACTGTGCAGCGGGTCGCACAATATTAATAAATTTTGGGCAACATTATTATTGATAATTGTTGTTTAAGGCATGCCAAATGTTGCTGAATTTTTTCAGATTTTTATTGCATCATGAAGTACGGAAATTTCAATAAGATTAAATTTTTGACTGGGAGGTTTGGGCAAAGCATCCTTAGAAAAAAACCCATAACAATTCAAGTGGCAGGAAGTGGCAGCTGAATTTTGGCTTAATCGATAGTTAATACTTTTCCAAGTAACCTCCAAAAGGTTAGAAGACAGCATTCGCCAGCGTTTTATTGTCATTTGATTTGAAAACTCAAATTTTATTGGAAAAAACGAAAAAAAGTACCCTTATTATTGTGCTGCTAAAAATTTTCTGTCAAAGAAATGACATTTACAAAATTTTTTACGTATTTTACTAACCTTCAAACGTACATTCCATTTGGTTTTATTAGATTTTCTTTGCTGCACGCGCTTTCACACGTTTAAAGGTTTTGCCGAATAACTACACCAATAGTGCGCTTGAAAAAAAGCCAAACTCCAACTGAAAATAAAGAAAGAATTTGGGGTACAGGACGTTACTCTTAACCATTTTTAATTCTTATAGGATCCCTCTAGCCAACTGCATGCTAAAAAAATCTTATCTAGACACTTTTATTTTTCGAGTTTTGGCCAGCTGTTTGGCAATCGGCCGCACTGTGCGTCGGCGTAAGTTTTAAGTCTTGATTGGAAAACGCCAGTGAAGACCTTATAATCCGTGTTAAGAAGGGTTATAGGCCTCCACTGGGTGACGGGCTCTGGATTCGGCACTTTAGGGAGCAAGATGATTTTCCCCACAGTGAACTCTGATGTGATGGAGGAAGGATCTTTGATGATTGAATTCAGCACTTGAACCAAGAAAGGGCCAAGAAGTTTCCATGTCGCATTGTAGAAGGAGTATGGAATGCCATCCATACCCGGGCTGGACTGATGACGGCCGTCCGCTGACAGGAACTTCTTGACTTCGTCTTCGGTGAAGGGACGTGTAATGAAGGCATCGGAATCCTCTGAAAAAGATCGTAGTGTCTCAATCCAATTTTCCGTGGCATCTGATGGGAAGATTGCGTGACTAAAGAGAGACGAAAAGTGGGAGTGGTAAGCTGATAAGATATCAGAATCATTATCCACTTCCCTACCTTCCACTACTAAACGGCGACATTTTTTGGCGTTGGCTCGTTGTCTCTCCTCTGCGAATGCGGCTGATGACATATTTCTGACGTCAGCAGCCCAGGTAAGTTTGGCTATGAGCGCTGCGCCAGATGCTTTCGGATCATCAGAGCGTTGATTTCGCTCTTCACCTGACGAATATCGGTCGCAAACACTTTCTTAGGGGTGGAATTTTGGAGGAGCCGGAGAATTTCTTGGAGCATAAGGAGATGACGACGGCGGCGCCTCGCAGCATCAATCCCAATCTTCCTAAAAAATCGTTTGATTTTGTCTTTAAAAACAAGCCACGAAGCAAGAGTAGGAGACACATTGTGGGGATGCTTTTCCACAAACTGAACAAACATTCCCCAGTATTCCTTGTTGTCGAGCAGAGAAACATTCAGGAACCAGTTTTTGTTAGAAGCACTACCTGTGGTACAAGCTGAAGATGGAGGTTTTCATGGCCACATGATGGCACTGTGGTCAGAGTAAGAACAAGGAATAACCTCCATCTGTCCTGGTGAGTCAGCAAAAGCATTATCGATCAAAAATAGATCGAGTCTAGATGACACAAGAGGTCCTTGATGGTAAGTGAACCCCGGATTGTTACTTTGTGGATGGCGTGTCCATAGATCGAATAATGCATTTTGCTGACATAGATGATGAACGTGTCCAGACGAAAAGTTGTTACCATCGTCTGGATGGCAGTTGAAGTCGCCAGCAATCACCACAGGCATATCAGAACACAAATAAAAGTTCATATCGTCGAAAAATGTCTGTTTCTCTGCTCTTCCACACGGCGCAAATACATTAAGCAATCAGAAATTCACACCTGATGATAAAATGTCTAACGAAATTACTCTGCACTCGCAGTCATAAATACAGTTCGACACCTGAATGGAAGGGTTAAAGATGATTTATAAAGAATTGCGCACTAGGAAATTGACTGCGAAGGCCAGGTAGATTATAATCTTTCTGCGTGGAAGCTAATTTAACCTCCTGCAGAAGAAGGATATCTGGCCTGTACAGAGCAATAAAAATTAATAGTACCGATTGCTTAAAATAAGAACCCAGGGAACGTATGTTCAGCGAGATGACCTTCATTCAGAGGATTCAGGTGGAAGAAGCTGACCTAATTTCGATGGAAGCTGGTCCGTCTTAGATGAAGAATGCGGCTCAGCAGTCCTTCGAAGCGGTAAGCGCGTCCGATGAAAGGAACTATGGCGGCTACTCACACTGCCGTCCCTCTCAGACGATGATGATGCCTTCTTGTCCCTTCTGCTACGATGGCGGTTTTTCTTTTTACAGGGAGACTTGTTCTCCGTACGCCCTTACGGCTGCGTTGATGTGGAGATAATAGCCGTTGGAGCCGAAGATGACACAGGAAACACTGAAGGAAGACGGGTGACACCCACTGGCTTGCGACGCTGGTAGAGACGGAGGAGGGAGAGCTGGAAATTCCTCCTCTAAAGGCGTCGAAACATCACCCAATGGGGCTTCAATGTCTTCCTCTGCAGAAACCACTTCTTCATCCATCACGACGTCGCTTAATGGCTGAAGCAGGGACGTATCCTCAGCAACCTTTAAAGACGGAGGGGGTGATGATGGCGGCACTAATCCCTGTTCGACCTCTGGTGGAAGTGGAGGCAAAGATGGCTCAGGTGAAGCGGCCCGCGACGTACGTGGAGAAGATACGGGCTGGGCCGGTCGTTGTGGCTCTGCATCCTGTTCTAAAGTTGTCATCTTCGGTGACGGACGAGGCGTTGACGTAACTGCTGCAGCACTGCTGTCAACGATGGTATCTGCCCACCATGCGCGAACATTTCGCACACTTTTTCAGGAGAGGGCAGTCTCTCCTGACATGAGAAGATTTCTTGCAGTACCAACAGCACTGCCTCATCCCCTTATAATACACGAAGACACGTTCACTATGTAAAATAAGGGAATCTGGAATGTCCTTGTCCAGCCTTATATCGAAATATATGTCGCCATTCTGGAGTCGGGGAGTATCTGGGTGATCGGGTCGGAAAATACCGAGCACTTCCCCAAACTCCGACATAAAATTTTGGATATAAGCCGTAGACAAAAACGGGAAATTCCCCTGACGTGGACTGTGAGGTGGCCAGGGTTCGCGTGATAAAAGTTGCCAACTTTCACGCACTCCAATCGAAGATGCGATCCGCAATAGCACTTGATTTGCAGAGCATTCTCAACTCCGTAGAGGAGAGTCTCTGCAGCACCAAGATGGAAGGGTCTTCAGAAGCTAAAACAGGCGGTACTCCGGATGTGGAGTACAGCGCCTTCATGAACGTGGCGACGGAAAATGGCCCGTCCGCCATTAACATGACCATTCGGTCCATAGTAAAATTAAAGTCACAAAAGAGAAGTTCAGGGGGGGGGGGGGGGAGTGAAACCTTTCCCGGAGTTCGCCGGGGGGAGGGTCACTCAAAGTCACAAAGTTACTCACGCACGCGTTGGATGGTTGGTTGCTGCGTGAATAATTCCTAAGTCCAAGAATTCAAAGTCACTCACTCACACAATCACTATTCGGCTGGCTTATTCATTTAACTTTGTGTGTCTAATTAAATTTCCGATTTCAATTGTTAGACTTTGTTGCTAATTAAAATTAACAATCGCTAACAATTGAAATTGGAAATTTAAGTGGACACGCTTAGTTTTTCTTTCGTTGGACGGTGTATAGAATGAGAAAATTAACTGAAAGATACAAAGACAATTAGATTCAAACCCGTGTTAAAGGAAAACATGCTCTTCAGAATATTGACGTTGTGATGTTAATGGACCAACAGAAACAGATGTACGGATACTACTCCTGCTTGGATGAAATCTCTGGGAATCATTTATATAAAATCAGCTAAGGTGGACGTTCTCACAACAAAGAAAAAATCTAACAATGGGTTATCTAACAATGGGTTATTTCCCGATTATACAAACGGGTGGGTTCGCTTCTAGTTATCAGTATTATTTGCGCTATATTAACATAATCTCATTTCAACAAGCGGTATCATCGACGAAAGTAGCCATAGCCGTGCTATGCGTCGATTGGCTAGAGAGTGTTACATACCTAATCCTCAGGAAAGAAAAACGTGACTTAGTTTCGAATCTGCCGTCCGAAGCATTGAACTACGATAACGTTTTTAGATGCAACAAACAAACATTTTTACTGTACATAGAACTTTTATTTATTTATGAATGGACGAGTCTACAGAATGAGATATTTAATATTTTTATATTCTGATTCAGGGTTTGACTCTACTGTAATTTGTCAAGTTTCCTGAAAATGGCATTGAATTGGGATGAAAACCCTTCATGTTATAAACAAAAATTTACAAAAAAATTTCTATTTTTTTATAGAAACCTCTATATCTCCATGAATATATGTGCTATTCTCATACAAATGAACAATATAAGTAAAAGAAGCCTCTTAATCATATGCTACAGCTACATCATATTTCAAACATTATTTTTTACAGGGTGACCCCAAACATTATTTCTTGTTCAATTAGTTGCTGGTTCCCTATTTGCCTTCGGGAAAAAACCTTCGCTGAAATATACAGGGTGTTTCAAAATTACACCACCAAACTTGGCAAAACGTTAGAGGGGATCAATTTGAACATCTTTTGTTAATAACGTTTTATTCTAAATTGATTCTGCAGTCAACTGCAGTACGTGGATTCAATTAATTAACATGAACGGAAACACTGTTAACCTTTAACACGTTTATTCACATCATTATAAAGAACATTAATTAGACAAGTCAATAATGTCTTATTACTACATAATGTGCTCGAAATGTCGACCACCTGTTTCAATGCAAGTCTCACATCGTCATAACATAGAACGGTTGATGCGCTGAAACACTCCAGGCATCTCGTTTACCATCGCTGCAGCAGCCACCACATGTGCCACAAGATCTTCCTTTGACTCAACAGGAGTTTCATACACCACACTTTTCATATGTCCCCAGAGGAAGTAGTCCAAGCATGTGAGGTCAGGTGACCTGGGTGGCCAGTTAATAGGACCTCCACGACCGATCCATTAGTTTGGAAATCTTGCATCAAGGTAATCACGTACTTCCCGGGAGAAATGGGGTGGTGTCATATGTAAATTTGATAAATGATAAAGAGTGCAGTGGAAGTTAAAAATATGACAGAGGTCGGGTAAAGTTTAATAAAGAAACGCTTTTTATTAAATGGCAATATAAATAAATTAAGTAATTGGAAAATAATTTCAAACTAAGGCTTAAGCTAGCTTACTTAAGCATTAAAAGCTAAAGCCTATAAAATAAAATAAGAAACTTGGATACCATCAGTAGCACCAAAAATATTTCTACTACACAAGCACTGTAGCACATACACTGAGTTAGCAAAACTAATGGGATAGCAAGCACATTGATTGATGGGCATGGCTCACGAATTCACAGGGGTAACGGATTCTGGGAATGGACCATTAGACGTTGTGGGAAGAGCTTGGATAAGTGATTAATCAGAAATGGCACGTCGTCGCGAGTTGACGTCTTTTGAACGGGGTATGATAGTAGGTGCCCGACGCATGGGATGTTCCATTTCGGCAGTGGTGCAGGAATTTGGCTTTCCCCGCTCAACTGTCTCCAGGGTGTATCGGGAATGGCTGGATGAAGGCATCACAGTCCACAACAGGCACCATACCGGGCGTCCAGCTGCCCTGAATGATCGTGACCGGCGACACCTGGGACGAATGATTCAGAGAGACAGGAGCGCAACAGTGCAGCAAATCACAGACCAGTTCAATACTGGCCGCACTAGAAACGTCTCTCGGTGGACAATCCGTCGGAATCTGCATGCCCTCGGGTTTGGCAGCCGTCGTCCTACACGGGTGCCAATGCTTACCCAGCGTCATCGGACACTCCGGCGTGCATTTTACACCAACCATCTTGGCTGGACTCTGCAACAGTGGCGTAACATTATATGGTCAGATGAGTCACGATATCAACTGTACCACGCTGATGGGAGGCACCGTGTGTGGCGCAGACCTCACGAAACGATGGATCCCGCATGCCAACAGGTGGTGGTGCAGGGTGGTGGGGCGTCAGTGATGGTCTGGGGTGCATTTTCCTGGTTTGGAATGGGCCCTCTGGTTATCCTGGACCAAACGTTGAATGGTCCACGGTATCGTCAACTCATCGGAGACCATCTGCACCCGTTTTTGACATTTTAACACCCTGACGACGTAGCAGTCTTTCAAGATGACAATGCTCCACCACATCGCTCCAATGTCGTCCGCGAATGGTTCGCGGAGCATGCAGGAGAGGTTCAACGACTGAGCTGGCCAGCCCGGAGCCCTGACATGAATCCCATCGAGCATATCTGGGATGCTGTTGAAGTCAGGCTCCGGGCACTGGATCATCCGCCCACGAACGGTCAGCAACTATCTTCGGCTCTGCAGACTATCTGGTGTCAACTGCCTCCAGAAGTGTACCAGGGACTTGCAGACTCACTACCACGCCGTATTGCTGCACTCCACAGGGCCAGAGGTGGCCCGACCAGATATTAAGTAACTATCCCATGAGTTTTGCTAACTCAGTGTATATTAAACTGATCGCCGACTGATAATCTTATATCAGCAAACATTAGAATGATCATAAAATACATCTATCAAAACACCAACACTGAATAATTCTCGACGAACACTTTTCGTACACTATGCAAGCCAATAGCCACAATTGGAGCCACTTTATTTCTCAACTCACGCAGCTAAAGATGCGGCACTGGTATCCAGGTATAAAATTGTTTAGCTAGGCACAACGATGACACGATGCACTTTAACACATGGATAGGTAAAGCAAATAGACAACATTGGTAATGTAACTCGGGGAGCATTCCTCATTTGTAATTAATTCCGGAAACACTGCGGAATAATAGCAATTAATCAAAGTGAAACCATCAATCAGGAAATATGAATTGCACTTCACCTATTCCAGACGTGAATCGAAATTAGACGATGCACTGAGACAAGAAACATTAGATTGTGTAGGATTCGACGACTTTTAGCGTTAGGTTGTGGTCAAATACCAAGCAGCACAAACCCCAGTCGATAATCAAGATAGGATTCCAGTCCGTACGGCCACAGTCCCTTTATAACGTATCCGATAGCTACGGAGCTCAAGAAAAACCTGCACTGCCACTTTTCCGCTCGACAAAGCCTGTATCCGGGCTTGAGTTATAAAGTTAACATTTGCACTGCAACCCCAACGGTACAGCACTGAAGAACGTGAGAACTCGTGCTCCGCGTAAAGAAATTTCACTCGGCTTACCTCACCACGTCGACCGCTCTCTCCGTGTCTTATAACGAGGTCGGCTTCATTGACAGCACTCTCTTCTCCTCCCGCTCCGTTATTTTTCACGGACTCCGGAGAGATTCCAATCCTCACCGTTTGTGAATCTCCTTTCTGACTTATAGTCGACAGCTCTCGGGCGCTCGCTGTCGCTCGTCCTCTGGATTCCTGCGGTGAGACATTTTTCCTCCGTCTTTTCGCTCCAACCTCTCCACAGCAAAGCCCTCGATCTCGTCTCTTTTTCTCCCGATTACGTGAGACTCGCCGTTGATCCTGATTGGCTTCCTGCGTATTGACACGCTGCTGACAGGCCTCCTGACGTTTCCTCCTCCACTTCGCACCATAGAAGTAGCGAGTATGGAGACGGATCTTTGTGTCCTCGGAATTCAAGGTGGCGTCTGAATTCCGTGACAGGTGGTGCCCCATCATGCTGGTACCACATGTCTCGGCGAACTCTCAGTGGTATGTCTTCCAAGAGTTCTGGTAACACATGCTGAAGAAACATGTTGTACGTATACCCAGTTAAGGAAGTGGGCATCATGTATGGGCCAATCAATTGTTCATGCATAATTCCACACCAAAAGTTAATACTGTAGCGCTGTTGATATGCACGGAGAAGACGTGAGTGTGGATTCTCATGGGCCCATAGGTGTGCATTGTGTGAATTAAACATTCCCTCTCGTGTAAACATGGCTTCATCTGTGAATAATACACGTGATGTGAATGTAGGGTTCGTGTGATTTTGTGCTAAATACCACGTTGCAAATGCTTCACGAAGAGGGTAGGCAGTTATCTTCAATGATTGGACCTTTTGCCGGTGGAATGGATACAGCAAATTCTCGTGCACAACTCTCCAAACTTAAGTGTGGTTCACTCCCAGGTTGTGCGCTACTGCACGTACACTTGTTGTTGGGTTATCAGCAAATTGTTGCAGAATCTCGTCCTGTAGCGCTACGTTCCTGTTACGTGGTCGTCCTGCGTTGCCCATGTTCCTGGAGAAAGATCCTGTTTCCACGAAGTCGCCGATGCAGATTCGCGAATGTCTGATAGTGAGGCACACGTCTGGTGAGATATCTTTCCTGGTACAGCCTAACTGCAGCTCTCCCATTCCCATTGGCTGCTCCATACATGAAATGCATGTCAGCCAATTCTTCATTTGAGTACGTCTGCATGCTGTGCTTGCAATGGTTCCAATTGACAATAAACTTTACAATTGCTTTCTGTACTAACCATGTGTGCATACTACTATATGGATATAAAGGAATGAACCATTATTCTGTGGTGGGTAAAGTAATGTTATTCAAAACATTAAGCAATACTGTCTTTTTGCTAATGGGACTCCGAATAAGCAGGTTGAAATAGTGGAATCTTTGTACTGTAGCTGACTGCACAGTCACTTTAGAACAAAACGTTATTAACTGTTCACATTGATCCCCCTCTAACATTTTGCCAAGTTTGGTGGTGTAATTTTGAAACACCCTGTATAAAGTTTGACACCCCTGAAGTTTCAAGATAATTCGTCAAGTATTTTTCTAGATATGCGACAATTGATTTTATAGACTGGTTATCTGAAGAATATTTCATATCCGATATTTTAAAATAATCCCTAACAAGTGATTAATGGACAATAAAATAAGAACGTTTTCAAATAAAAGAGCAACAGTTCACTTAATATTTTTTCTGTTGATGTTCATATTGTTTAATGCGTCTAGCGAACTTTTCCGGGAACCTCCGTGTCACGTTGCTAGCGTCGAAGTTTCTTCATGTAGAGCTTTTTTGGGGAATTTGTTGTAATTCAAGATGAATTAGCAGCTTCACTTATCCGAGTGTCAGATATAAATAAATTATTGACTTGGAAGGTAATAGAACTTACAGAAAATGCACTTCCATTTAATTTCCAATCCTTTGCGAGTGATTCACTATTTTACTTTTGTGCGATTCACTATTTTACTTCGCTGGCTTCCAGTAACCGTTTACCTGAAAGTAAAATTTCTTTTCGACGTTCTTCGAAGTAGATAATTCCAATTGCGCGTTATCGACTATCTAAGAGCAGTTTTTGAAATATTTAGAAATTAGTGTTAACTTATGTATAAGACTAGCTGATATGCCCGCCTTCGCCGAGCTTTTCAAGGCAAAACGAAGGCGGGGTGTCAGTATCTACCTGTGTATCTATCTTGGTAAATATATATACTCTGTGTATATACCAAGGTTTTTTAAGGTTTGATCGTGGGACTTGTTAATTGTCATTGCATAAGCTGGGCGAACGGGAAATTGTCGACGTTTGAACTCTACAAAAGCTGTAACGATATTTTTGGTATTAAAACGAATTGCCTGTGTTTTCCCCGCTGAATATTGTAGCTTGTATTGAACCTGATTATTCGGAAATGGCTGTTGTATCGTTTAATACCCAAAACGTTCAACCTAATGACCGTCGTCCCTACAATTTACCGACAACTTCGGACGTTGCTGTGATTTTTTACCTGGCAGGGAGTCAGTGCATATGGTGATGTTATTTTGCGCCAGCGCACAGAAAGTAGAGTTCGTCGGATTTAAGAAAATCGCCCTTGGTATGATCTTCTGCACTATGTGCTTATATTTCCATACGGAACGCAAGGGTGGCATATTTCTGTGCAGTCGAAGAACAATGCTGGCACCAAACGTGTTACATACACTAGTTTTATGCTTACGATCTTCAAATTTGTCACGTAAATGTTTAAGCTCGGCGAAGACGGGCTAATATAATAAAAATCGTACCTTCCCGTCTTCGCCGAGCTCATCAAGACGGGAAACAAAGTTGTATCTGTTTAAAAAGTATATTCTGAAGGATTTGAACCCACAATATCAAGGTTGTCGAACACGCCATGTAACCAACGCGTTAAAGTAGCATTGCAAAAATGTTCAGTATTTTTTTTATTACAAAGGTGTTGTCACCGGCGCAACCGAGCAGAGGCAATAAGCAACATTAAACACCCATAGATTATAGGAAGAGAAATATATTTAGTAACTCGCATGTCCAGGATCTGCCTTTGCATAGCAATTCTGCATGTTGCGATTGAATGGGGGTATTACAGGTTGAAGTTATATTTAGATGCAGGCCTAGCTTGAACACTGAATGCGCCGTTCGCCCGACTAAAGTGCTGCACTTCCACTCGTTGCCTTGCCAGGGCAATTTTGCCTTCCAATCGAACAGTCGCCAGCACTTTTCCAGCAAAAATGAATTATTGGTTTCGCCAGGACCGTCCAAGAACAGAGTCTCCCTTTCTGGCGTCTCATTGCATACCGCATTGAATATGTGATTGTACAGAATCAGCTGTTATTCATTTAAGAGTGATATTTGATCCACCACCTCATTGAATCTTGCCCGAAGGTATGCAGGCTCCAGCACCACCAGTGCATTTGAATCCTGGAACGCTTCAACTTTTTGATCAGCGAACTGATGCAATTGAGGCATCCCTGGATAATCCTTAAGTCGGCGTCCATTGCTCGCCTTATATTGGTCCAAATCTCTTAATGTGTGATACAGCATTCGAAGATTGGTTGCTTGTGCGTTGAATTGATGCTGATGGTCTTCCACTATTCCACATTTGCTTAAATTCCTGGATACTTACATTATGCCAGAATGACTGCAAGTAGATGTCTGAGTTGTCAAATCTGGAAAGCATTTGCTTCACGCATCGCATGCAACGATCGTCCTTGAGCAGCCTTTGAGCTTCTGAAGCCTCCTGGAAAGTATCTTGCAATACACCAACAACTCTTCGAAGATCTTTAAATGATTTTGGACTACGAACATGACATAGCAGTCGATGCAGTCGACTTCCATACTCCGCTGGATTCGCATAGGCTTCTTCGACTTCCGAGACTGTCTGAAATTTTCACTTCTTCGGCGCTATTACCCTAGTCATTAGGAATCATTAATCACACGGTTTACTAATTGTTATTACACGCATCAAACAATTATCGAGCTATTTTTCGAATCTTCCATACGTATAATGGAAATAGATAGTTGGTGTTATATTGTTAAAAAGAAAGGAGATTTTTAATTGTTTTCTTTTGTCGCGTCATTTACTTTGTTAGCCACGGCCGTACTATATCTACAGGGCTGACAACTGACGTCATGCTGGAGGTCGGCGAGGCATGTGGTCGTCTGCCTGTCATTTTGACAGAGGCGATAATTTTTTTCATACTACTGGAGTATTCGTTTAACTTGATTAAACATAATTTGTCATCAATTAAATATTTCAATGTTAAATTTTATTATGGCTTATTGTTGCAGAAACTTTACATGAGATATACATTGTTGGTCTGCGTATATTGTTGGTCTGCGCATATTGTTGCTCATGCATTGTCGCTTCATGACGGACGGATCAAGCAAAATATATATACAGGGTGTATATTATCTCCTTCAAAAAAACTATACTACGATGTAGACGAAATTCAGGCGATTAAAGTGATATAAGACACTTGGGGTCGCAAATCGTAGTGTAGTTTTTTTGAAGGTGATAATTTACACCCTGTATAGATAAATGCATTTGTGGGCATAATGTAATAGTGTGATAATTGTAGCTTTCCTTCATAATGTGGGAAATTAAATTAAGATGAAAAACAAAAGCTATCCTTCATAATTCCACGTCCTGGAATAGAACCAAGGGTCAAAATATTTAGCTCGTCGCTTCTACGAACTGGGCCACATGTTGTGAATTTTCATCATTTACCACTTTATTGTAAATTTTTATATGCTTGCACTTTGTTATAAAGAAGTGACTCCCGACCTGCAAGCCAGGTGTATGCCTTGTCATTGGGCCTTGCTTTGACTGTTAGGTAATTGTAACGTGTAAAAATTTAAGAGGCTAGAGTAAAGCACAGTGGAAGTCTTAGAAACACGTACAGTGAACGGTTTATGATTAAATAAAGTTTATTTGATGAAAATAAATAAACTCAAAGCAATAAATGAAATAAGAACTTGTAACCTTAAACGAAACACTTCGGGTATATAAAGTATAAATGGCAAATAATCAAACAATTCATACTGATCTAATACTAGCCAATGTCAACCAAACAAACCCGTTGCTTACTAAATACAATTCGTATCATAATCATTGAAGACAATCACATCTCAGACGGATTAAACATTTAAGTTCCATAGCAACATAATTCTCTAATGAGGAATACTAATGAATAAGAGGATAAGTGCAACATGGCACCATTGCAAACAACACTTGAATATTTTGCACAAAACAAGAATGATTTCTTAATACTCAATTCCTTATATAAAGAGTGCAATGGGTAGTAAAAAGTTCATTGTCCTTAATGCCTATTAACGTTTACTCCATTTGGCTAATGAATTCCAGAGCACATAACGTAACATATCACATATCAATACTCAGCCTTAATGAATTATTAAGCTTACATAAGTAAACAAACATAATACTTAATAGCTATAAGAAAGCATATCTATAGCCGGCTTAAACTCGGCCCACAGTGATACCACTAATTCAAAAATTAATGTAATTATCCCATAAAAGCAATAAAGCCTTAATCCTATTAAACAAATCTAAATAGGTCAAATAATAGTTCTCCACAATATGATTTACTTCCAACAGTAAAACGTGAATTATCAATAGAGCCGAATCTTGCTCTGACCAGTTCAAAGTCTCTTGAATGTGTAATACAGCCCAAGTCTGGGAGCAGTAATAAAACACCAATACACTGAATACAAAGAAAGTATTCACAATTTATAGAGTCAAGTTCGTGAGAGTCTTTTAACAATAAAAAGCCACTGGTGGAAACACTCCACACTCAGAAATCAAATAGTCGCTAAACGTAAATGACTAGCACAATTAGACACTACGATAAATAATTACAAATATTAAATATTCCTTACAACTCACAGTGTAATTATTACAATAAGAATGACCGAAAGCTAAGGCCACCAACGGACTTTCGAAGCACTAGGCCGGATTACGGTAAAGCCTAAATCCTGGCGAACATATGCCGTTAACCCGTACGGCCATAATCCTTGTGATATCGTTTCGTAACGTAAATCTCGATACCGGAGCTCACCGAAGCCCGCTTTAAACAAATTGGCATTACTGCCTACAATTAAAGCCACACTTACTAATATGGTCGTTCGGTCCTCGATAGCACTTCTCATTATTTGCGGCGACTCGAGAATCCATGACTGTGGAGGAAAATTGCTAGCACTGCTCTCCTGCTGCCACATTGGAGAAACCTCCGCCACGCTTGCTTGCCTGAAAGGCGTGTCCGCTGGCCGCAAAGCAGATGGCTTCTTCGACGGACTCCATGAAATCTCCGACGAATTGCTTCCCTCTTTACTCAGCCGGTTTATCATAGACAGATCGCTGCCATGAACATCTGCTTTCCCGAAGTCGAGAACGGATCCGGCGTCCTTCTCCCTTGGCCGCGCACTCCTTTTTTCTCTCCTCGTTCGATTTCGCCTCCTTCTCCCGCGCAGTTCGCCATCGAAGCTCCCATTGGTCGGGACGTGATGATCCCTCTGACGCCGTTGCTGACGTCGCATTCTCTCTCTCCCCGAATGCCAGAAGACCCGAGAGTGAAAGCGAATGCTTACTTCATCGGAATTCGCATTAGAATTCGAATTCCGTGACATCCTCACCGGCCCAAACCGCAGATTTTCCTGCAATTCGATATTATTCAGCCCGACAGTCCCTGTTGGCTGATCCGGGTTCCTCATATATTTGATAATAACGTCCTTTACCTCCGGGACGAAACTTGTCGACATCCTTGTGGCTTTGCTGCCTACTCGGGGGGCGCAAAGATTTTGTCAAATTTGCGAACTGTAGTGACTTCTCTACCCACTGTCGTTTTCTGCCAAAGCCCTGCTTAACTCCATTGCTCTTTCCACCACGCTTTTGAGCGTCTTTACCTGAGCTCTGGTTTCATCGATAGGCTTTCTGGTCGCTGCTAATGCACTGTTGCTTCCTTTCAACGCCTTTACGTTCTTCTGGACCGTGTCTAAGCCTTTCCTGTCTGACCTATGGATCACTTCCCTTGATCCTATGGCTTTTTAAACTTTGGTACCGTTTGTCACAATACCTGGGAGCATAAACTTGTAGAGTTTTCTTCTTTTGATTTCGCCTCCTACTCCCTCTGCTGTGTAACCAAGACTCCTGCTTTAATGTGAGGACCTTCATCGTGTCTTCTATTCTAGCCAATGTCGTTTCCACTTGCGCTAAGGACTCCAAAATTGCTCTTAGCCGTACATCCGGTTGGGAAGAGCTATCACCACTTTCTTTCGTGTCTGACCGTGGCCCATTGCCGCCCAAATTTAGCGAAGACCGCTTCTCCATATGGAACGGTTGTGAGGATCTTTCGATTTCCCTTCTTCCCTTCGCTCTACTTGTAACTGGCGATTCCTTCTTCACCACATCTTTCGTTGAGGAAAATCCTACTATCATGTTTATGGAGATATAACCTTCTATAGGCCGACCTAGGTGATGGTAGACAATTAGCCCTTGGAGGCTTACTAACCCTTGACCTAGGGCTACTTTTAAGCTCGATATTAGTAATATACCATCGTTGGCCTGCCCCAACATCTCCGCCTTCACATTTTTTTGATGTCCTCTTGGGATATGGACGCTGATCCACTCTTCAGCCAATTCAGCCAAACAGCTGCTGAAATGCTCCCTTTCTATATATCTTGACTGGAACAGCTCCACTAGGCTTTCAAGTCTATTTATTTCGTCATCATTACTGCGAATATGGCTGATACACGTCTCCTCTTGAGGCTTAAACACCAGTTCATAGTCCTTTAAAAACACAACTTGCACTGGGCTCCTTATAGGGCCTTTATCCTCTGCCACTGATCAAGTCCAAATAGCTGTCCTTTTTACTCTCTTCCATGCTATATATACCTTTACTATGCTGCTGATGATCCTTATCGACTTCCGCAGCTAAAAGTATTGGAGGTTCCACGAAATAATATTCGTTTTTTGAAATCGCTTCTGTCCTATTTCTTTTTAACTTAGATTTCTTTTTTCTATTCCCCTTTCTTTGGGAATATCGGGCTTCCGATCCTCCTCTGGCCGACACCACGTTTAGAACGGGCTTCTGCTGCTTTAAGCCCTTGACGTAGCTTTTTTCAGCCCACATGTTCGACGTTCGGTCTTCCTCCGGACGCAACATGGACTCCGTGATGAGCATAGCTTCGCTCAAATCGTTAGGAGCGGACTCCTCCAGACATTCTTTCATCATCTGCGAGAATGCTTTAATATAAGTCACAGTTTTCTCCTTGTCCGTAAGAGAAACAATTTGTCCTGATACGTCCTATATACTTTTTGTTGAATATAGTAATCTTTAATTTAAATTTAAATGAGTTCAGTCTCCTTTTAATGGGGAAAATCGTGAATGGGGAAGTTGCATGAAAATTTTAAATTATTGTTTTCAATAGTATTCGTTATCAATATCAAGGAAGTGTAATTCGTTTGTGAAAAAAATTTATAGTTATTTTTAAAAAAAATGTTAAAGTTGACACCACAAGAAAACGATACGTCATAGCCTGTGAGTAATATGATGTCACTTGCCTGCTCCTCACTATCATCGACAATGGCAACACCTCCTAGAAAGAAAGCCTATGCACTGAAAATTCATACATTGTTACGTGGTTATAAGAAGTCATAATTTAGGGCTTGTTATTGGTAGAAATACGATTAACAATGCCTTTTGATGATGATGTAACAATGCATGAATTTTCAGTGCATAGGCTTTCTTTTTAGGAGGTGTTGACAATGGTTAAAGCTTACAGCCAACAATGCTTAATAATCAGATCGAGCTTCACGTACACATAAAATCATTGCGTTTGATGGAAAGTGACGTCAGATATCGTTTTTGTTGGGAGGCGTGGTTTCACGTTTTTAGCGCTAATTTTAATAGGTTTCTTTAATATTTCGAATAAATTTAACAACGATTTCGTATTCAGCATAGCACGATCTGTATGGAACAGTGCTTTAATTTGTAAAAAAAATTCCATGCAACTTCCCCATTAATAAAAACAAAAAAATAAATAATAAATAAAGTCACCAATCTTGAAGAAACTTGTGAGATGGAAGAAAACTCAAAGGATGTAGTCTATCGAAGATGTTGTTGATAGTAGAAATAAACCCAGTCTATTGAGGATGTAGATGAAGTCTTGTGCAGATAATGTTGATAGGGGAAAACGATAATCTTGAAGGAAGTGTTGGTTTTGAAATACAGATGAAATTTTGAAGAGGGTGATCCAAATATTTGGGATAAAATTTATATAAGAAAACGTTTTCAAGAATTTTTCTCATCATCAGTTGGATTAAATATTTTTGATATTCCCATTACCACCAATTCTTTCCAACATCTATTTAAGTAACATGGAGCACAATTTACTAAACAAATCGCAACACAAACAACACATAAAAATATGGATGAGATATGTAGATGACATCCTAGTCATAACAAACAAACCAATAGATATATTAATACACCTATTAGAAGAACGATATTCTTTAAACTTTACACACAACAACATGACCAACAACCGTATCACATTTTTAGATATAAACATTATAAAAAATGAAAATAATCTAGATTTTGAGATATATTATTTATTATTATTATTATTTATTTAGAAAAACCAACAAAAGCTAACAACATACCACATTACTTATCACAACAACCCACACACCAAAAAATTAACACTATTAAACAATATTTACAAAGAATAAAAAATCTTACATCCCCGAAATATATTCCTACAAATTTAAAAAACTTAAACTGAACCTAATAAAAAACAATATCCAATAACTTTAATAGACAAAATTTTAATAGATGCGTTTACAAACAATACAACAAAAACTATACCAATTCTACAAGAACAACAAAAAAGATATTCAATACAATACAATAATAAAATTTTACACAAACAGAAAAACATATTAGAACAAATACCAAACTTAAAAATCATATCAAAAATAACAAATAACATTACTAAAACATTAATAACCACCACCAACCTAAAAACAACAATCAATCAAAATAATAGCACAAATATCAATTTCAAAGAAATATGTCAAAATAATAAAGAAAAATGGAACACTAGAAATATAATTTATCAAATACCATGTAAAAATTGTGAACATATCTAGACAGGTCAAACTAAACGACAATCTATCTATATATATAAAGAAGGATGTTTGTCTGTGGGTCTGTGTGTACGTTTTTTATACAAATCTACAGTTTTATTCCG